>OY755179.1:5391322-5991322 GCA_963576735.1 Bedellia somnulentella | reverse complement strand
TATGAATGAAATTTGGCAGAATGCTAGATAATGACCCAAATTATAATATAGAATACTTTTTATCCCGTTAAAAATTGACCAACAAAATATTCACGCCTGATTGAAATAAGAGTACCGGAAAAAACGCCTTAAGCTTTGTCATAAGCAAATTTGACAGTACGAAGTCTGTCGGCTCAGCTAGTTATTATCTAAAATGTCAAAAGATTGTAGTGTTTTTTTATATTTCAACAAATAGACTGTTTCACTGCATCAGGTATGTGACAAAGGTGCAGTGATGACTTACAAAATTATCGTAAATTAGAGAGAAGCTTTAGTTACTGCCATGTAAATCGTATTTAATGACTGCAAATAGTTTTATTTATCTTGCTCCTAATTTTCACGCATATGATTGCTAGCTCAGTTATTAACCTAACCATTTATTACTTAGAAAAAATATGCAAAAAAATATCACGTATTTTTGTAAATGTGTGTATATAAAGGCAAGGCAAAAAGAGTCTCCAATTATTTATATCCCTTTTTCTACCCTTAGTTTCGCTCTATGTCATTTAGAATCAGAAGTACACGTCACGCCGTGAGTAAGATAAAGTACAACAATGTATAAAAGTATATATACTTATATAATATATACTTCAAAATTTTGTAATGAAAACTTTGAAGTCCAATCCATATAGGTAAATACATTGAGGAAGTGATTTTGTTTAATTTAATGTATATTTGACTCAATTGAAATAGTCATTCGTGTTATTTTTTATAAACTCCACTCATTGCTGTGAATCGATTGAACGTCACTTGGCCTGACCCGTCGCGCCGCGTCGTATCGTTTATGCCATCTAACTTTTTACGGGTTAATAAATAATTCCAGCTCTATTTCCAACCAAATGGAGACTGTCAAAACTACATTTCCTTGCTTAGATGTCGACGTGTCGCTGAGAACGATATTGCCCCAAACATTGTTTCTATTACGAATCTCTATATGAGAGTGGGTTTGACGTTGAAATACTTTTGCTGTATCTGAAATAACTTTTGCATCGGTTATTTTGGGAAGTGAAGCAAAAAGTTTTATTGCGATCAAACAAATATATATACTTATATATAAAATATTAAACAGTTTTTATTCATTTTCCTGTTTAGTTAGTTACTCGCTGTTTAGTTTTTTTTTGTATTAACTGTGTCTGTGTCTTATTGTAACTTGTGATCATTTGTTATTGGCCTTATTACTATACTGTTTTAATTTACTATATTGTCATATGTTGCTGTTGTGTTGATGATCCTTATATGATAAATAAAAATGAAGTTACATACATTATTAGCATTAATTCCTTTGTGAATCTTACCATTCATTTGAAAAACCTTTGGAACAAATTTAAATTTAAAACGTGTTATGAAGCGTTTATAGTTTGTTTACCGTCAGTCTGTCAGAATGTCATGACCGGACAGGGAAATTGCTATTAAATTCTTTTCCTCATTAATTTTGGCAGTGACAAGGCAAAAAGGTGAAAAAGAAGATCGTTGGTAATAGGTTGCTATGCTATCACATCGACCATCACATATATGACTACTGAAATATCTTAAGGAAGATATAAGGGATGGTACATTTTTAGAGCATAACAGAAACGTTCACGCTATTTACCCCCGAAGGGGGCAGAGGTACCAATGCTTCTGAACATCACGTGACAGTGCCACCTAGTGTCCAAAGTAGGTACCCACGTTTTGCTTAGACAGTGTACTCACGTGATAGGGGGCAGAACTATGGCCGTTTTGTGCGAATACACTGTCACATGGGTAAGTACAATTTGGCCATTTGGGTTTCCTCACGATGTTTGCGCTCACCGTTAACACCTATAATAAATTAACCACACATATGACTTTAGAAAAGACAAATTGGTGTAGGCCCGACCCGGGATTTGAGCTCACAGCTGTCTGTTTACGGGCAGGTGTTCTACCCAATGGACTATCATGTCAGAGAATAAGAATATATTAAACTTAGAATTCAGAGATTCTGAGGTCGGATCGCGGGGGAGTTAAACTTATCAATATTTGGTATGATTGTAGGCTAATTCAAATCAAAGTTCATTAAAGGGGAAATCCTTGATATAAATTTACTTGTTAAATGAGAAACTTTAAAAAAAAGATGGTAGTGACATCGTTTTTGATTTAATCTGACCTACTTAGGTAAACCTACTCAAACCGGTAGTCAATCCCAAAAAAAAAGTTATACAGAGATCATTATAACATAGAGTCGTATAATGCTCTTTTGACGTAAAGAATCATTCTTCGAATTTGTTATTCCCATGTTTATACCAAAATACTCACCACAGTGTCATTTTACTTTTCTTAAACAATTTCGTACGTAATAGTATAAGTAGATTTACAATCAACATAAACGTAAACGTTCACGCCGTTTATCCACGAAGGGGTTGGCAGAGGTACCAATACTTCTGAACTCACATGGCAGCGCCATCTAGTTTCAAGAGAAGGTACCCACGTTTTGCTTGGACAGTGTACTCACTTGATAGGGGGCAGGTCTATCGCCGTTTTGTACGAATACACTCAAACAGTATTAATTTTAGTTAGGTAGTCAGGATCAAAATAGTTTCTTCAGCTTCTATATGTGAAATTATTTGGTTCGCAATGCTAACAGGCATAACCCAACAAGATCATAATTTTTTTAACAATCCATAGATTGTCGAATAGCCAAACTGAATGTATGAATATATTTTTATGTCCTATAACTAGGTTTCTATTCTAATCTTTATCTAATCGTACACTTTGGATGTTGTATATTTCCGATACTAAACTCCTCAAACGAACGGACGGAAACAAACAATATTAAACTAATGGCTTAATACTCGAGCCTGGCACGGTTTGCAGTTTTATTGTAAACAAATTAACTAAGCGAATGAAATGTTTGGACTCTAAAGATTGGCGTGAGCAACCTTTACACGTAATGTTTTTGCGAAAGGAAATTTCATGCTTTACATGCGATGTATGGCTTTGGATTAATGTTGAGAATTATAGCTGCATCTAAATTGTAAACACAATAAACATACATATATGCTTGTGGATATAAATCGCAAAAAGGGAGTCGAGAGCCTTCGAATTAGACCCTTTAGGCACTTGGAAAATGAGGTGGGAGAAAGATGATGGAATAAATGATGGTGGGTTATGACCCAAATCCGCCAAAAAGTCGAAAAATCATAAGTCACCTCTCACAACACCCACTACTAAAATATGTATTAGGAATATGAAAACTTTAGGTATACAATACAATGTATACTATTAATATTATAAATGTGAAAATTCAGATGTATGTGTGTTTGAGGCGAAAAGACTACTCAAGTACAAATTTGGCCGAATGCTAGATTGCTAGATAATGATCCGTCAGAGAATGAATGAGCAACCGTGATAGACCAGTGGGTAGAACACTCGGTTATCGTGCAAACGACTAGTGTTCAAATCCTGGGTCGGGCCTACACCAATTTGTCTTTTCTAAAGACATATGTGTGGTTAATTTATCGTGGTTGTTAACGGTGAGGGAAAACATCGTGAGGAAACCCACATGGCTGAGTTGTACTTAGTCATGTGACAGTGTATTCGTACAAAACGGCGATAGGCCTGCCCCCTATCACGTGAGTACACTGTCCATGCAAAACGTGGGTACTCTGAACACCAGGTGACAAAGTCACGTGATGTTCAGAAGTATTAGTACCTCTGCCAACCCTTTAGGGGATATTCGGCGTGAACGTTTATGTTATGTTATTATGTTATGTTATGATCCAAATTATCAAATAGGACACTTTTTCTCCCGGAAAATTTGACCAGTAAAATATTCACGCCTGATTGAACTAGGAGTACCGGAAAAAACGCCTTATGTTTTGTCATAAGCAAATACAGTACGAAGTCTGTCGAGTCAGCTAGTAGTATTGTATAGTATGCATACGATGCGAGTTAGTAGCTGGCGAGTTTTTATACCTAATACCTAAAAAGTAGACTATAGATTTTCCGTTACTTTTAATAAAATCACATGACATTATATTTGCATGACGACAAACAAAATTATTACGAATATTTGTAATGAACAATAATTTACCAGCCAAATATGTTTAATTTCTAGATTAAAAATAAGCGTTCTCTGCATTATCTATACTGCCCTGAGGTAGAAATTATTTGCCGTGCCATTGAACATATTTAATACATCAGTGGGTACAAGAACACGGCCAGTCATATAGCATTTAGTATAATTATTAAGAAATCTCAGTAAGGAACCTTAGTCGTTGTTGGTACGACTAGGCCTAGATTTCATAACTTTTTAGAGATAAAATAACAGCTTCATCGAGTTTTGGCACGCTTATTACAGAACTAGTGGATCGGCCCAGCTTCGCACGGGTAGCGTTGTTTTTTTAAATATCTGAGGTTTCTTTCTTCCGTCACTGCTCAAGCATTGTGAAATTTAGCGCAATGTTTTCAATTTATTTAATTTATAGCACTCCCTAAACAGTGTAGTTTGGTGATTTTGAATGCGCTTTTATGAACGGTTCAGTATTTCCGTTTAATAATAAATTTTGGAATAAAACGCTATGAAGTATTTATAACAATCTAAAAAAGAAATCATTACGTTATGTAGGATGCAACTACTGGCGCCATCTAGTATGTTATATACATACATACATTTACTCACGGCTATAAATCCCTAGATGGGGTAGCCAGAGCTAAGGAATAAAAATTCCTCAGCCACTTTTGGAAACTTTAGTGGGGAGAAGATGGTGAAATAAAGGTTGTTGGTGATGGGTCTCCAACCGCATCGCCCAAAATCCCTTTAAAGCCGCAATACCGTTAGTCGCCTCTTACGTACACCCACCGGAAGAAATGGGGTAGTGCTATTCTAAGCCGACACTACACAGCAATGTTATATGTAAATTAGTAAAGATTTGGTTTTGGTCACGGGCGCGATGGCTTATTTTATGTATAATTTCGGTGTTTCTCTACCGATTTCTATGATTCTTTTTTTATTGAATAGGTAATAATGTTACCTTTTTTAAATTAGGGATGAGTGAGAGGTTTACAAACGTAAGAGTAAACAAATATAATCAGAATGTTCCAAACTGCTAAGCTATCAGGAATTAAACGTGTTATTGTGAGTCAACCATAAAAGATAGACATAAACTGTTGTGGATTTTTTTTTAGATAATTTTATGAAGAATATTTCCGTCATACATGATTTCTATGTAAGTTTAACCATTAAGGCTGCACACGCGACGGAAGCTTAAAAAATGGAGTAACTTCTCCCGTTTTCCCAAAATTTCCCAAAATTCCCCTTTACTACTCTGCTGGAAAGTATACAAAAACCTGCCCAGAAGTATGAAAAATAATTGTACCAAGTTTCGTTAAAATCCGTCGCGTAGTTTTTGTTTCCATAAGGAACATACAAACCGACAGACAGACAGACAGACAAAAAATTTACTGATTGCATTTTTGGCATCAGTATCGATCCCTAATCACCCCCTGATAGTTATTTTGAAAATATATTTCATGTACAGAATTGACCTCTCTACAGATTTATTATAAGTATAGATAATTTTCGTTACTTAGCTTTTCTTATTGTGTTTTGTTTGTAAGAGACAACTTAGTAAATGAAACATCAAGCATTTCAAGTACGTACCACAAGCTGACAGAACGATGTTTGGTGGACGTTGTTGATTGCGTGTTGAGTGATCGAACTATTTGCAACCTTCCTTTATTTTGCCATCGATTATTCTTTCAACAGGTCAACATTTTCTAATGCAGTTTCTCTAATAAAAACTAATTTAAGTGTTCTTTGGCATAGGTACTTAAGATTTCAATCTAATATATAAAATTCACGTATCACAGTGTTTTTCACCTAACTCCTCCAAAACAGCTTATTAAACGGAAACGGATTTCAAATAAATTTTGCATACGTAAGGTCTGAGAATAGGTTTTACGCCCCTAACATTTTATTTTTATTTTATCGACTAGATATTCCCTCGAAATAATTTATATGGCAAAACAACGTTCGCCGGTTCAGCTAGTCTTGAATAGTTTTGTTCAAAATGATGGAAATAATATGTGATTAAATCAAAAGTAATTAGTAGAATAACTTGGTATGACGTATATAGTTAACCTATCATTATATCAACGTTGTGGCACAATAATTAGTCATCATTATTGACACAGCTGTTGTTATCATTCAAGGTCGAGGGTTGTGAAGCTTCCACGTCCCGCCTCTGTTATTTCAATATCAGAAACCAACAACTGAATCAATTGAATTCGACAGTGACTGAATAATAAAAGAAAATTTGTGAATGTTTTTACGCTGTTTCTATAGTCTGTAGGAAAATCTGTGTGTATGAAACGTTAACATAAATATTGTAATACGTTAAGCATACGTATAAACAAGGTTACTTCTATTCTATTTTTTATTTTATTTTTAAATCAATTCAGTAGATCCTGATTAGTCTTAACCATCACGAACTTACTAACTTTACCGCTTTATGCCCATCATGTCTGAATTAAGATTAGTTCAACGTTCATCACTTTGTTGTAAGCAAGCGTCTATTACTTAATATAAAAATTGAAATGCTTTCAAGAATACAATACTTTTGTCAAATATTAATATGCAGAGTAATAGTTTACAATACATACATATACTCACGGCTATAAATCCCTTGAAGGAGTAGCCAGAGCTAGAGAATTAGAAATTCCTTAGCCACTTTTGAAATCCCTTAAAAGCCCCAATACCGTTAGTCGCTTATTACGTACACCCACCGGAAGAAATGGGGTATTGATATTCTAAGCCAACACTACACAGCCAATAGTTTAATTATTACATTAAAAAAACGCAGCACGAGTATTGCATGTCTGTGAACGAACGAACAGATTCGGTGTGTGCAGAGAAACTTTTATATTCTCTAAGCTAAGATAACACACAGAAACAAATAATTAATTGTCTACAAAGTAGTAACATTTACTCCCTGGAACAATTGTTTAATAATTCGAACATCTTCTAGAACACATGCTAGTCCAGTGGGTAAGAACACCCGCCCGAAAAACAGAAGGGCGTGAGTTCCAATCCTGGGACGGGCCTACACCAATTTGTCTTTTCTAAAGTCATATGTGTGGTTAATTTATCATGGTTGCTAACGGTGAGGGAAAACATCGTGAGGAAACCCACATGGCTGAGTTGTACTTAGTCATGTGACAGTGTATTCGTACAAAACGGCGATAGGCCTGCCCCCTATCACGTGAGTACACTGTCTAAGCAAAACGTGGGTACCTTCTCTGGAAACTAGATGGCGCTTGCCATGTGAGTTCAGGAGTATTGGTACCTCTGCCAACCCCTTCGGGGATAAAAAACGGCGTGAACGTTTATGTAAATCTTCTAGAAGTCAATTAAGTTCAGAATAAATTTTGTCAATATATCCGTATTCTTTTATATTGACGTGTAGTGCAGGCTTAGAATGTCGCTACCCCTCCCTTTTCTACCCACGGGTGTCGCAAGAGGCGACTAAGGGTATTGGGGCTTTTTATTGGATTTTTGGGCGATGCGGTTGGAGACCCATCACCAAAAACCATCATTTTACCGCCTTTTCCCCTCTCAACTTCCAAAAGTGGCTGAGGAATTTATAATTCTACCTACTTATAGGCTACCCCTTCTAGGGAATTATAGCCGTGAGTATATGTATGTATGTATGTTATGTCTTTTATATTCTTTTGATTCATCTGAATTCATCTTTAATGCTTATCTACGTTAGGCCTACCCTTTTCCTACTTATTTCTTCACTATCCTCTATTTAAAATTAATATAAGTTATTAATATGGAGTTAAGAAAGTTTATATTGACAGCAAGTATAAACAATTGCATACTTTTTCTCCGTATTAGTCCAATGGGTAGAACACCTGCTTGTCAATACAGACAGGCGTGAGTTTAAATCCCGTGTCGGGCCTACACCAATTTGTCTTTTCTAAAGTCATTCGTGTAGTTATTTTATCACGGTTGTTAACGGTGAGCAAAAACATCGTGTGGAAACCCACATGGCTATAGTATACTTAGTCAAGTGACTTAGAAGTATGCGTTAAAACGGAAATAGGCCTGCGCCCTATCACGGGAGTACACTGTCCAAGCAAAACTACCCATGTTTTGCTTGGTCAGTGTACTTTAAAACGTGGACTCTGAACACCAGGTGACGATGTCATGTAATGTTACGAAATGCTGGTACCTCTGTCAATCCTTTCGGGGATATAAGGTATGAATGTTTGAGTCTTTGAGCCTTGATTCTTTAAACTGTTCTCTTACCTGGACAACCAATCAGCATAAAACTGACGAAGAATATCCACCAATGAGACGCCATCCTGGCGCTGTAGTCCGTCTACCGATGGCTCCTGTACATCATCACCAACTCTTGGAAACTGCTCATTGTGCTATCTGCAATTAATAAATGCCAAAATAAATAAATATCTGAGAGTTTAAAATAATAGCTGTGTAGCGCCGGCTTAGAATAGCGCTACCCCGTTTCTACCGGTGGGTGTGCGTAAGAGGCGACTAACAGTATTGGGGCTTTTAAGGGATTTTTGGGCGATGCGGTTGGAGACCCATCACCAACAACCTTTATTATACCATCTTTTCCCCACTCAACTTTCCAAAAGTGGCTGAGGGATTTCTAATTCCTTGGCTCTGGCTACCCCTTCTAGGGAATTTTAGCCGTGAGTATATGTATGTATGTTTAAAATAACCTAGCATTAAGGGCCGGCGCTCACTGCCGGCATGGCATGGCAAAGCATTTTGGTACAGATATAGCATTTTTAATCTTATTACCATGAGTATAGAATTCATTTTACTTTATTTTGACACAACGATGCCGACGTTCTGTCCTACCGCGGCCTCCCTCGGCATCGTTGTGTCAAAATGAATTCTATACGCATGGGAATAAGATTAAAAATGCTATATCTGTACCGAAATGCTTTGCCATGCCATGCCGGCAGTGAGCGCCGGCCCTAATGAAAACCCTGTCATTTTGGCTTTTTTAGAACGTTGACGTTGTCTTTCATATACGCATGTGTCTAGCTCACGTCTAGCTATTTATTACGCATAACAGAGTAATAAATAACTAGACACAGATATTTAGGTTCGTTTCAGTATTTGAACCAAAGCCTCTTGGTTTTGAACCGGGCTCTTTATCACTGTGCTACCACTAAACTTGTTTACGAGGGGAAAAAACATCACTGCTGTGCTATGGTATTTTGTTTTACAATTGTTGTGTTTTGTGTCTCTGTAGATAGGAAAAAATGCATCAATATAACTATCAAATGATTCAGCTTAAGCCCGAGAGAGTTTTTACATAAACTATCACGGTTCGATGTATGGAAAGGGTTAGTAAAAGCTGTCCAGAGCAATGACAATAAACAAAAGCACAGCCTAAATGCATGGAGGATTGAATTTATCTTAGTAACTGTATGACTATTTTTAAAAGTTCTATTTTTTAGTATTGTTTCAAACTATATGTTTGCCTGTGTCAAATCAAGGTAACTTTTAACTGATAGCACTTTTAACAAATTAACAGGAAAATAAGGTTAATAAAAAGCTAGATCGCTATCCAATTGCTTGAATGGGCTTAATTTCTTTCTTCAAAACATTGGAGATAAGATAAATGCCGTGTAGTGCCGGCTGAGACTGGCTTTCTCTCCACGGGTGGCTACTAACGGTATGGTATATTTTTAAAGTGGTTTTTGGGTGCGATGCGTTTGGAGACCCATCACCAACGATACTTTATTTCTACCATCTTGTCCCCTATCAACTGCCAAATGTGGCTGAGGAGTTTCTAGCTCTAAAGCTCTGACTACCCCTTTTTGGGATATATGGCCGTGTGTATATGTATGTATGTAATTATATATATTAATATATATAATATTCGTACAAAACGGCGATAGGCCTGCCCCCTATCACGTGAGTACACTGTCTAAGCAAAACGTGGGTACCTTCTCTGGAAACTAGATGGCGCTTGCCATGTGAGTTCAGGAGTATTGGTACCTCTGCCAACCCCTTCGGGGATAAACGGCGTGAACGTTTATGATATGTTATGTTATGTTATATAATATTCAGATAGATAATAAATATACCATTATGTATGTAACATTAAAATGTATTACAAAAATAAATAAATACCGGATTGTGTCATTCTAATCTAAACAAACAAACCAAACAACAAGATATCCTAAATAAGACGTAGTTACATATTCCTACATCAACAACACCATATTTATAAACTATCAGAGGAGAATTTATTGTTTTTTTTGACATGAATTCCTCATGTGGGGATTATTACACATAAATAAAAGATGTTATTAAAGGAAAGAAAAATTTCGACACTGGCGGGGTTCGAACCCGCGACCTTCGGGTATACGCCGCGGGTTCGAACCCCGCCAGTGTCGAAATTTTTCTTTCCTTTAATAACATCTTTTATTTATGACTATCAGAGGAGGTTAGAAAACTAGTTAAATAAATTAGATTAGTAAAGCAGTCTTGGGCTCTTAATTTGGTGACAAAAAATCGAGTGAGGGAGAACTAGTGACCATCATGAAACCAATGAACCAACTGGCGTTAAGGAAGTGGTGTATTCCTAACAACAACATTATTATTTTTTACTTTTTTATCCCCAATCATAAACTTAATCAATTATCGAATCAATCTTTATTTCTATACTAGTGGATCGTCCCAGCTTCGCACGGGTAGCGTTGTTTTTTAAATATCTGAGGTTTCTTTCTTTAGTCACTGCTCAAGCATTGTGAAATTCAGCGCAATATTTTCAATTTATTAAATTTATAGCACTACCTAAACAGTGTAGTTTGGTGATTTTTAATGCGCTTTAATGAACGGTTCAGTATTTCCGTTTAATAGCAAATTTTGGAATAAAACGCTATGAAGTATTTATAACAATCTAAAAAATAAATCATTACGAGTTGTAGGATGCAACTACTGGCGCCATCTAGTATGTTATATGTAAATTAGTAACGATTCGGTTTTGGTCACGGGCGCGATGGCTTGGCTTCGCACGGGTAGCGTTGTTTTTTAAATATCTGAGGTTTCTTTCTTTAGTCACTGCTCAAGCATTGTGAAATTCAGCGCAATATTTTCAATTTATTAAATTTATAGCACTACCTAAACAGTGTAGTTTGGTGATTTTTAATGCGCTTTAATGAACGGTTCAGTATTTCCGTTTAATAGCAAATTTTGGAATAAAACGCTATGAAGTATTTATAACAATCTAAAAAATAAATCATTACGAGTTGTAGGATGCAACTACTGGCGCCATCTAGTATGTTATATGTAAATTAGTAACGATTCGGTTTTGGTCACGGGCGCGATGGCTTATTTTATGTATAATTTCGGTGTTTCTGTACCGATTTCTATGATTCTTATTTTATTGAATAGGTAATAATGTTACCTTATTTAAATTAGGGATGAGTGAGAGGTTTACAAACGTAAGAGTAAACAAATATAATCAGAATGTTCCGAACTGCTAAGCTATCAGGAATTACACGTGTTATTGTGAGTCAACCGTAAAAGATAGACATAAACTGTTGAGGATTTTTTTTTAGATAATTTTATGAAGAATATTTCCGTCATAAATGATTTCTATGTAAGTTTAACCATTAAGGCTGCACACGCGACGGTAGCTTAAAAAATGTAGTAACTTCTCCCGTTTTCCCAAAATTTCCCAAAATTTCCCTTTACTACTCTGCTGGAAAGTATACAAAAACCTGCCCAGGAGTATGGAAAATAATTGTGCCAAGTTTCGTTAAAATCCGTTAAGTAGTTTTTGTTTCCGTAAGGAACATACAAACCGACAGACAGACAGACAGACAGACAGACAGACAAAAATTTTACTGATTGCATTCAGTATCGATCCCTAATCACCACCTGATAGTTATTTTGAAAATAACTATTCTAATATATATCTCTCTACAGATTTATTGTAAGTATAGATATTATAGACTGCTTAATATTTTATCTAACATTATAAATTTGTTGTATTTTTCTGAATATCCTAATTCTACATAATTGTTATTAACATTTACACTGGCCGCTAAGCTCTCTAATTAAGATTATTACTTCAATATTAACAAACGTTATGAAAAGACTCAAAATATTATTCTTTCCTATGCAATATAATATTTAATGTTGTTCAATACTTTAAACAAATATTAAATAGCTAATTTTATTTGATATGGTTACAACTCATGTTATATGCATACAAAAATTGCTAAAAAACGGCATAAAAAACCGTTGATGAACAAGCCGAAGCGAAACGAAAGACAGGGGCGGCGTACAAAAATAACGGGATACACGGCTTGTAATAACATTTGTCCTAATATATTACTATTGTGACGTCTGCGTCGGATTTATGTAACACTGTGTGAACCCGCCTTAATATTTATTAAAATTAATGTCTCGTGTCTTAAAAGATTTTTTCTTCATTAGATTTTGTGTTTTTATTTTTTTATTCTTTTATGATGTTTTCATCAGGTTATTTGTTCGGACGTGTGTCTCAGCTATGGTTATTTTAGTGTTCATTCAAATGGTCGCATCATTATGTAATTAATAAATCATATTCTTTAACATGGGGGAATATTGACCAGAATTGCCAGTAACACTTACTTTTGATTGAGAACTGTGATTGTAATAAAAGCACAAATAATATAGAATGATGACAGCAAGAATAAGGATATTGATTTCTTAGACATGTTAAGTTTCAATCATGAAGCTACTAACTAAACAGGAGAGTGTACTCACAAAAACATGGCAAACAAAAATGCAATTTATTACCATGCAATAAAGTTAATTATCATTAGACGGTTTATTATGCCTATGTTCGCAGTATTCTGGAGTTTGCCTCAAGTGTTTGGTCCCCTCAGTACATTAAGTACAAGCATATGATTGAAAGAATACAACATATTTTTGTACGACACTTAAATTTTAAAACTAAGAACTTCCATAAGTGTTACGAAATGAGTTGTAAATTTCATAAAATGTTAAGATTAGAGGATCGCCGTATTTTAACTGACCTAACCGTTCTACATGATATAATACATGGTCGTTTGGATAACCCAAACTTACTTGCACAGGTTGGACTTAACACGCCATCATATAGGACTCGCCATACCATAAATAGTTTGTTCTCCGTACCAATTTCCAGAACTAACTACTCACAGAACGCTCCTTTTAGTCGTATTTTATCCGAATATAATAAAAACTTCCATGATTTAGATCTATTTAATTTAAGTAGATGCGCATTCAGGAGAGCTGTAATGGACGTACTTTTTAAATCTTAAAATACATATTATATTATGAGTATAATTTTAATAACACATACATTCTTATATGCCTTTATGTATGTCACAGATTTTTATTTGTTTTACACACACACACACACACACACACACACACACACACACACACACACACACCCACACACACACACACACATATACACACACATGCACATACACACACCCTTGAGATATCGTGGATCAAAATAATTTTGCTTTAAATATTGTTGTTAATATATATTTTATTTCCTCTTAAAATTGTATGTATTTGTTAGAGTTACTTGCTATAAAAAAAAATATGTGTTAAAACTCAAATGTAACGTAAAAACAAGAATATTGTTAGATATGTTTTCTGTACATCTGTGAACATCTGTCATTGGCCTTACTTGATTTCTATTATTAACTGTGTATTATTACTTATGTCGCTGTTGATGTTCCCAATAAAAATAAATAAATAAAATAAATAAAATCTTTTAAAGACTGTCAACCAGAGAAACGTCCTAGAACGAGAGCCGTGTGAGAGAGAAGTGTGTCCCGCTCGCGCGGTTGCCAGTCGAGATTAAGTTCAAAGAAAAACAAATTAAACTTATTTATAGGGAGTATTTTATAAAAAGCAGGTTATAAACTGTTCCTTTTTTGTATTTTATTTTAATTATTATTGTCGCCTATCGATTTGGAGATAAATAATTGGTTAAGTTTGGCAAAAGGGATATTAATATTTGTCACGGGTATCCCCATCGAAACAAGATAAATGTGGTGTCCACAATTTATCATCTGTTTGAGTGTTTTGGAGCTTTTATCATTTAATAGTGATAAATATGGGTTCATGTTATGGAACAATAAATAAAACAACCTGTATCATCTTGAACTTTACCACATGAATGCATTGAACGATTTGAATTTGGTTTTGCTCAAAAAGTGGCTGAGGAAATTTTAATTCTCAAGCACTGGCTACCCATTCTTTTATAATCTATTAATTTAGAATAAATATGTATAAAAAACACGTTGATTTACCAAAAACAATGTATATATGTAAATATAAGTGTTTTTATAATATATTTTTTTATAATGTATGTATGTAAATATAACTAATAAATAAAGGAAAGAAAAATTTCGACACAGGTGGGGATCGAACCCGCGACCTCGGGTATACGCCCACGTCGCTCTGCCAATTGAGCTACCGTGTTAAAGGCTGCATCAGGTCCCCACATGAGGTTTTCATGAACAAAAACATTCAAAATATGTAAATATAAGTGTTTTTGTATCCCTTAGAGGAACTCTTATTTAAACACCAACAGATGGTCACCCTACTTAAAACGAGACACAGTTAGCTAGTTAGCCATCCTTTTTCAGGACACTTTAGGTCGCCAGCGCGCATTCCTGTTTAAATAATACTTCCATGGTTTCAATATAATTTACACTATGGTCATAAATCTATTACATACATGCATATACTCACTGTTAGAAATCCCTAAAAGAGGAAGCAAGAGCTAAGGAATTAAAAATTCCTCAGCCACTTTTGGAAGTTTTGGAAAAAGGTGGTAAAATATAGGTTGTTTGAGATGGGTCTCCAAATCGCATCTCCATTAAAACGTATACCTACGGTAAGAAGCGGGATAGTGCTTTACCGACACTACATAGCTAGATCTAAAGCCTAGAAATAGAGCTAAATCTATTAGCAAAGGTAGTATATAAAACCATCCTTGCCCTCTCATTGAGAATATAGGCGGTTAGGTAGGTATAATTTTTGGCCGAAACAACTTTCTTCTAAGAAGCGTAGCACATTAAAATATTTGTTGAAAGATCTAATTTCAGGGCAAAGCTTTTAAGAAGTCGTTGTTCATTAGGCGTTTATAAAAACAATAAAAAATACGTTTGCAGGTCTGAAAAGAATAGACTTTTTACTGAGTCTCAAAACATTCCCAGGAGCATAATTTGTTTATTTGTGTCTATATTTATTTTCAGTATTAAATCATCTCGGTGGTGTCTAAATGATTGAGATGGGTAACAAAACTCAGGGCACTTTTTGATGTGAAAGGACAGTGTCCGTACCAAGTTGCCACGGGCCTGCCTCTCATGACATGATTGCAATATTTGGTCAAAAATTGGGTACTTTTAACACCATATAACTACGAGTAAAACACGCGGAATACCGGCAACGATTTTCAATGAAAGATACTTATAGGTTTACGTTACGTTATAGGTTTACTGATTATATTGTTGTTTGAATATAGCTGCTTGATATGTCCTTATAATAGCAATAGACCACTCCTTTTTCAATCTTCTTCTTCTCTTCATTCGGGGTTTTGTATATGTTTTTTGAGCGATGTGGCTAGAGACCTTTCATCTACCATTATTGAATTTACATATTTGTTTCCATTATAGTTGAAATAGATAGAGATTAATTAAATAGTGAAGCTTTAATAGCCCTTTCATCAATTTTAAACTATGGAACATGTATGTGAAACATAAATAAAAAATGTAGGTACTGGTCACATCTATTCAAAAAGATCTTCATCAAACACATTCTATATTTCGGCATACGTTTCATCTACAACAGTGTGGGTCATAATTTAATTAAAAATATTTACTTTTTGTGCACCCGGGGTACGAGAGACCCCTCTTGTTCAACGTTTGGTGAAACAATTAATTTGGGCCGCGGACGGTTAACGAGTTGGCATGATGTGGGCGCGCTCAAGGGTTAATTCGCTTTGAGTTAATGTTTCTCGAATAATGATATGCTATTATGTAATACAAGCTTTTGTAATGTACTGGTGGGCTAAAATAACTTAATCTTATTTCTTTCCCATGGTATCCTTTGTTGGAAGACAAGTTGCAAATATATGACAAATATATGGTACGGAACGGATGTTGATAATGGATTTATAGCAATTTCTCCTAAATTTCATTTAAATAGGACCCCATATACTTAGTCACCTCGTACAAAACCCAAGACAAGTTTTTTGGTATACATATTCCGAGCCGGCACTATAGAACAACACATTTCTATAATAAAATAAAATCATAAACTACTCTCAAGACTAATCTATAAATATCTATAGTAGGTACTCATCATCTGATTATAATATATGACCTCATCGGGAATCGAATCCGTGACCTCTACTTTCCGCTAACTATATCCACGCTTATAGACCGCGGTGTCGTCAATTATATTAATAGTGTATGAATTAGTGTAAAACATATGCTTCCCGCCAAAACAAACAACGCTCACTTATTATAAACTCGTATTTATGTTCGTCTTAAAATAAGTTGACACTAATGTACTTCATTATACCAGGTTATGACTGTTTAAGTATATTAATGAATGAAATAATTTTACATGTAATTTTGGTGTGGATTATCGCAAAATTATTAACATCATCATGAAATTAGCTCCTGCTTTATGTCTACTGCTTGAACATTGCTACCCTACATATTTTCATTCTATGTTAATCTTCTTCTATAGTGAGAGTTATTAAATTTGTTGACTTTTCAAGTTTATGTAAAGTGAACCTGAGATAACCTTGAATGCACTTAAAACCATCTTTGCGAATGAGAACAATTATTGAGTTGTCCCAACACTAGTATACATTTTAATATTAACCTTGGTCAGTGGTAAAGAACATCGCCGCATTTGCAAAGAAACGCGAGTTCTAATCCTTACTCGGCCTATACCAATGAGTATATTCTAATCTGAAGACCTAGCACAAACGATCTATTATTGTGAGTATGTCGATTAGAATGAAATAAAAGTATACTATACTATGTAAGCGCAGAAGAGATAGCGGTTTTATACCACGCAATATCTATTTAAATGGTCGTTTGTGCTGTCATGCTGATAAGTTTATATGTCAGGGTTGTTTACCGTGATACCAATATGGCTGAGTGGTATACTTAGTCATCTGTCAGTGTATTTGTTTCATACAAAGCGGCGATAGGAACCCCCACCATGGGAATGCACTCTCCAAAGAAAAAGCTATAACCTGAAAACCAAGTGATACGGAACACAAGTGGAAAATCTCAAATGGCTGAGTTCCAATTTTTAACATCAGCAGATGATTACGAGTAAAATTGACATGTGACGTTTAGGAGTACTAGTATTCATGCCAACCCTTCAGTAATTTACGATGTAAACGTAATCAAGCGGTATTACAATATATTCAGACACTTTATTCTCCCTATTGCAAACGCTGTTGTAATTAAATAAACATACATAAACATAACATAAACGTTCACGCCGCATATCCCCGAAGGGGTTGGCAGAGGTACTAATACTTCTGAACATCACGTGACTTTGTCACCTGGTGTTCAGAGTACCCACGTTTTGCATGGACAGTGTACTCACGTGATAGGGGGCAGGCCTATCACCATTTTTGTACGAATACACTGTCACATGACTAAGTAAAACTCAGCCATGTGGGTTTCCTCACGATGTTTTCCCTCACCGTTAACAACCATGATAAATTAACCACACATATGTCTTTAGAAAAGACAAATTGGTGTAGTAGTAGAGTGTTCTACCCACTGGGCAATCACGGTTGCTTAATTAAATAAACACCTTTATATCTGTAAAGTTTACAAATAAAACCATTTAAAACTGAACAAATTATACAATATATCAGTACAAATAAACCTAATTCAGTTCATTTACAAATTTGTATCTTTGAGCATTAAATAACACGATTTATCAATAAACCACTACTGATAGCATTATTTGCACTCTGGAATAATGAAATAATTGCACCGTATTCCATTGTAATAAGAGCTACTATTTGATTTCAAATCGAAAGTGGAAAATCTGTGGATCTCCATCAACCGTTCCCGTGAACTATCTATTTTGTAACCAGTTTAATTATAGAGAATTTAAGTGAAATAACAATTAGCTGAGTGTTTTTAATAGGTGCTGTGTAGTATCAGCTTAGAATAGCACTACCTAATTTCTTCCCATGGGTGATGGTAAGAGGCGACTAAGGGTATTTGGGCTTTTCAAGGCATTTTTGGGTGATTCGGTTGGGGACCCATTACCAAAAACCTTTGTTTTACTATCTTTTCATCCTCAACATCCAAAAGCGAATGAGGAATTTCTTATTCTTAAGCTCTGGCTACCTGATATTTATTATTAGCTTTTCTAGCAATTTATAGCCGTGAGTGTATGTACAGGCCACTGGTAATACCACCTTTTTCAGGCGGTATTACCAGTACATAGTTATATCTGAACATAAAAAGATCCAGGTATAACCCTGACTATGCATACGATATAACTGCCGAAAAATCTGGTTTAGCTATATGATATTTCGAATCGTATGATCTGTTCCAAGCACATGGATCGAACGGATATCCAAATTACTTGCAAGTGCGTGAAAATAGTACTGCATACGATTAGCTCGATGCGTGGAAATCGTAAATTCAGTCGCGAGTCAAAACCAATATAGTTAAATCGATGCATGTGTCGCGGATGGCGTCTGATCCGATTTGAATAAGATTGAAGGAAGTTTTTGTCTTATGTGTACAAAATGAGTCAGTTGTTGCTTTCATTGAATATAGGTATTTGGTAAGTTATTAAAATATAGTACACTAGTAGGTAAGTAAATAGTAGTTGGTGCGTAAGAGTGACTGTAATTTTACCCTTTTTTTTATAAAAAATGTTTTACTGTGCCATTCTACGTAATTCTTTTAGTAAAGGACGACTAAGGGTATGGGGTTTTTAAGTGGTTTTTGGCCAATTCGGTTGGAGACATATCACCAATACTTTATTTCTACCATCGTCTTCCCTATCAACTTCCAAACGTAGCTGAGGAGTTTCTAGCTCTTTCTGAAGCTCTGGCTACCTCTTTTATATAAATGCAAGTTATTTTACCAACCCAAGTGACCAAACATTGAATATTTATTTTAAAATAGACTTCATCATTGTTAGCAGCCCAATTATTTCGGACAACTATCGCAAAATTTTAGCCTGCTGATAGTTGGTTGAAAGCTTTATGCAAATTTTCCGTCATGAAAACAAAATGGTTGCTGCGTTGAAATAATAAAAGTGTAACGTAGCCAGCAGCTAGCTGAACAACCATGGATAATAAGTCTCTTGGGGTCAGTTCTGGTAAATTATATTATATTTTTATGATCCCATTAGTTGTAATGTGACTATTCAACCTCTATTTCCATAGGATAATTGGAGCTTGTTATGTCATCATGCTCTAATGTTATTACTTTAATGGCTCTTTGTTTTTTAACGTTTTCAACACATTAATGGATTTTCAATGAATATTAAAAATGTATGTGGAGAAAACAAACAATATATAAGTAAACTAGCTGATCGTACAAACATTTTCATGTCATTTTCTCAAAATATAAAATAGTTAACGTTCTATTCTAAGGCCTTTAAATATAAACACTAATTTCATACTGATTGGTCTAGTATTTGGAATGAGTTTTTATACAAACAAAGATGCATGAGAGCAGAGTAAATGCGGCAGAGATGAGGTCCCTAAGAAAAATATATGGTTGTAAAATTATGTGATCAATAGTTTGATTTGTGAAATGTAATGTTAATATAGTTTGGACATATTGAGAGGATGGATGATTGAAATTTGGTGTTAAAAGAGGACGACCACGGAGGACACATTTAGATCAAATAAAGAATGTAGTTAAATAAAAGGGCATGTATAAAAAGATTAATGAATGTAGTTTAAGTGGCGTGAGTAAATGTATGTTTGTATATATTTTACGTTCTTTGGTGCCAATAGACCCAAATTTAGCCTTGACTATAGATAGTACCCATGGATAGGAGACACTTTGTATGTAGCAACTGACATATGAACCGTAACTCAGCCAGTGTATCCTCATATAAGACAAGGACTAGGAATATACATACATACATACATGCATATTCTCACGCCGTTAGTTCCCATTGGGGTAGGCACAGACTATCGATCGCCAATATATAATATCTATATAAGTAAAACATTTGTCTTTTAGCGTTTGCAGAATGGTATAGTTTTTTATGTTATAACGTACATACATACATATACTCACGGATATAAATCCCTAGAAGGGGTAGCTAGAGCTTCGGAACAAGAAATTCCTAAATCACTCTTGGCGGTTGAGTAGGGAAAAGATTTTCATATAAGGGTTGTAGGTGATGGTCTCCAATCGCATCGCCCAACTATCACTTAAAAAGCCCCGAATACACTTAGTTGCCTCTTACAAACACCCACGGGTACAAATGGGGTAGTGCTATTCTAAGCCAACACTACACAGTTATAAGTTTATAACATCTATACATAAATCATTAAGTGCCGGATGAAGCAAAAAAAGGTCGCGTTCTGCTAGTGAGAGGGTACATTATGACCTTTCTGAAAACTTAAAAATTGTTTCCATTTTACAAATGAACCAATGATGACAATTATAGTCTTAAAAAAATTGCATTGTTATTGAATTCTGTAAAATTATCGTCAGTACACCAACGTTGCAAACTTTTATTTTTCCATTGTTTGTGGTGCATTAGTTGTTAAACATACATTTGTATGTATGTATCTTTGGTGATTGGTCTTCAACCGCATCGCTCAAAAACCACTTAAAAAGCCCCATAACCCTAGTCTCCTCTTACGACACCCGTGGGTAGAAAAGGGAAGTGACATTCTAAGCTGGCACTACACGGCTAAAAATATCATTAAAGAAAAGAAAGAAAGAAAGAAAAACACTTATTCATGGCTAAGCTTGGGTAAACAAAACATGAAACATAACAACAAAGTAATATTAAGGTTGGTTTTACAACAAAAGAAAAAAATAAAATAATAATATATAAGTTAACAAAAAAAAACTCAAAATAAAACATTAAAGACTTAAAATGTTTAAGGTTGTGTTTTTCTTAATTTTCTCTGACTGCGAACAGACATTTGTGTTCTGTTTTAGCTCTTAATGTTTTCACCACGGAAATAAATCTCATATTATATGCAGTTTTCTCTGTGTATGAACCCTTACACCAATAACACGGTGTATAAAAATAAATAGACATAACCGGCGCATGCGCTGTAGCTTGCGGTTTTTCTTGTGTAAACAGTAGCGTCCGCGCACAACTTCCTAACGGTTAATCTCACGTTGAAATGAAATACGAGTGCCATAACAAATATAGCTTTTCGTGTTTTATTATAAAGAGTGACAGAGGTACTGGTGACATTGCTAAACCCAGAGTTTGTTAATGGAACAGTATTCATGTTTTATGCTTGATTTTGTATGGATAATCTATCAGTTTCTCACTTTTTATGTGACATACAGACTCTCGCACGCCTCTTACTACGGAGTCTGTGCAGCCGAAAACGAAGTTTTGGGCAGCTATAATCATTTAATCACATCACACGTGACAGATAGTAAAGAAGAATACCAAAAAACGAAAAGCAAAACTTAAGAGCAGCACTACGTTAGATTATATTAAAACGTGTGTAAGGAAAATAATATATAATATGAAAAAATAAGTTTCTTCGGTAAAATAGACGGCGATAAACTATGTTTTACACATAACTCAATTTTATTAAGTGTTTCACAAAAATAACTAATAACAAGCTTAATCAAAGTAAATCCCACAAAAGCCTTTTTAAGCTAGTTACAAACACTTTTTAAGTTAATGACTCGTAATTGTACGTTGTTGAGCAGCAGTGAGTGATGACCGTGCGAGTCAAGCAGGTCGTTTCTATTCATCAAACTCGATATATTTTTAGAATAGATCCCTAATTTAATTATAGAATCAACCGTTACGCATTTCTTGCGCGCACCAAACGGTGGGGACGTTTATTACCATAATTACACGAATTTAATTATAAACGTAACTTATCGTCTTTTTATCGCCACGATTTTAAGTTGTGCACAGGTTTTTTTATCTTCAACTATCTCGATACCTTCTCGATATCTCCTTAGCGCTGAAACACTAATTTTTCCACTACATTACAAAATGCGTCAAAGTTCAAGTACTTTCGAAATTATACGTGACTTAACTTCTAAAAGTTTCTTAGTCCGAAGCTCTGGCTACCCGATTAAGGGATTTATTGCTGTGAGTATATGTAAGTATGTACCTTTAAATCATCTCCGTTTACCTCATAAAAACCACAAACACTTCCTAGTAGAAAAGTCAACTTGAAAATCTGAAAAGAATTTCATACATTTGTCTTTTTCCAACACATGTCTTTTCAAGCAGTTTCAGAAAGAGATAAAGCCCCTCTACGCATTATTCATTTTTATTACTAGATCTATAGTTTTATTGGATATTTTCAAATACTTTTTATTATGTGAAAATATTTTGATCTTCGTGTTAGATTCAATATTAATTTTCACATGTATATTTTTTAATGTTTATAACATACATACATTCATATACTCATTAGTTCCCATTGGGGTAGGTAGAGACTATCGATCGCCACTTTTTACGATCCTGACAACATTCTTATTCTTCATACGTCAGACACCTGCCTTTTTGAGCACCCTCGCTATTTGGCCTACTAACATAAACTCTACTGAACACACATATCACTTGATGAGTCAAATATTATATCACTCAAAAAAGATGCACTTGTGCAGGCGCGACGCAGTATGTCAACCCACACCTCTCTTCATCAGAGGCAATGTTCTTTCTCATTGAACTACTGAGGTACACTAAGCAACAACTTATTACAAAAAAATATTCAATAATTTTACAAGAAATAATAGCACTTAACAATTAAAAAGGCTATATATATTATAAGGCTCTCTTACGGCACTATAAGAAAAGGGGTTTTACGAATTAATAATATTTTATTTCACAATGCATGTATGACTTAAATAAATATATTAAGTAGTAAAGATCCACTTTCATCAATATTTCAAATGGCTATGTCGAGGAAAATCTGAAATTATGATTGATATTAAAAGTTTAGAGACAGCGGAGTAGAAGTTGGGTAACTTGAGACCTTTGTTATGAATTTTCTTGCTCAAAGTAACAATGCATGTAATTTGATTATCTGAGGCTGAGTACAGGCTACAATGTGGAAGGAAAGAATGAAAGCTTGTGACTAGGATAACATAGCCTAACATCGTCTTCTCAATTTAATAATTATACCGTGACACAAAATGATCTTTAGCACAGATTTTTTAATTTATGGGCGCCATGCCCACAACATACATACATTAAAGCAATTAAATAAAAACTTTTTTTAAATTATTAAGTTTGATAAAGACTAATAAGATTAAACTTTCTAAGATTAATAAAAAAAATGAATAAAAACGCTTCCATTATTGATTTACTTTTATTAGTGCATTATATAATGTGTTCTGAAAAAGTACTTACTAAAAATAGTGTCACGAAGTTAAAAAAATGTAAGTATTAAATTAAACTGAAAACCCTTTTTGAATATTAGACTACTTTAAAAAAATGACACCTAAATATTTTTTTATACATAATTCGAACTGTCTTGGGTAAGTAAGTCATAACAATAGTACGAGGAACATTTCATGGAGTATATATTGCTTGTTAAGTGTAAAAAAATGGAACTCTCGAGTTAAGATCTTCTGAACTCATTAACGAAAATATCGACCCAACACAACCCGTTAAATTGAGAGGTGTTTTAGGCTTATTCCTTTACAAACTACATACAATGATAGAAAATGCAAGAAGCAATGCAAATAGTCTAAAAACCTGATTTTAGGTATGCTCATTCCTTAAAATTGGTTTAGGCCCATTAAAGAGTCATATTTCCAAATTCAGTTTTCAAAAGAACATAACATAAACATGACATAACATGAACGTTCACGCCGAATATCCCCGAAGGGGTTGGCAGAGGTACTAATACTTCTGAACATCACGTGACTTTGTCACCTGGTGTTCAGAGTACCCACGTTTTGCATGGACAGTGTACTCACGTGATAGGGGGCAGGCCTATCGCCGTTTTGTACGAATACACTGTCACATGACTAAGTACAACTCAGCCATGTGGGTTTCCTCACGATGTTTTCCCTCACCGTTAACAACCATGATAAATTAACCACACATATGTCTTTAGAAAAGACAAATTGGTGTAGGCCCGACCCAGGATTTGAACACTAGTCGTTTGCACGATAACCGAGTGTTCTACCCACTGGGCTATCACGGTTGCTAAGAACGCCAACCAATTTTGAAAAGGTAACAAAAAATTAAGATACATAGAGTGTTTTGGTATTCTACTTAATTAAAAGCATACAATTTACTTTACGTGGACGTAATAATATACAAAAAGCATTATTAGCAATATATAAAAATAATATAATTGTACGCAATCAATAAGTTGAAACGCGACTTATATTCGCGCGGAAAGTTCGCCACGTTTTAGCGGGTCCCGGTTATCAAGTCTGAAACAAAATCAAAATGGTCGATAGAATGAATTCTTTGACAAGACCGGCGTTAATATTCATAGCATGGTCGGAATAACGTGATAGAACTATGAAACTGGGGCCAATTTAAAGTTTCGAACACTCGCTTTATGATGCAAACTAGCACCACAGTCGTCTGTGCTGCCATCTATTACCGTATCATAATTTACAGCCTGTATACTAAAAGCTGTTAGTGTGTTGAAAAGTTATCGACGTCCTTTGATAGATATTGTGGCATGCTAATCATTTTATGATGGACAATTGTTTTTGCTTTTTTGGTGCATACGTTCAGTTTTTTGGTAGAATGTATACTTGCATCATTTTTTTTAAATAGAAACAGATATATCTTATTTGTTTTTAAGTCTGATAATATGTAAAATTATTAAAGTGGGTTAATATTAAATTTTATGTAGAAAATTTAATGGGTACATTAATTACTGTACTGATTAATTAGTGACCTAAGGTTTTCACAAAGAAGAAATCTATACGAACAAATGAAATGAAATGAAATGATATGAAATGAAATGATTTATTTCTTCAGGAAATATAGGTACATAAAAGATGTTTACAAGATAATTTCTGTCCATTTCTATATTTTGCCTTTGAAGGCGTCTGAAGTTTAGTTATGTTTATATAAATTACATTATTATTAAAATTTGTGAATTACAAATCATAATTTGTTTGTTTTCTAATGATATAATTGTAAAAATACTAATTCGACTATAGATTAAAATGATAGTATCACCAAATTTAAATATTTATAAAATCAAATTAATGGTACAAATAAAAAAATATTACAATTAGATTACACATTACTTAACTAAGACTACTTTTTTCAATTATTTAGTACAATTATCATTTGGTTAATTAGTCATGCATAAAAATAAAATTAGTTTAAACAATACTCAAAAAGCTATTTCAACATTGTACTATGTTCCCATAGTTACTATAAAAGCACATAAGTTATATTCATGACTCAAAACATAGCTCAAACTACACTACACTATTTCAAATGATAGCCAAAAACATTCAATAAAAACATACATATAATATACTAGCTGACCCCACAGACTTCGTACTGTCAAAAGTGTAGGCTTTCACGTCGTCAAACTGAAATATTAAACTGACCTGTTGAGGGTCTCTGTCATGCGATGAGAAAAAAGGTGTGTTTCATAGCATCCTTACAATTTTTTCACTTCATAAGTTTTAAGTTTATAAGTATAGTAGTTTCGGCTGAGTATTGATTCTTAGTCAGTTAGTCTATTTAACCATTTTTTTTTTAAAATATTGATCTCTTAATTTTTCTGGGATAAAAAGTGTCCTATTGTGTTAATTAGATCATTATCTGGCTTCCTGTAAATTTTATTTTAAATGCGTTCTGTGAATTAGTCTTCATTTAGCTACAAACACACAAACATCTAAACTTTCACATCTATACTTTTGATAAATCTGTAGAGAGGTCAATTTTGTACATGAAATATATTTTCAAAATAACCATCAGGTGGTGATTAGGGATCGATACTGATGCCAAAAATGCAATCAGTAAAATTTTTGTCTGTCTGTCTGTCTGTCTGTCTGTCGGTTAGTATGTTCCTTATGGAAACAAAAACTACTCGACGGCTTTTAACGAAACTTGGTACAATTATTCTTCATACACCTGCGCAGGTTTTTGTATACTTTCCAGCAGAGTAGTAAAGGGGAATATTGGGAAATTTTGGGAAAACGGGAGAAGTTACTCCATTTTTTAAGCTTCCGTCGCGTGTGCAGCCTCAATGGTTAAACTTACATAGAAATCATGTGTGACAGAAATATTTTTCAAAAAATTATCTAAAAAAAAATCCTCAGCAGTTTATGTCTATCTTTTACGGTTGACTGACAATAAGACGTGTAATTCCTGATAGCTTAGCAGTTCGGAACATTCTGATTGTATTTGTTTACTCTTACGTTTGTAAACCTCTCACTCATCCCTAATTTAAAAAAGGTAACATTATTACCTATTCAATAAAAAAAGAATCATAGAAATCGGTAGACAAACACCGAAATTATACATAAAATAAGCCATCGCGCCCGTGATCAAAACCAAATCTTTACTAATTCACATATAACATACTAGATGGCGCCAGTAGTTGCATCCTACATCACGTAATGATTTATTTTTTAGATGTTATAAATACTTCATAGCGTTTTATTCCAAAATTTGCTATCAAACGGAAATACTGAACCGTTCATCAAAGCGCATTTAAAATCACCAAACTACACTGTTTAGGGAGTGCTATAAATTTAATAAATTGAAAACATTGCGCTGAATTTCACAATGCTTGAGCAGTGACTGAAGAAGAAACCTCAGATATTTAAAAAAACAACGCTACCCGTGCGAAGCTGGGACGATCCACTAGTTTATAATAATAATAGGATTAGGCTTAAACATAAGCTTTTCGCGCAGGTGACCTCGCTCGCCGGCCAGCGCAGCGTCTTGTCTTGCGCTTCATGCACGCGTGTAAATTTTGTTACGGAGTAATTTTAAAATTATATTATCTTCTAAGATGTTTATTTCAATTAAGTGATTTCAAGGACAAATTTGTTCTCAATTAAATACTCTCAATCAACAACATATTTATTTGGATAAAGATCAATATTATGTTGACAAAACATTATGGCAATTATGCATTAAATTCGACCAAATTTATTTACCATAAAAATGGTTATAGTAAGTGAAACTTAAAAGTTAGACATATACTGTCGCGGGTATTTTTTTAGATCATTTAAAGAGAAATAATTCTTTAATACATTTTTTTTGGGTAACTTAAACCGTTTACGCAGCGCACACAACGGAAGCCTTAGTATGAATAATTATCCCCGTTTTTGCAACATTATTCGCTGATAGATTGCTCCTGTTGGTCGCAGCGTGATGATATATAGCCTAAAACCTTCCTCAATAAATGGACTATCCAACACAAAAAGAATTTTTCAATTTGATTGGGTAGTTCCTGAGATCCTTGCGTTCAAACAAACAAACTCTTCAGCTTTATAATATTAGTATAGATGAGATATTTGTATGGCGCGTGTAGTTAGATTCTATGGACCTGTGTTAAATTTGTTTAGGTCAAACTAAATAACTATCTCTATGAATAAATATATGTGACTCTACCGCAATCTCACTATATTTGTGAAATGACAAGTCTGTATTGATGTTAATTACTGGTCCATTTTTTTGGTTTATTTTTATTTTTTCATTTAGGATGCTTTATAACAATCATCTCTTTTTCTTAAGTTTCATTTTACAATGACAAGTCTGTATTTATTTTAATTATGGTCCATTTTCTATTTTTATTTTTTCATTTAGGGAAGCTTTAAAACAATCAACTCTTTTTTTTAAGTTTCATTTTACATAGAATGCAATAAAGATGAAGTCCCTCAGAAAAGTTTGTAATGTAAGTGATAGTGTGCGGTGTAAAAGATAATATTGTAAAAAAGTTAGAAAAAGGAATGCTGAGATGGTTTGGGCACGTAGTGAGAATAGATGATAGTAAGCTGGTGAAAGATATCTATAAACCTCGAGAAACTCATTTGGACCAAATAGACAATGTGCTCAGTAAGGCAGGTGTCCGGAGCATGAAGAATAAAAGAGCATGTATGAAAAGATTGATGGATGTGAACGAAGCTAGAGAGCTTTTCTAGGAACGTACATAGTGGCGATCGATAGTCTCTCCTTACCTCGATGGGAACTAACGGCGTGAGTATATGTACATCCATACATACATATACTCACGGCTATAAATCCCTACAAGGGGCAGCCAGAGCTAAGGAATTAGAAATTCCTCAGCCACTTTTGGAAATTGAGTGGGGGAAAGATGGTAAAATAAAGGTTGTTGGTGATGGGTCTCCAGCCGCATCGCCCACAAATCCCTTAAAAGCCCCTATACCGTTAGTCGCCTCTTACGAACACCCATCGGTAGAAACGGGGTAGTGCTATTCTAAGCCGACATTACACAGCATATATACATAAATACATACATATTCTCACGCCGCATGCACGCACGCATTCACATCCATCAATCTTTTCATACATGCTCTTTTATTCTTCGTACTTCGGACACCTGCCTTTTTGAGCACATTTTCTATTTGATCTAAATGTGTCCTCCGAGGTCGTCCTCTACTAACATTACCTTCCACATTGGCTCTATATCTCTTTCACCACTTTACTGTCATCCATCCTCTCTATGTGCCCAAACCATCTCAACATTCCTTTTTCTATCTTTCTTACAATATCATCTTTTACACCACACCTTTCACGAATCACATCATTCCTCACACGATCACATAACCTTACATTACAAACTTTTCTGAGGGATCTCATTTCTACTGCATTTACTCTGCTTTCATGCTTCTTCTGCCACACCCAACATTCACTGCCATACATAAGCGTAGGAACGAGGACAGCACCATGCACAGCCATTCGGGCCTTTTCGGACACCGATTGACTAGACATGAGACTATCCAGTGCTCCATTTACCGCATTACCCTTTTTTACTCTTCTTTCAATGTCTTCATCACACTTTCCATCCCTAGTAAACAAACTTCCCAGATATACGAACTCTTTCACTTGTTCCACTTTCTTACCATTGATCTCAATCACGCATTCAGTCATATTCTCCTCTCTCTCGAAAACCATGGTTTTGGTTTTATCCACATTTACTCTCATTCCTTTTCTTTCAAACGACGCACATGCAATATTCATCATCTCTTGCAACTCCTCAACCGACGATGCAAGTAACACTTGATCATCAGCATATAAGAGGCATTTGATGACGAATCCACCCATTCTCAGTCCATAATCACTTTCACGCAACTCTATCAGACAGTCATCCATGAACAAGTTGAAGAGCCACGGAGAAGCTACACATCCCTGTCGGACACCCCTAGAGATACCGAACCAGTCTGTGTTTTCCCCGTTTATTCTTACACATGCACTAGAATCCTCATAGAGTGATACCAGTGCACGTATAAGTTGGCTCCCCAAGCCGAACTTGGGTAACACCTCCCACAAATACTTCCTTACCACCCTATCATACGCCTTCTCTAAATCTATGAAGGAGCAATACACCTTTCGATTCTTGGCTAAGAACTTTTCAGTGATGCTCCTTAAAGAGAAGATTTGATCCATACATCTCATTCCCTTTCTAAATCCTGCTTGCACATCCCAAATTTTGTCATCTGTTTCATTCATCACTCTTTCAATCAATACCTTTGCATACAATTTACCGAAAACACTGTGTAGGCTGATTCCGCGGTAGTTTTTAGCTTCCTGGTGTGACCCTTTTCCTTTATATAAGGGCACAATTACTGCCCTGCACCAATCTCGTGGTACTTTACCACTCGACCAACACTTTTGAAAAAGGAAGTACAGCCAGGAAGCCACCAACCCTTTACCAGCCCTCAGCATTTTGATACTTATCCTATCATACCCTGCTGCTTTCCCTACTTTCATACTTTTCAGTGCTTTCGTTACTTCTTCCATACTAATCTCACTGTCACTACTGTCACCCAATGCCTCATTCCAGTCAACATTGCTGCCAATTGGCGAAGAAATAGGTGAATCCTCTTTTTCAAAGAGTCCCTCAAAATAGTTCTTCCATACTCGTCTTATGCTACTTTCATCCGTCGCCAATTCACCCTGTTCATCTCTCACTACATTCACACTCGTGTTTTGGGAAACTCCCTTTTCTTTCCGGATATATTTCCAGAACAACTTTTGGTTATTCCGGAAATTATCAGAGAGTTTCCTCTCACACCATTCTATCAAATCACGCTTTTTCTTTTCTATTTTCTTCTTAACCTCATTCTTAACTCTCTTATATTCATATATATATATATCTTCACTATTCTTCACTACATCATCGGTTACTCTCGCATCCATTCGTTTACTAGCTTTAATCGCTAGTAAATCTAACCAAGCTTTCTTCTTATCTCCAACTGCCTCTTTCACATCTTTATCCCACCAACTTGTTGGTGGTCTATTTGTTCTTTTACTCAATCCACATACTTCCGTCGCACATTCAACCATTGACGATTTGAGCACATCCCATACTTCTTCTATTTCCAATTCATCCTTCATCTCCACGCAACTTAGCCTGTCGTCCAATTTCTTCATATATTCATCTCTAATATTTTCATCCTCTTCCAATTTCTCCACTTTTATTCTCGCAAATTCAGTTGTTGACACTTTGGCCCTGTGACGCCAACGCTTGCACAGTCCCCTCAATCGTGATATCACGAGGAAGTGATCTGTGCCAACGTTAATGCCCCTGTAGACTCTGGTGTCAACAACCTTTGCTCTTAGCCTTTCATCCACTATCACAAAATCTATCATACTTCTCTCGCTTCCCCTCTGTCTAGTATACATATGGATATCTTTGTGTTCAAACAACGTGTTCGTAACACAAAGATTCCTCCCCAAACATACATCAATCACTTTCTCCCCATTCTCGTTCACTCTTTTATCACCAAACTTTCCTAAAACTCTTTCACAACCGTTGCGTGACACCCCAACCCAACCATTAAAATCTCCTAACATAACAATTCTCTCATTCTGATCACACCCATTCGCAACATCGTCTAACAAATTCCAAAACTCCTCCCTCTCGGATAGTGATTTGGACATGTCCGGAGCATATACACAAATTATGCGCATCCGGACCAGCCCCACTTTCACCTTTATCCATAGGAGCCTTGGACTCACACATGCATAATCTTTCATGCACTTAGCCATCCTTTCAGATATTAGAAGTCCCACGCCTTGGCAAGCTCTGTCACTCTCGGCAACTCCCGACCAGATAGCTGTAAATGGGCCAAGTTGTGAAACCTCTTTTTCCTTGCGCTTCGTTTCATTTACACACAGAAAATCTAGGTTTCTTTCTTCCATAATCAAACATACTTCATCTAATTTTTCATGCATCCCTCCACACACATTCATCGTACCAAAGCGGGTCTCTTCAGCCCACTTTTCGCCCCGCGAGGAACCACGGCGTGATAGGTGGCGAGCCACATCGCCGCCATCGTGTTTTATTTTTGATTGGAAACACATTTGGACCCCACGAAAAGCAAGGTAAATGAACTGTCCGCCTAGCCAGAGCCCCGCTTGACTAGGTAAGGTTATTTAGTACCCGGAGTGCACCAAGCTCCGGGACGGCGGCACGCTAGAGACCAGGCTCACCCCTGGCCACGCATCCCTCGGCACGGCAGACCTTGGATTGGTGTAAGGGCGAAGATGGAAAAGCCCTGTTCCCTTAGTCGACTCCCACGAAACACCCACGGGACGAGATGGGGTAGTGCTATTCTATGTCGACACTACACAGCAAATAGTATATGTATGTAAAGAAATATAGATTGACCATTGAATAGATCTTATAAATTCCTTAAAAGCAGACCCTCGGTACTCCTATGAAACTACTAGTTAGTAAAGTTTATAGGAAGTGAACTAAACCGCGCTTTCAAACAAACTTTGAGAACAGCGCTTTGTCGCTGCAAAGCTCCACTCTACAGACACACTTACGTCCAAAAACATGTGGTCGCCGTAATATATATTACTCGTACTTCGATTATTGAACAAGTACCTTTCTTTTCGGAGGTAGGAAACGCAAACACTACTTAAAAGTGTAAAAAAAAACAAAGGATAGAAGAATTTCGCACTGGCAGCTCCATGGCAGAACAACGGAGGCGTATACCGAGGTTGCGGGTTCAATTCCCGCCCGTGTCGAATTTTTTTTTTCCTTTATTTATTCTTTATTTATTAGTAATAATCCCCACATGAGGTTTTCATGAACAAAAACATTCAAATTATGTGATAGTTAGGCGTTCTCAACATTTGCATTCTATCTGAAAAGGTAGACAAGTGGTTAAGTTAAAACACTTTCATCTTTACCTATTTGTTCGTTTTTCTTAATAATGAAATTCATCAACAGTTTTCTACATTACCAAATAAACTTTGGCTTAGTAAAATCAACTTAATAATAAAAAGGTTGACAGAGGAACTTATACTTCCTGTAGTATCCTGTGACATTGTCTCCTGGTGTTCAGAGAGCCCACGTTTTGCTTGGACAGTGTACTCACGTGACAGGGGGCAGGCCTGTCGCTGTTTTGTACGAATACACAGTCAGACTAAGAACTACTTTTTCATGTGGGTTTCCTCACAATGTTTTCCTTCATCGTTAACAACCAAGATAAATTAATCACATACATGACTTAGGAAAAGACACATTGGTGTAGACCCGACACGGCAATTGAGCTGATGCCTCTCTGCATGATAAGCGCATGTTCTAACATGCAGTGTGTCACTGATTCAGTATTATACAGAAGAATTTCGCTAATGAAAAATCAATCAGTCGGGAATCATTCTTTTCAGCTCTTGCAGTTGCAGATGATATTTTTTTTGTCGTTGGCTCTTCGTGAAGCTGTGGAGCTTTAGGCAAAAGGGATTTTATTAGTTTGGCGCGTCTTCGGGGTCAAGACATGTAGTCATCCGTTAATTATGAATATATAATCAACAGTACCTCTCTTTGTACCTTAGTACTCTTATATCTGTTAAACATCTACAGACATACATATACTTTCAGCCATAAATCCCAAAAAGGGGTAGCCAGAGCTTGAGAACCGGAAGTTTCGTCAGCCACGTTTGGAAGTTGGTAAGGGGCAAGATGGTAGAAATAAAGTATTTTTGGTGATGTTTTTCCAACCGCATTGCCCAAAAACCACTTTCAAAATCCCCATACCCCTTAGTCGCCTCGTACAACATCCGTAGGTAGAAAGGGGTAGTAAAATTCTAAGCCGGCACTACACGGCTCACACGGTTACACATCTGTCACATAGTTTTTTCGGCTGTAGTACTTGAAAATGCATAATCAGGCATCACCACCTAGCCTCTTTTGATGCCATGGCAAATTGGCTAGAATGCACAGAGTCTGCCTCCATCGGTTTGTGACCCTTTCCTAAAAACTTCTGTATTACCGTTACATTATATTTAACGGGCATCCGCAAAAGAGCATTTTAACTACACGTTATAACGGTTGACGGAGCTGTGCAACAATCTGTGTATATAATCACTTCCATAGGATCCTCTTCGAATAACTTTGTGATGTAGTCTACAAAGCTAGTGTAGCGTAATCTCCTGGTGACCTGCTATTTTGAGAGACAGGTGTATTTTATGTTCTTTATCACTCCCTTGAGAACTCCCTATATATTGTTTTTTTACCCAACCAATACCCACAAGTCCATTCCTTAATTCGGCGATTCTGTAAATCCGCGGTATTCAGTTGCAATTTGAAACACGGTTCAGGCATCGCGCTATTGCAACTAAGCATTAGAAGGTTTCTTATTAACTAAATCAAAGTGGTATTTTCACCAACGCCTGCCTATGAAATTTTAGAACAGCGTGGCGCGATAATTTTATTTTCGCTACTTTTTGCTGTTTCGCGGTATTGCAAATGACAGATCAGCGGTTTTGCAGATCGTCGACGATATATCAAAGAAATTTACTAAAATTAAAAATACAGTACTGTAAAATATCACTATCAAGTGCTTTGTCTAAATGGAGGTCCGTTGTTTTCGTTTCATCGGTCATAGGTTTTAATTGAATCGACCTCAGACCAACGGATTTATTGACCTTAAGACATAATTCTAAATAATCTAGAGTTAAAACATCGTCTCTACAAGGAGATGTTCGGAGCTATAATTTTATTTTCTCTTAGCCGTTCTAACGTTTGCGATTACTTTAAATGATAAATAATTAAAACTAAATCTTAAAGTAAGTAAAGTACTCAACGTAAAAAGGGGTCTAAAATAGATGAACAAGAAATCAAATCCGATAAAATTAAGAGATGTTTAAATCTTTGATGAGTTTAAAGATGGGTTTCTCTGTTAAGTTTATAATTATGCAAAAAATACAGTAGATATTTATTTTAGTGGGTGGGGTAGTTAGCAATTCCAACTTACTGTGCTTTTTTGTCTTTTAATCTATTTTGCGCTATTTTTACTATTACCATGATGATATGTCTAGAAATATTTCTGTTGTAAAACTAAATTGACATATGTATGATTCTAGCAAAATTTAGATCATCAATTTATGTAATGGAAGCAAGAGAGATTTGTAAACACTGTATAAAGTGGCGATCGATTTTAATTTAGTCAGGATCCTCTGCCTACCCCAATGGAAAAAAAACAGTATGAGTATAACTAAATAAGTAAGTAAAACCAAACATAGCGTTGTTAGTGCAACATCAACCTACGGAACAAAGGCGGTTGTCTCAAAAGCTCCCGCTCAATTGATGAAACGAAGCAATTAACCAATCAGCCGTCAATAAACCGTTTGTCGCCAAACAAAATGGCGTGTCACTTAAACACACATCTGTTTCTTCTCACGCAATTTCTTTGAACATACATTGAGCCAATACATCCGTATAGGACAGACAGATTTATCAAAATGACTAAGACATTACGGATGACGTATTTTAATAGTAATGTGAAAATGACAACACCGGGGCGGGGCGGTCTGAAAAGATGATTACTGTAAAATATTAAGTATAAAAACGGCCCCACTACGTTAAAAATGGTCTGAAACTCTACTATATCTCTACCATATCTGTTTAAAGAAGGAAGTTTCTGGCAGCACCAAGCACCAATATACATACACATACTCACGGCTATAAATTACTAAAAGGTTTAGCCAGAGCTAAGGAATTAGAAATTCCTCTGCCACTTTTGGAAAATAAAGTGCACCAACATATTTATAAAAGAAAAAAAATGTTGCTGTGTAGTGTCGGCTTAAAATAACATTACACCATTTCTGCTAGTGGGTGTACGTAGGAGGCGAATACCGGTATTGGGGCTTTTGAGGGATTTTTGGGCGTTGCGGTTGGAGACCTATCACCAACAACCTTTATTTTGCCATCTTTTCCCCACTCAACTGTCCATAAGTGGCTGAGGAACTTCTAGTTCCTTAGCTCTGGCTACCCCTTCTAGGGATTTATAGCCGCGAGTATATGTATGTATGTAAAAAAATATATTATATTTATTTTTTATAAATATTTTATTATCCAATATTCCCATGAAAGGTGCCCCGTTAACGATAATGTTTTGTTACTTAGATTTGGTGCTATGTTGCATACACAGACGTACTAGACTGCCTATACAGAGAATTATGACTTTATCTTTTGACTTTTCCGTAGTAAGTTCGAACAAATACACTAGGTAAGCTAGATTCAATCGTTTAACTAGTGTTGTTTTCATTTAGTCCGTAACAGCAAGTGTAACAAGACTATTACTAACTTGCGTCGTAAATATATGCGAAAAAATATTAATTACTCGGAGCTCCATTGGGTTGACGTCTAATATTTAAAAATATTTTAAAAACAGATGACAGAGTCACGTGATGTCCAGAAGTATTAGTACCTCTGCCTTATGATAATATTTCTAAAAAAGAAAAAGAGATAGATTTTCATTTGTTGCCGACTCCAAATCAACAAATTTAAATAACAAAAAAACAATTTACGTGCTTATACATATATAAAACATAAACAAAATTTTAACTATATTTTTGGGCGCTAAATTGAGCGCAATTTTATTTCATTGTTGAGCAACCAGAAAGGTAATACAAACTCAATTAATGCTTTTCGTTCAGACTTTTTTATTGCATGTAAAGTTTATTGCCCAAGTTTTTTTAAATCAATACTTCTTGGAAATGGTACAATATTTGGTTAGATTGATTGATGTAAACGAAGCTAGAGAGTTTTGCCAGGATCGCACAAAGTGGCAATGGTACAAAGCTACCCCAATGGGAAATAATGGCGTGAGTATATGCATGTATGTATGTATGTATTTGGTTAGATTTAGTATGAATGTGTGTATTTATAGTAAAATTATCTTAAGAGAATGCTAAGACGGAGGTGAATGAGACATCCAAAGCCAATATCGATCGTAATGTCAGTAGAAAACCTCTAATCTTACCAAGTTAGTCGAGCGACAGCCTCTATATACGAGTAACACGAAAGGAAATAACTACTTGAGTTTTTTGTAGATTGAAATATAATAATCTACAAACAAGTACACATTTACCATTTTGATTGCAAACAAAGCTCTGTAGTGTCAGCTTAGAATATCGCTACCCCACTTCTTAGCGTGGAAATATGTAAAAGGTGACAGAGGTTATTGGGGTTTGTAAGGAATTTTTGGGCGATGCGGGTGAAGACCCATCACCAACAACCTTTGTTTTACCATCTTATCGCCATTCAACTTCCAAAAGTGTTTGAGGCATTTTCAATTCTAATTCCTCAGTTATGGCTACCCCTTTCAGGGATTTATATCCATGAGTGTATGCATTTATGTAAATATATTAGTATAGCATGAAGTTCTTACACCTTCTACAAATTATTTTAGCTATTCTTTTTTAGCAGTTGTCTTTTCATTGGAGGATAAATAGATAAAGATTTTGTTCTATTTCATTAATAAAGTTTACAAAACAGGACATTTTATTAACAATCATAGTCATTAAACACTGACATCAATAAAACAAGCAATCAATAAAACGATCATTAGTGATGAAGCAAGCCGTTTGAAATTACTATGTAGTAATCATCGGTTAAAAACCTTTGAATGTATTTGATGTAAAAGTTTTCAGTTTTTGTAAAATGCCATTTATTAAGGCTTCATATTTTATACTATACATATATATAAATCGCACGCTTAATACTACAGTGACCTATGTCAAAATTTATGAATTGAGTTACAATACTACACAGACCTTAAGAAGCATGCTCTACAACAATATGAATACGAGACAATAAAGACCCAAGTGAAATTGAACCTTTTTATGTTTAGAATACGGGTGTTTTCTCGTGCCTATGTTATATATCTATAAATCTGTAGAGAGGTCAATTCTGTACATGAAATATATTTTCAAAATAACTATCAGGTGATGATTAGGGATCGGTACTGATGCCAAAAATGCAATCAGTAAAATTTTTGTCTGTCTGTCTGTCTGTCTGTCGGTTTGTATGTTCCTTATGGAAACAAAAACTACTCGACGGATTCTAACGAAACTTGGTACAATTATTCTTCATACTCCTGCGCAGGTTTTTGTATACTTTCCAGCAGAGGAGTAAAGGGGAATTTTGGGAAATTTTGGGAAAACGGGAGAAGTAACTTCATTTTTTAAACTTCCGTCGCGTGTGCAGCCTTAATGGTTAAACTTACATAGAAATCATGTACGATGGAAAAATTTTGCATAAAATTATCTAAAAAAAAAACCTTAACAGTTTATGTCTATCTTTTACGGTTGACTCACAATAACACGTGTAATTCCTGATAGCTTAGCAGTTCGGAACATTCTGATTATATTTGTTTACTCTTGCGTTTGTAAACCTCTCACTCATCCCTAATTTAAAAAAGGTAACATTATTACCTATTCAATAAAAAAAGAATCATAGAAATTGGTAGACAAACACCGAAATTATACATAAAATAAGCCAGCGCGCCCGTGACCAAAACCAAATCTTTACTAATTTATATAACATACTAGATGGCGCCAGTAGTTGCATCCTACATCACGTAATGATTTATTTTTCAGATTGTTATAAATACTTCATAGCGTTTTATTCCAAAATTTGCTATTTAATGGAAATACTGAACCGTTCATTAAAGCGCATTCAATATCACCAAACTACACTGTTTAGGGAGTGCTATAAATTAAATAAATTGAAAACATTGCGCTGAATTTCACAATGCTTAAGCAGGGACTGAAGAAAGAAACCTCAGATATTTAAAAAAACAACGCTACCCGTGCGAAGCTGGGACGATCCACTAGTATATAATATATTATAGCAGACCCGACAGACTTCGTACTGTAAATTTGATTATGCCAAACTTTAGGTATATTTTCCGGTACTCTGAGTTTAACCAGGCATGAATATTTAATTAGTCCAATTTTTCCGGTATAAAGAATATCATTTTTTTTTAATTTAGGTCATTATCTAGCATTCTGCCAAATTTCATTCATATACATTTTGTACTTGAGGAGCCTTTTCATTGCAAAAACATTAACATCCAAACATCTAAACTTTTACATTTATAATATTAATAGGATTTATTTTTCAGGATATAAAGCGTATATCATTCCAGAATAGTGTATCTTTCTAGCAGTGTTTTTTATAAGTATTGGTTAAGTAATTTCGTAGATAAGCTCTTTCAAACCAACTATCAAACAAAGGTAAAAAATTTCCTCTTTAAACTATAACTATAGATGTGTTTTCTATTTATTTCACTTTTGCTGCAGTTGAATCTAGTTTTATTGAAAACGTCTGTAATTTTGGAAAATGAGAGCCATTTCAGTGTGTTAGGAGATATATCGAAACAATACGATGAAAAATATAAGGCTGAACTGTTAAAGCTTTTTAATTAAAATAGCCACACCAAATTCTCAAAACAAAACTTACCTCCAAAGAGACAGAATAAACCCCCGTTTCTTTTAATCGAGGAAAAAGTAAGCAAATTTTTAAGGAAAAATTTGGTCACAAAAAACCGTTTATTTTCACTTAAATTTCAATTTGAGAATATTCAAATTGAAATACGAACGGTCTTCGTCGCAAAAGAGAATTATTAATTAACGGCCGCAGTTTTTCTCGAAACAAGAAAACGGATGAGGTATAATGCTTTATGAATGATTAATCACTGAGAATTAGAGAAATATTGTCTTTAAGAAACTTTGTTCTGCTGCATTTTTTTCTAACAGGGCAAGTATTTAATGTTGCTTTATATGTATGCCGTGTAGTGTCGGCTTAGAATAACACTACCCCATTTCTACCCGTGGGTGATCGTAAAAGGCGACTAAGGGTATAGGGGCTTTTTAAGTGATTTTTGGGCGATGTGGTTGGAGACCCGTCACCAAAAACATTTATTATTATATCTTTTCCCCAATCAACTTCCAAAAGTGGCTGAGGAATTTCTCATTCTAAAGCTCTGGCTACCCAGTTAAGGGATTTATAGCCGTGAGTATATGAATGAATGGATTTATGAGATATGCATAAATGGTAGATTTTTCTTACCGTAATTTATTTCTGTACGAGACCTGCTGATACCAAAAAGTTAACTATCCTGCATTTAGTAAAAGCTCTAACCACTTTTTGGAAATGTATTAGCTGCTTTTTGTACGAATACTATAAAAAAGTATTACCTGCAATTCATGGTTTATTTTTTTTATATAAATTGGATTAAGTTACTTAATTAAAATACTTATCTTTGAGATATGCAATGAAAACAATGCAGTCTATATGTCCTACCCCTTTTTAGGTTTCCGTACCAAATAAGTAAAACAGGGCTTTAATACTTCGCTTAAAATACGCGACAAACACGTTTCGCTGTACAAGTAGACAGTCATATTTTTCACTCGCTATTATCTTCATCAGATGCCTTCACAGGCGTTTATATAACAAAAGTATAATTGTGGTGCAAAAACCTTTCTGCGCGTGTCCACACTTCGCTGGTTTTTTTTCTATCTAACTAAGACCAATAAATACAAACACACATGCTCACACAAACATATATATGTACTCACGGCCACAAATCCCAGAAAGGAGCAGCCAGAGCTTTAGAGCTAGAAACCCCTCAGCCACATTTGGAAATGAATAGGGGACAAGATGGCAGAAATAATAGATAAGTAGATATTTAGATTAAGAATAATGAAGAAAGAATAGAGAAGAATAGATAGATAGATAAAGTATCGTTCGAGATGGATCTCTAACCGCATCGCCAGAAAACCACTTCAAAAGCCTCATACCCTTACTCGCCTCCAACGACAATCGTGGGTTTAACTTATAGTGACATCCTAAGCCGGCACTACACGGCAATATATATTAGCTTCTTATTCCCGAGGCCATGGGTTTTATTCCCATGCCATAGCTTAAATTTGTCTTAATTTAACCCAATTATTTGTCAAGATAGTTCATAGGAAAATTAAAATAGCACAACTTTACAATTCAAGAACATAAATTAATTGACTTTTAAGAGTTAAACTACTGAACTCAACTAACGTTAGTTATGTTTGAATTAGTAAATTTTAGTCAACAATTTAGTTACAACTGTTGTACACAATATTTATTTTTAATTGTTATTACACTTTGATTAGTTTGGATCCTTGATTAGAGTCTACGATTTCGAGCACTTTAGGTAGAATCATTTTCGGCTCCAGTAACAAACAAAGAGATGTATAGTTCTGTAAATACATATACTCATGACTATAAGGCCAAAATACTTAGCCACCTTTGAAAGTTTATTGAAGTAAACATGAAAAAAATAAACAATTGGTTGACGATAGCCACGCCACATCCTCCCAAAAATCACTTTAAAAGTCTTAAAACTCTAAGGCGCTTCTTACTTCTCCGTAGGAAAGATCTGGGTTACTACTATTATATACCGAGACTACACAGCTATGCTCGTATTTACCCCAACCCCAACAAAGAATTGTGAACAGCCCGGCTAGTACGAGCGGTGTTTAAACTAGTGATCGCGTGGGATAAAGCAGCCATCTCTTACGCACTTACTTAGTATTGTATACTGCCATCTCATTCTAACCGTTATCGTGTCGATATAAGAGCGCTCGTGCTTGCCCTTCTGATAACCTTTATACCAAGGCCATGTCGTACATTAAGCTGAGGTAGGACCTTTTTGGCCGCATGAATATTATTTAATTTATTCTTATTTTGTACTGTGTATTTTTTTTTTGTTTTTGTTATGTACCAAATGAGTGCTTTCTATACCCAATTTCTACAACAAAGTACGTAACGGTAATGATAATATGCCCATGACCACCGCATTTATGTATATAGGTCTTATACGGATACTTTTCTTTACACGTGCGTGGCGTAACTTAATCTTTCCTTTGATATGTTAAGAACAACCGTAAACCTCGAACTTTCTACAATGAAACTATTGTTTTTACCGCAATTAAGTTATCCTATAAGTTAAAAACCCAAAAGATCATCTATATTTATATAGAGGTATCTAACTTATCTAGTTTCTAAACTCTTACGACACTCATTTTTTAAATCTTTTTTTTTCATGAAAACCTCATGTGGGGATTATTACTAATAAATAAATAATAAATAAAGGAGAGAAAAAGTTCGACACAGGCGGAGGTAGGAAATGCAAACACTACTTAAACGTGTAAAAGAAATAAAGGACAGAAATTGGCTGGACTCAATTGGCAGAGCGACGGGGGCGTATACCCGAGGTCGCGGGTTCGATTCCCGCCTGTGTCAAAAATTTTCTTTCCAATATTTATTCTTACGACACTCGTCTCGAATTGGGTTACTACAATTCATAAACCAGTTACGAAAAGTGAATTTTTATATTTTTGGGCCTTACTTGATCCGTGTACCGTGTATTATTCTCTTTTATTTGTTACCATTTTAAACTCGTATGACCCGATTGACAAACATCATAAGTTTGTGCCCGAAGTCTGACTGTAGGGTGGAATGAATACCACCCCAACTAGATATATGATAAGAATTCCCACATAAATAATAAAATCATATACAACTGAATGCTTGCTATTACTAGGTCCAAAAACATTGAAAAAGTTGTGCCTTCTTCTATGTCCGATTATTAATACGCATAAATTTAAGTTACAAGTGGTTTCCGCATTAGGCAGAGACATTTTTTTTTATTTATTAAATTATAATATTCTCTAGCTTTTTATACAATCTCACGCTGGCCCTCACGGCGTCGAGGAGCGTCCCCTGGGTGGCGGATAGGGGAACGGTTGACAGCACGGCCTAGCCAAGCTGATCAGCTAAGTCCGATGGACTCGCTGACCAAAGTAGGGTGTGGTCCTCCAGCAATATGGGGGTTGTGCGGCGGGTTAACGCCCCGCCCACGCAAAAAGAACATTGTTACGAAACAGACACGAGAAGAAAAACGATCCGATCCCAATAACGACGACCAACGGCATGGATTCACGGACCTCCGATTAGCCTCATGGAATGTGCGCAGTTTAAATAAAGATGGGGTTCTATACCAAATTACAAAAGAGCTTGTAAGATACAAAATAAACATCGTAGCGCTTCAAGAAGTAAGATGGCCAGGACAAGGAGAATGCGAGTTAGAAAATGGAGCCGTATTATTCTACAGCGGTAATAATAACAGCCACCATGTGAACGGTACAGGTTTTATCGCGAATAAAGACGCCACTAAAAATATCCTAAAATTTGACGCAATATCTGAGAGACTTTGTGTCCTAAGGGTAAAGAGTAGGTTCACTAACATCACCATAGTCAACGCCTATGCACCTACAGAAGCAACTGATGAAGAGGCTAAAGATATTTTCTACGAAGAACTAGAAACGGTCTATGATCAGATACCTGAATATGACATAAAAATTGTCCTGGGTGATCTAAATGCAATGATTGGCAAGGAAGACGCATTTGTGCCCACAATTGGTAAACACAGCAAGCATGATCAAACCAATAATAATGGTTTAAGACTGATCAGCTTTGCGACATCAAAATCGATGGTAGTTGTGAGCACAATGTTCTCCCACAAGGTCATACATAAAGGAACTTGGAAATCCCCAGATGGAAGAACTGTCAATCAAATTGATCACGTACTGATTGACTCAAGGCACAAAAGTAGCGTAGAAGACGTAAGAGCATTTAGAGGGCCCGATTGCGGTAGCGACCATTACATGTTAGGTATTAAAATGAAATCCAGGATAAAACTTGCAAAAAGACATAAGAAACTAAGTGAAGAAACATTTAATACAGAAGCGCTCAAAAATCCACTGATAAGGCAACATTTTCAAATAGAACTCAGCAATAGATTTCAGAACTTAAAAATAGAAGAAAACATCGACAATGAGTGGGCAGTTATCAAAACCACAATTAAAGACACTGCTTTGAAAGTACTCGGCAAAAGGCAGAAGAGGAAACGAAGAAAGTGGTGGACGGCAGAGTGTGATAGAGCCACTGAAGAAAAGCGGCATTATAGATTACTTGCAGAGCAAAACGATGAATGGAATACAAAGTTTGACGAAGTAAAGAAGGCAACCAGAAACACCATAAGGCTGGCCAAGAAAGAATATCTAGACACATTGGTAAAGGACATGGAAGCAATGATGAATGCTAATGCGACACGCAAGTTCTATCAAGAGATAAGGTCTATGAGAAAAGGGTATCAACCGACCTCACAGTTCCTTGAAGACTTTGACGGGAACCTGGTCACAGATGACGGCGATCGCAAGGAAATGTGGCGTAAATATTTTCAAGAGCTACTCAATTGCCCTCCAGGCGATGCTCAGATTGATGGAATTGGCGAAGATGGCGATAATCTAGAAGAGGTACAACCACCAAACTTCGATGAAGTAAGATGTGCCATCATGAGGCTGAAAAACAACAAATCCCCGGGGATAGACAACGTGAATGCTGAAATCTGGAAGCAAAGTGGTAATAATACACACACGAGGATATACAAACTGATCCTCAAAATCTGGAACACAGAAAGACAACCAGACGAATGGAATGTAGGTGTTATCTGCCCTATCCACAAAAAGGGATGTAGGAAGAGATGCTCTAATTACCGGGGTATCGCATTGCTACCTACCGCATACAAGGTCCTATCCTACATACTGCTGCGTAGATTGGAACCGTATGCAGAAGATATCCTGGGCGACTACCAGTGTGGATTCCGACGTAATCGTAGCACGGTCGATCAGATTTTCCTCCTCAAACAGCTGATGGAGAAGAAATGGGAATACGCGCAGGATATCCACTCACTTTTCGTAGACTTCACGAAGGCATATGACAGTGTTGATAGGGAAATACTGTACAAAATACTCACAGTATTCAAGATGCCGAAGAAACTAGTCTCTATGATAAAAGTGGCGACCAACATAAGTAGGATGCGCGTGAAAGTAGACGGTGAACTAACGGATGACTTTGCTGTAATAACGGGTCTTAAGCAAGGAGACGCCCTTTCACCCACGCTGTTCAATTTGGTGTTGGAGCATGCCATCCGGAAAGTGTTGACACATGATGGTGGGATACACCTGAACGGACAGCATAAAGTGATTGGATACGCCGATGACTTAGCCTTGCTAGGGCAGAGCGAACGCGACGTCCAAGAAGCCGCCAAAATGCTCGAAGATGAAGCACATAGGGTTGGGCTCAGAATCAATATGGAAAAGACCGAATACCTTCACATGAAACGTCATCGACGCGCCGAAGATTTACGAAAGAACTTACAGGTGAGAGAGTCAGTCTACAAAGGAGTTGATAAATTCAAATACTTAGGATGCACAGTCACTGATACCAACACCAGGGAACAGGAGATTGACATTCGAGTACAAAACGCCCTTTGCTGCAGCGCTGCTCTCCACAAAGTGCTTGTGTCAAAACTCCTCAGCAGAAAAACCAAGATCCGAATTTATAAAACCGTCATCCGGCCGATCTTGATGTATGGATGCGAGGCTTGGACACTCACTCTCAAGGAAGAGAATAAACTTCTGGTTGCGGAAAGGAAAGTAATGAGGAAAATTCTGGGTCCCAACAGGATGGAAGATGGCACTCTGAGAATGAGGAAGAACCAGGAAATCGAAGACCTGATTTCTGAACCTAACATCATCGGCGAAATAAAGTCCCACCGGCTCCGCTGGCTTGGCCACCTGGAGAGGATGGGGGAGGATCGGGCGGTCAAAAAGGTTTACCTTGGAATACCAAGCGGTCGAAGACCAGTTGGACGTCCCAAGTATCGATGGAGGGACGAAATCGAAAAGGACCTGCGCGAACTTCAGGCAGGCAACTGGAAAGAGATCGCACAGGATAGGGACCAATGGCGACTTCTTGTGTCTGAGGCCAAGATCCACTTTGGGTCGCTGAGCCAACGGAGTAAGTAGTAAGTAAGTTTTTATACAAAATTCCAATATGTAGCAATGTTCTTTTTTTTTAAATCCGAAACATTTTTGTCAAGTTGGAATATAAATAAAATCATTACTCGCATACGTACATACATATACTCACGGCCATGAATCCCAAAAAAAGGGGTAGCCAGAGCTTCAAAGCTGGAAACTCCTCAGTCACATTTGGACGTTGATTCTCAAGTTGGAACTCGCATTTAAGGAGAATTCTGGGATTCATCAAATGATTTTTAGCTAAAATATTTGGTTTCTGATCATGTTTTTATTTATATAAAACCCAGCTGAGAAATTATTTATTTATTAAATGATAAATGTTAACCTTCGAATACAGATAAAATATATCCTGTTTTTTTTACATTAAAACAAACATTAAACTATTTTTTATCAAATTAGGTATGCAAACATTCACGCCATTACACTCGTAATAAGGCTTTGTGATATTTACAGGAATAAAATATAATGGCAGGCTTTTTCTTCAGTAAAGTCGGTCAGTGAAGCCTTCATCTACATCTTTTGCCCCTGGCGAGTAGGACTCGGAACACTGCTAGTTTATACCAGCAGTTATGACCCATGTAGTTTCTTATAAGTTTTGCAAAATCAGTTAAGGGGTTTATTTATTATGCTCTGTACCTATTTTTACTGTGTATTTACACTCTGGGAAATTTAATTTACCGTGTAGTGTTGTTTTAGAACCCATTTCTTTCTGCAGCTATTTTTAGAAGGATCAAAGTTATTGGTGCTTTAATTTATTGTTGGGTGATGTCGCTAGGTTTGACAATGGGACGCCCATTATCAACTACTCTTTATATTACAATCTTAAGAGCTTATTCCATTACACTTTGTCGTTTCTGAATTGAGACGTCCTTCGAATTTACTGCCGCAGATGCTTGTTATTCCACTACACAAATTTGTCTACTTTTCAGAAGCCTAGCGTTCTGAACGTTATTCCACTAGTCTGAATTCAGATTCTGTGGCTTTCAGACGTCTTCATTCAGACAAATGGAATAAGCTCTTTAGCCCCACTCAACTTCTGAACTCTGAAGCTCTGGATACTCCATTTTGGGATTCAAAGCCGTTGGTGTAGCCGGTCTGTATTATTATAAATTAAATATTCTTACACTGATATCATTAATCATCAATTGCCGTGTAGTACCGGCTTGCCGTGTAGTGCCTTAGAATGTCGGTACCCCTTTCTACCCACGGGTGTCGTAAGAGGCGACTAAGGGTATTGGGGCTTTCTATTGGATTTTTGGGCGATGCTGTTGGAGAACCATCACCAAAAACCTTTATTTTCACCATCTTTTCCCCACTCAATTTCCAAAAGTGGCTAAGGAATTTATGATTCCTTAGCTCTGGTTACCCCTTCTAGGGAAATATAGCTGTAAGTATATGTATGTATGTGATATCATTATTTGAATTACAGCAAACGCAAGTATAAGAGCGAGAGGGAATACAACAATATTTTAAAGAAAACCATTCTGGACCAACACATGTTAGATTTTGTAAAGGATTACAAAGTAGTGTGATTCGTAAAAGGTGTTTCGTGCAAGATGATATTTTAAAAAGGTAAGAAAAAGGAGTGCTAAGATAATTTTGGCACATAGAGAGAATGGCTGAAAGTTTATTAGTAAACATTATTATTTTTTTATAATAGAGCGAATATGGATGGTAAAATAAGATAAGAAAATAAGATAAGATAAGAAAATAATGGCGTGAGTATACATGTATATATTATATCGAAGGTTTACCAATTTTGTTAAGCCGACATCTAATGCATGCAAATTTAATTGCTACCAGTTAAATGTTACACTTCCAGAATCTGGTGCAATTTTTGACCCAACCATACATTCTTATACAATACAAGTATTGTAAGTTCAAAAGTACGAAATAGGTTAATTTCCCGGGGTCCTCATCGCACAAAACAGTAGTTCCAACGTTTGCCTGTATCTTTCACTTACACATGTTTGTATTGTAGATCAGGCAATTTGCATAGTAAAGGGAACCTATTTATCTGCCTCATACACTGTAATTAAACAGGCTATGGCTTCAGTTTGCTGTTTTCAGTTGCTATTTAATGTAGGCCTGTTTTACTCGAACAACCTACATATTTGCGATTGCTCGGTTAATACTGTTGACTATTATAATTCATGTATAATTTATTTTAAAAAATATGTTTAGATACATAATTTAAAAAAAAACCTGTTAACACCGTATGATTAATAGGCATTAATAGCATGGCTGGAGCTTTCGGGAATATCACTAGTGAGCTACGTATGGTAAAGAATGGTGATGGGTTTCCTTCGAAATCCCCTATTGATTATTGACAAACCAAAAGTCACAGTGTTCGACACAGAGCAGAGGATATGATATTGATTAATATATTGTAATTATTATTACAAACATATACTCACGGCTTTAAATCCCTAGATGGGGTAGCCAGAGCTAAGGAATGAGAAATTCCTCAGCCACTTTTGGAAGTTGCGTGGGGAAAAGATGGTAAAAATAAAGGTTGTTGGTGATGGGTCTCCAACCACATCGCCCAAAATTCCCTTAAAAAGTCCCAATACCGTTAGTCGCCTCTTACGTACACCCACCGGAAGAAATGGGGTAGTGTTATTCTAAGCCGACACTACACGGCTGATTATTATAATATATTAAAATATTAATATTGAATAAGAAATTACTCATCAATTATCATCCACTTTCGAGAGATGAGTAGGGAAAAGATTGTAAAATAAAGGATCTTGGCTATGGGTCCCAACTGCATCGTTGCCAATTTAAAACCACATCATACAACACACATGCTTTTATTAAAGACCCATGAAATATTAGTCCGATGCAAAGAAGGCGTGGCAATTAAACAACTATCTACAAATAAAACGAATGTAAGGAAAAAAAATGAACATAAAAAAGTGTTTATATTATTGTTGCGAATTAATGAAATTATTGATGAATAGCAAAACCAGTGCAACTTAAAACAATTTCTAATGCTTAAAGTCAACTAAACTCCAGCTCCTAACTTCGACAGAGTATTCACGAAAGGGTGGTAGTAGTTCTATCAATAATCTCGTTTAATTTTTATAACACTTGATATTCAGAGCGCTCATCGCGATACTCATGGCTATAAACCCCTATAAGGGGTAGCCAGAGCCTCAGAATAAGAAATTATTTGGCCACTTTTGCAAGTTGGGGAAAAGATTGTAAAATAAATGTTCTTGGTGATGGGTCTCCAACCGCATCGCCCAAAAATCACTTACAAAGTCCCAAAACCCTCAGTTGCCTCTTACGAATACCAACGGGAAGAAAGGAGGTAGTGCTATTCCAAGCCGGCTCTACACGGTAAAACAATATAATTACTTCACAATTCCTTCCACAAGATGTATGATAATGCTATTCAGTACCAATACAACACACTGAATAGTAACTATTTAAAATCGCTAAGATAATTAGTACACGTAGATGGTAGCGACCCGAATACATACTCATTAGTTCATTAGTGAAATGCATTAGGGACGTATGCGGCTGCGAGAATTCATTGGCTTTAAAGGAAAATCTTTTAAAAACTGCAGTTTCCCAAAGTGAGGTTTTCACAAGTATTTAAAGTTGAAATTAGCTTCAAAAGCTTTGTTGATGGTTTGAAACGAGATTAGCTTCGCAATATGTGTAATGTAGCTACACTGTTTTAATCGAATGGAGGGACATTGAAATAAAAAAATAATATAAACTATTTGATTAAGGGTCGTGTGTTGGCGACCTAGAATATCAACACCCAGTAATAGTCAATTAATGACTACTAGTGAATAGGCAGCAGCATTACACTGAGAACTATTAATATCTCACTGCGATCGCCAACCCGTATTTCTCCGCCATTATTTCTCTATGGGGTAGACAAAGTAATCTAGACTAGACTATAGTTTACATCCATCAATATTTTCATAAATGCTCTTTTATTCTTCATAGTTCAGACGCCTGCCTTTTTGAGCACACTCTCTATTTGGTCTAAATATGTCCTCCGTGGTCGAAAACGTACATTGTAAAATGCACACTTATGTCGCCAAACAACGCCTTTGATAGACATTCAGATGTGTCAAATATTTACAGGCAGCCCTGCATACACTAGCGCACAGACACAAATTGTTCCATTTTCAAACTGGCATAATTTTCACTGTTTCCCGTTTCTGTTCTAAATTTTGTAGTCAGTCTATATTTCAATTAACGGTGTAAATATAACAATAACTGTCAACTGGTTTCCCAAAATACAGGCTTGCCTAGTTTGGGAACCCCTGTTCAAATCTGTACTGTAAATATGCCTTATCAGTTTTTTTTTTATATTTATATTTTATAGTCTGTGTTACTTTATTTATTGTTATTGGTTTTATACTTAAGGCATTACGAGAAAACACACGTAGGACACAAAAAAGATTATATATGTTTGGGGTTAACTATTTAGTGTCCCTGGTTACTGGTCAGTAATTAAAATCATCTAATTGTTTAGCAAATATATTTTGGATTATTGTAACTCGAATAAATCGTAACTGATATAAGTAATATTCCCAAAACAAGTTACAAAGATGATGCTGCACAGTGTCGGCTTATAAGAGTACTAACCTATTTCTGTTCATGGCTGTCGTTAGAAGTGCCTTAGTTATTTTTATTATGTATTTACAAGACATATTAGTTTACCTTTATCCATTCCCTCCGTATGCCCAAAACGCTTTAATATTCCTTTTTCTATTTAACAACGTCATTTTTAAATACGATATTCTTCACGACCTACACTGTTTTTTTACTCTGTCACACAACCTTATACGAGTATTACACCAGTAGTCCGCCCCAGCTTTGCAGGGATGTTGTGAATTTCCACGGCTACCCCCTAAGACATTGAGCGTAATGATGAACAGCTAATGTTGCTTCTAAAGGTTTTAGCTTTCTTTTGTGAATTGATTTCCTATACCGGTAGAACGGTCACAGAAGTTATTATTCTATTATTTTATTATATTAAACAACACACCAATAAATTGTTGAAGAATCGTATCTCTTTAGAATATTTGTATGGATAAACTTCTGAGAGATCACATTTCCACTGCACTGCATTCATGCTACTTTCATGTTATGCGTTCATTTATATTAGTGCTAACTTCAAATCATAAGAGAATATAACATAATTAAGTTTTAGCAAGTAGATAAAATAAAATACTCAATAGATGACAAAGTCACGTGATGTTCAGAAGTATTAGTACCTCTGCCAACCCCTTCCGGGATATTCGGCGTGAACGTTTATGTTATGTTATGTTATAAAATAAAATGGATAAAGCTGATTAGTGTCAGCAGTACCCCATTTCTTTCCGTGGGTGGTGGTAAGAGGTGAAAGGCTATTGGGGTTTTTTAACCTTCCAGCGGTCGCGCGCGGTCTGTGAGTCCGCAGCGAAATAATTTTAGTATTTTTACTTAAACTATAAACAATAGACAATCGCGCTTTCATGATATCCTCCGGGGGGTGAGGTACTACCTTAGTAGCCCTGTGGCATTTGCTGCAAGGGTGCATGTGCATATTTATTTGTGTTTGCGGTCCCAGATTCCGCGCGCGACTTTTTGTGTTACGAAAAATTCAAAGGAATTTAGTTAAATCCAATGTACCAATGTCAAGAATGTGCATTTCCAAAAGATTAAATTATGGATACTGACGATGATTAGATTTATTGTACTACGCCTAAATAGTTGATAGATTTTGTTTTATTGGATTCAATACCAATATCTAAAATGTGTCATAAAAAAGTATTAAAAAAAATAATGTGATTTTAAAGTTCCTATTACATTGTATAATTGACGATAATGTTGATTGACCTCTGTTATAATTAAAGTGTAGTTATAATAATTAACATTGAAAAAGAAAATATCATTTAGTTTTATATTTTGTTGATTTAAAAAAGTTTAAATAATGTATTATGCAAAAAAATTTAGTCTATGAAGGCCTTTTAATTATTGTATTGAAATAAAAAAAAAGAAGAACTTATGCTTTTTTTATTGCTATACATGCAGGTAAAAGACGTCTTTTCATCATATGCTACTCAAATTCATGAATTTTTTGTCATTTTTCTCAAACTAGACACGTAAAATTGCGGAATCACAGACCGCGCGCGACTGCTTAAGTGTGGCGTAATGGTGAGACCGCTCGAAGGTTAAGTGATTTTTGGGTGAAGCCGTTAGAGACCCATCACCAAAAACCTTTGTTATATAATCTAATCCCCACACAGCTTCAAAAAGTGGCTACTAAATTTCTAAATCTGTGAGAATATGTATGTATGTAGATACGAGTATATTAAAAACTAGTGGATCGTCCCAGCTTCGCACGGGTAGCGTTGTTTTTTTAAATATCTGGGGTTTCTTTCTTCAGTCACTGCTCAAGCATTGTGAAATTCAGCGCAATGTTTTCAATTTATTAAATTTATAGCACTCCCTAAACAGTGTAGTTTGGTGATTTTAAATGCGCTTTGATGAACGGTTAAGTATTTCCGTTTAATAGCAAATTTTTAAATAAAACACTATGAAGTATTTATAACAATCTAAAAAATAAATCATTCCGTGATTTAGGATGCAACTACTCGCGCCATCTAGTATGTTATATGTAAATTAGTAAAGATTTGGTTTTGATCACGGGCGCGATGGCTTATTTTATGTATAATTTCGGTGTTTGTCTACCGATTTCTATGATTCTTTTTTTATTGAATAGGTAATAATGTTACCTTTTTTAAATTTGGGATGAATGAGACGTTTACAAACGTAATAGTAAACAAATATAATCAGAATGATCCGAACTGCTAAGCTATCAGGAATTACACGTGTTATTGTGAGCCAACCGTAAAAGATAGACATAAATTGCTGAGGATTTTCTTTTAGATAATTTTATGAAAAATATTTCCGTCACACATGATTTTTATGTAAGTTTAACCATTGAGGCTGCACACGCGACGGAAGCTTAAAAAATGGAGTAACTTCTCCCTTTTTCCCAAAATTACCCAAAATTCCCCTTTACTACTCTGCTGGAAAGTATACAAAAACCTGCGCAGGTGTATGAAGAATAATTGTACCAAGTTTCGTTAAAATCTGTCGAGTAGTTTTTGTTTCCATAAGGAACATACAAACCGACAGACAGACAGACAGACAGACAGACAGACAGACAGAAAGACAGACAGACAGACAGACAGACAAAAATTTTACTGATTGCATTTTTGGCATCAGTATCGATCCCTAATCACCACCTGATGGTTATTTTGAAAGTATATTTCATGTACAGAATTGACCTCTCTACAGATTTATTATAAGTATAGATAATATTTCATTGTATAAATAACTAGAAACACTTGCGCCTTTCTGTGTATGTTTCCTATCTAACCAATATCAAAGAAATGTTCTCGTATATATTATAAATTATGAAACAAAAACAATTAACGCATAACGATAGACAAAATACATAATAATTGAAAAGAAATTGGTAAGTAATATTGAAATAATACGGATACGAGTGTAAATTCCAAACAATGTCCCTTAATGCCTTCATCAATTTCTCAACAATTTCTAGGTAAAAATATTAATATCTGAAGTTGCTATCCCAACTCCTACTTCACTCCACACTCCAGATAATAAATAAAAGAAGAGCAAAAGTAAAGAAATAATTTTGTAAAGTTATTTGTCATCAAACTAATCGTATAAAATGATCAAACTGAAACCATCAGACGTTTTTTTAACGTCAAAATAAATATTGAGCTATTATAATCAGATTGATTGAAAATAAAAACATTAGTTTCTCTCACTATTTATTGTACATTCAGACATACAATCATGATATTTTCTGAAGCTTATACAGAGGAGCGCGTAAATCTGAAAATTGCGTGACATTTACAACATCTAAATAAATTAGGTACCCAAATTTTATTTCTAGGCATTTCTCACCTTCAATGTTTCTCTAAAAAGCTTTTATTGAGTAATTATTAACAACTTTGAAACAAAATTTTTGAAAGCACTTACCTCAACATATATAAAAATTCACAACAATCCAAAATCGAAAGAGCACAATCAAAAAGTTTCACTTAGTTCCACAACAAAAAAAATAAACCCGGTTCACAATAATTTTCATTCACTGGCTGAAATAAGGTTTAGATCACCCGCCCTCTTTGCCGCGTAAAAGTTTACGCCGCGTTCCAAATACCGCTGGCAACAACACGTCTACTTACAAGCGACGCTCCCGCGCGAATGAATTTCAAATTCGGAAGGGGGATCACAGACAGGCCAATGCCGATAACGGCTTACAAAAGTTTCAATAAATCCATAATGTTGAGTTCCGGAAAAAATGTTGAATGAAAAGAGCTCTTTTCCGGAAACTGATAAACTTTGATTTAGATTGTAACCTTTGAACCTTTTGAATATTAATAAATACGGGCTGTGGTTTCTCAGTAAAATAAAAAGGCAGTACTATCACTACAAATATTTTTTAAAAGTTTTTGGTTAAATATTTTGTTGAATACATTTTTTTATTCATCAAATTAAGTTATATTATACTGTGCTTGCTATTGCCCGTAGTGTTACCCGTGAGAGTTACTCAAAAAAATAGAAAACGGTGCTACAAACCCTATTTTATCCAATACTTATTATTCATTTGTTGCTGTGTAGTGTCGGTTTAGAATAGCACTACCCCATTTCTTCCAGTGGGTGTACGTAAGAGGTAACTAACGGGATTAGGACTTTTGAGGGATTTTTGGGCGATGCGGTTGGAGACCCATCACCAACAACCTTTATTTTAACATCTTTTCCCCACTCAACTTTCCAAACATGGCGGAGGAATTTCGAATTCCTTAGCTCTACCCCTTCTAGGGATTTATAGCCGTGAGCATATGTATTTATGTATGTATGTATGTGCTTATCATTCCACGTCATTGAAATTCCCGGGACGATAAGAAATAGAAAATAAAAAAGCATAGCTATCATTTATTATTATTCCTTACATTTGATAGATGTACGGTATTGGTGTGTAATTTCGTATTACCTGTTTAGAAGTTTAGACTTGATTAATCGACAAACAAACAACGCAACAACCAAACTATCAGATTTAAAATATTAGTATATTTTTATGGAACTATATGTCCTGATTTTGAGAATCAATATGTGCAATTTCAAAATAAATGCAGACTATATTTTTTTACAAAGGGTTTGAAATATTGAAAGTACTTGATAATCATAAGGAAAATTTTAAAAAGGGTAAGTAAAACTTAAGATTCAACTATTCTTACTTCACTCTGGGTAGATCAGAAAGGAAAAAAAATATGAAATTAACCATTGGTTATGATACTGATGGTGAATGTTAGTGTTGTGTTCGGTCAACAATAAATTAAAATTACAAATGTTAAAATAAGTTCGTGTAATTTATAAAATTCAGCAGAGTTTTGCCGCAAACGTACAAATATGCGTATTGCTTAAAAAGCAGACTGGATAAACAGATAAAAGTGCAGAGATTTTTCCTTTAATACCACTTATATAATTCTTACAAAATCAATGAATTTGCACAAGAAAAACATTGCACTTTTCTCAGGACAACGTTCAAAGAGCGCGAGCGATAGCGCTAAGCTTTATTAAATCTTGATTGTCGTTTTGGCGCCAAACCAATCTGTTCGGTTTGGCTGCGGTCCAATATAACATTTACGTATAACAGCCATATTGACCAAATACGTACACTTCACTTGTTGCTTATAGGATTGGTTGGCGGGATAAATATTGGTTTGCTGTCTGGACTAGTTTGGATGTTATTAAAAAAGAAACATAAAAATATGAGAAAATGTGCTAACATTTAATATAGAGTTAGTATAGTTACTAATGCACAGGACCGGTCGTTGTGGAGATCTTTGGGGGAGACCTATGTCCAGCAGTGGACGTATATGAGGCTGTTGATGATGATGATGATAAATACTAATAGTTTTATGTTAATATTCAATAATATATATGAAAGTTACGAATAAAAGAGCATATATGACAATATCGATGGATGTAAACGAAGCTAGAGAAATTTGCTAGGATCGTATGGCGATCGATAGTCTCTGTCTACGTACTAACCGCTTGAGTATATGTATGTATGTATGCAATGGGTTATGTTATATATATGATAATTTCTTCAGTGTAATAGGTTAGTCTTATCACCGTTAAAGAGCTTATTCCATTACACTTTGTCGTTTCTGAATTCAGACGTCCTTCGAAGTTACTGCCGCAGACGCTTGTTATTTCACTACACAAATTTGTCTACTTTTCCGAAGCCTAGCGTTCTGAACGTTATTCCACTAGTCTGAATTCAGATTCTGTGGCTCTCAGACGTCTTCATTCAGACAAATGGAACAAGCTCTTAAGCAAGCATAACCTCAACTCTGTTGGCTCGCCGGTTTAATTTACTTCAAAATAATGAAATTAAAATTCATATTTTTTGTTTCAATTTATAAAATATAATATTATTGGTGTACATTACAGTTTATTAAATGTACTTAAATATTGTATGATTTATCTCGACAACAAAACTAACTCTGATTTTGTTTATTTAAATTTATTTTGATATTTTGATGATATTTAAGATGCTATGATTGTAATGAGGTATTGCTATTAACTTATATAAATGAATAATATATTAATTAACATGGTTTAAATGCATATTCGTATCTTTTAAGGTAAATATCTAATTACTGTTTTACTGGCTACACTTTTCAAAGAGCCAAATTACTTTACAGCGAACATTTACGCCGAAAGATGATTTTTCCTTTAAGCAGTAATGTTTGTATATAAGTTTGTCAGTAGGATAAGATATAAAAATAACGTAATTACAATAAAAACCTTAAAAAACATGGTATTATGATAGGGTCGAGTCACTGACCCATTCTCTGTTTGATCAATCAAATAATACGAGGGGAACGAATGACTCATGAACTCACACCCCAAATTATGGACTGTTTCTGCATTCTAAATTGTAATAAAAAGAATTGTTTTCGCTAAATAAATTGTTGTTGAAATAGTTGATCTTAAAAAGAGATAACTGCGTCATTCATATGTATGGGAATGGGAAATGAATCATCCAATTCATGACACAAAATGTCTCTGATGTTTAGCGTATACATTACTTTAAACATTATTTTTGGTCTGTAGTGTCGGCTTATTATGTCACTACCCTTCTTTAACTACGGGTGTCGTAAGAGGTGACTAAGGGAATGGGGCTTTTATAAGTGGTTTTTGGGCGATGTGGTTGGAGACCTATCCCAACGATACTTTATTCGGTTTGGTCCTATAACCGTGCTCAACATCAGACGTCTGGAGCCCAGTAGTCCGACCAACTTTAAATCCTATTGGCTCCAGGTTCCCGCAGTCCACGAGAAGGTTCTGCTAGGAGAGAACTTTTGGCCTAAGGTAATAGTGTTCCGGCGCTTCAGGGCTGCGCGTCAGAAACCAAAGCCTCTGCCAACTACATTGTAAATTACTAACATAGGTTAAGTTTTACTAATATTATATGGGCCTTGTTGCCTGCAAATAAATGATTTATTATTATTTATTGCTACCATCTTGACCTCTATCAACTTTCAAATGTGGCTGAGGAGGTTTCAGCTCTAAAGCTCTAGCTACCCCTTTCTGGTATTTATGGCCGTGAGTATATGTATGTATTTATGTTTTTTTTTAAAGTTCAAACATTAAATAATCATATCGTTGGATGCCACTATTCTGTAGATAGAAGCGTGTTCTACGCTTCTATCTACAGTCCGTCCGTGGCCAAGTGGATAGATGACTAGCTTCTAGGTCCGGAGGTCGCAAGTTCGATCCCCGCTGAGGACATCATTTATGTGATGAGCATAAAGTAAAGTAGGCAGAGACTATCGATCGCCACCTTGTACGATCCTGGCAAACCTCTCTGGCTTCGTTTACATCCATCAATCTTTTCATACATGCTCTTTTATTCTTCATACTGCGGACACCTGCCTTTTTGAGCACATTTTCTATTTGATCCAAATGTGTTTATTAATATTGATGAGAAAACAAATACATTAACAGTCACTTACACACACATACATATATTTACAGCCATTAATCCCAAAAAGGGGAGCTAGGGCTTCAGAATAAAAAATCCCTACCCCTTTAAGTAAAAGAAAAGATTGTCGGTGATGAGTTTTCAGCCACGCCACGTCAACCAACTTTCATTTGAAACCCACAAAACTCTAACGCCCTATTTCTGAATTGAGTATTCCAGCTGAGAACAACTTAAGTATCGTTCTGTCGCATTGAAATCTTAACAACTGAATGAGACAAAACGATACTTAAGTTGTTCTCAGCTTGAATACTCAATGCAGAAATCGGGCGTAAGTCTCCTCTTACGATATTCTTGGAGTCAGTGCTATCTTCTAGTCGGTGCTAATCTAAACTGCCACTATACAGATTTAAAAGTCATAATTTTACAACAAAATACATAAATAGTTTCTAGATTTCGAAATTTAATGCCTTGAAAATTGAGCTGTAAAATTATACGCTTTCAAGCTTTAGCCGATTTTTGGTATAAAAGTCCTAAAACCGGATACTTTGTGTCCGTGCTTTGAACCCGTTCTGACACATTAACCATACATGCAGCTTTTCGCTAAACATACAAGTTAACTTAGTTGCAGAGCAGTATGATAACTTCGATATTCATGGGATTTGTTAGTTTTGGAGTAAACACAGATAATTTAATTAAATAGAGCCGGAAACCAAAAATATTTTAGTACAAAAATTGCTTATAGAAATCCGCTAAACTAATTGTCCATATACGTTATCCCTACACCCTGATTTGTTGATTTAATGTTTTGACTTTTGTTGATCATACATTTGCTTGTCATTCAGTTTAAATGCTCTGAATCATTAACGGAAATTAACATTCGTCGCTTCTTCTCTATTTATTTAAGTTCTCTATGATGGTAAAGATAAATGTTGTTTTATTTTTGTTTCGAATCAGTAGCAAGTTCTCATTTATTCCCTGTACTTAACAACTTACAACATATTTATTGTTCATGATTCTCGTTGCTTGTCCTAAAAAAATACATAACATAACATAACATAAACGTTCACGCCGAATATCCCCGAAGGGGTTGGCAGAGGTACTAATACTTCTGAACATCACGTGACTTTGTTACCTGGTGTTCAGAGTACCCACAAAAATTCCTAAAATCCTAAAAAAATCTGCTACTCAATAGTCTCTTTTTGTTAAGCTTTATTTAACCTTAACACTACATTATTGTCAAATGCTGTTTTCAGTCATTATAACAATGCTAAATTAACTACACATAGAATACATTGGTGTAGGCCCGACTCGGGATCTGAACCCACGCCTCATTATTATTTTGATCACATATTATATTTTATGATGATGAATTTATCACATATTATATTTTAAGGTAAATTTATTAAGATTAACGTTGGCCTCAAAGACTACATTAAATAAAAATATTAATAACGCTTCATTTACATAAAAGAGTTTACCACTTTTCTCTCATATTCATAAAGCCCAAGCACAAAAACTTTACCCAAAGTTACTTCACTGTTCCACTACATAACACGGCGGAGTTGCGAACCGGAAAATTGATACGTTACAGTATTTACAAACAAACAAAGATGAATGCGAACTGCGGAGTGTCGCATTACGTCACGGAGTCGCCACCCGGTGTACACTTTGCTGTCTGATGTACGTATTAGTAGGACTGACAAGGATTGGAGAATTGGTAATGAGGATTATCTATATTTAGATTGGATAAGTGAGAAGTTTGATGGATTAATTTGTATGAGTTTCTATGGTTTAATTATGGGATTGAGGCATAATTTATATGGTTTAAGGTTTAATCTCATCGGGTTAAAGTGTAGGTATTTTTTGTTTTTTATTGTGGGATTGCAATATTTTGTATCGCGTGTTGGGTGAGATGATGAACATACATACCTAATTATCTATCTATCTCTCACTGGGCAAGAACTTAGAATGGAATGCAATAGCTAGGTTACGATTTCGATTCCTAAGTCGAAGTTTTTGTTTTTCATCTATCAATATTGGTAATGAAATGACCAAGCGGAAACCAAAATAACCGAGGTAGTGTTAAGTTATAAGACGATCAGTCTATTCTATGATTTGACATACTTCTATCGCTAGGAGTATGCAGTTTAAACAAAACTAGATATTATGTCGTGTGATTGATCATAAATATGTATCAATATTTTATTCTAATGTAAGATATATCTAATTTAGCATATCTAATTCCTCAGCTCTGGCTACTTATCATCATCATCATCATATACTCACGGCTATAAATCCCTTAACGGGGTAGCCAGAGCTTTGGAATGAGAAATTCCTCAGCCACTTTTGGAAGTTGATTGGGGAAAAGATGGTAATAATAAATGTTTTTGGTGACGGGTCTCCAACCACATCGCTCAAAAATCACTTTAAAAGCCCCTATACCCTTAGTCGCCTCTTACGATCACCCACGGGTAGAAATGGGGTAGTGTTATTCTATCTAAGCCGACACTACACGGAAATACTGGCTACGCCTTCTAGGATTTTATAGAGGTGATTAAATTGTGTATGTATGTTAGCATCAAACTTGACTATGTAATTTTGATCCTAATATCAAGAGTTTGAGTTTTTCCCCCTGTGACTAGATCACTAGACTGTATTTTATGACAGATGGTTTAGTATGTATTGTTTTCGCTGTAACATCAAATAAAAAAAAACTATTACTATCGCATAACTTTAAATTAGTCGGGCAAAAACCCCAACCCATTGAATAGTTAGAGGCTTCCATACTACAAAAGTTACATTCTCCTGTTTTTTACTGTATATTGTGTTTGTATAATCTTTAAGTTATTGTAAGTCTAACTCATAGTACTTAACAACTGAAATTTAAAATTCATCAAAATTTCTCAATACCTAGATACCTACTTTCAAAATGCATCTAGGAGAAAGCGTTGCGTATAATACTTCTAAAAAATTTGCTTCACCAATAAATTAAGAATAATACAAACGCCATAAAGTCTCAATCGGGTGCATGTTGCCGGGTGGCCGACAGATGGCGCTCGCACCTGGCTGTCCAGCGCACGCGCCCATTGTCGCTTCCAACCAACTTCATATAAAAAAAACACGTCTCCGCTTGTACGGTTTCGTCATATTTGAATTAGATTAATCGAGATCTTATATTTTATCGTTCGTTTGAACACATGTCTTAAAATCAATTGGTGACTAAATATTTATCATAGATATGATTTTAGGTTTGTAATGTGAAGTTATGTGATCGTGTGAGGAATGATGTGATTCGTGAAAGGTGTGGTGGTGTAAAAGATGATATTGTAAGAAAGATAGAAAAAGGAATGTTGAGATGGTTTGGTCATATAGAGAGGATGGATGACAGTAAATTGGTAAAAGAGATCTATAGAGCCAATGTGGGAGGTAATGTTAGTGGAGGACGACCTCGGAGGACACATTTGGATCAAATAGACAATGTGCTCAAAAAGGCAGGTGTCCGAAGTACGAAGAATAAAAGAGCATGTATGAAAAGGTTGATGGATGTCAGTGAAGCTAGAGAGGTTTGCCAGGATCGTACAAAGTGGCGATCGATAGTCTCTGCCTATCCCAATGGGAACTAACGGCGTGAGAATATGTATGTATGTATGATTTTAGGTGATTTATATTGGTTCTTTAAAACTATCTTATGACTTTTAATTTTTGAAAGGGTAGTAAGTAAAATACGTGACGAAAAGAAAGATTTGTTATATAGTAAGCAGATACTCTATACACGACTATTATATTAATCGTTATTTTATTAAGACGGGCCTTTATGATACATACAGTTGACAGAATCGGTCAATGTAAAATTAATTTTAATACACTAGTGAACCGCCACGAACTCATACTCAAACGTTCACTCTGAATATCCCTAAAGGGGTTGGCAGAGTTCTAATACTTCTGGACATCATGTGACATTGTCACCCGGTGTTCAGAGAACTCACGTTTTGCTTGGACAGTGTACTAGCCGTGATAGAGAACAGGCCAGGCCTATCGCTGTTTTGTAATAATACACTGTCACATGACTGAGTAAAATTCAGCCTTGTGGGTTTCCTCACGATGTTTTCCCTCACCGTTCACAACCCTGATAAGTTAACCACACATATATGTCTTTAGAAAAGACAAATCGGTGTAGACCCGAGCCGGGATTCGAACCCACGTCAATCATCTGCAAACCCATCTTCAAATATCAAAAGTATCTTCAATCACTGGTCACCCTTTTTGCAATTTAGCGTGATGGTAAAAAGCCTATAGCACTACTAAATAAAGCAGCGGTCAGTATGAATTGAAATAGATAATCGGTTCAGTATTTGCGAAAACAAACCCTTACAAAAAACAAACAACTAAAGTTAGAAACTTTAATTCCTTATAATATTATAGTGTAGGTTTGCTATTAGCTATTGAAATAGCTTCGCAGCTGAATGAAGCAGCGTCCTTAAATTTGATGCGCGGTTGCCTATTCATTTTGAGGTCAAATATTGGATCCCTGATGAAGCTGATAACATTTGAAGTTGCCTAATCAAGTCCCAGTCCCTACTACGGGACAAGATATTGGAACAATTCATATTAACGACACGAACCTTTGTCTCGCTGTGTTTGTTATAATTCACTTGCTCTATAGAGTGTAATTACACGCCTCGTAATGTGGAACTGTGTTCAGAGGTTGTAAGGTTTATCATACGCATTTGCCAACAAATTAAATACTTCTTGTTTATATACGACGTGATAGCTCAATGGGTAGAACACCGGTTATCGTGCAAACGACTAGTGTTCAAATCCCGGGTCGGGCCTACACCAGTTTGTCTTTTCTAAAGACATATTTGTGGTTAATTTATCACGGTTGTTAACGGTGAGGGAAAACATCGTGAGGAAACCCACATGACTGAGTTGTACTTAGTCATGTGACAGTGTATTCGTACAAAACGGCGATAGGCCTGCCCCCTATCACGTGAGTACACTGTCCATGCAAAACGTGGGTACTCTGAACACTAGGTGACGATGTCACGTGATGTTCAGAAGTATTAGTACCTCTGCCAACCCCTTCGGGGATATTCGGCGTGAACGTTTATGTTATGTTATGTTACATACATACATAGAAAGAAAGAAAGAAAGAGAAAGAGAGACATTTATTCGCTGCACAGATGAGCAAGAGACATACAGTTAAACATAAAAATAAAAGCTTTGACAAAAACAACATTGGGAAAAAAAACATGAAAAAAGATAGAAGAAGACAAAGATAGAAAATAAAAAACTATTTTTTTTTAAATAACAACATAAGTTGACCATTTACAAAGGTCTCTGCACAGCGAAACGGTGCTGACTCAGCATAACGTTGTGAGCTCTGAGAACTCACAACACTGATTTTCAGTCAGCACCGACACAAGTGAAATTGAATACATGAACTGTCGGCTAAATAAGAATAGCCAGCACTTGAGAATAAGAAATTCCTTAGCCACTTTTGGAAATTGAGTGGGGAAAAAAATGTAATAAGAAGGTTGTTGGTCATGATGGTTTGAGACCCATGGGTCTCTAACCGCGTCGCCCAATAACCCCTTAAGCAGCCTCATTAGACTAGATCCCCTTTTACGGCACCCTCGGGAAGTACAGGCGTGAGTGCTATTCTATGGCAATTCTACACAGCTAATTTTAGCTGTATGTTTGAATATTTCGTTTCATATTCCATCTAATACAACGGCGCTGTTAAGTTTCAGAGTGTCGGCTTAGAATAGCACTACCCTATTTCTGCTCTTGGGTGTTTATAAGAGACGGCTATAGGGTATTGGGGCTTCCTATCACCAAAAACCTTTGTTTTACAATCTTATTCTTATTCATTATAATTCAGCTTATTTATATAATTGTCTTGAATTGACATAGATTCTTATTTTTATTACTCACTCTATAAATATTTATCTCAATTAAAATTTAATATATGTGATTGGGGGAGCATACAACAAACATGTTATTGTTCTATTCTTTTCTTAGTGATAGCTGAAGTTAAACATAACATAACATAACATAAACGTTCACGCCGAGTATCCCCGAAGGGGTTGGCAGAGGTACTAATACTCCTGAACATCACGTGACTTTGTCACCTGGTGTTCAGAGTACCCACGTTTTGCATGGACAGTGTACTCACGTGATAGGGGGCAAGCCTATAGCCGTTTTGTACGAATACACTGTCACATGACTTAGTACAACTCAGCCATGTGGAATTCCTCACGATGTTTTCCCTCACCGTTAACAACCATGATTAATTAACCACACATATGTCTTTAGAAAAGACAAATTGGTGTAGGCCCGACCCAGGATTTGAACACTAGTCGTTTGCACGATAACCGAGTGTTCTACCCACTGGGCTATCACGGTTGCATCGGTTATATTGGAAGTTAAACATCCGAGTGTATTTTACTAGCCTTTACTTCCACTTTTTAATAGCCCTTTGTACATAATTGTAAAATTTTGTTGTTTGCAAATATTATGTTTTTAAGATGTGCAATGAAGAGTGTTCTATTCTATACTGCCATAGAAAAAAAATACTCCTTTTATATGTGTTAGTAAACAAAAACTCTAAAAATAAACCATTTTAGAGATGAGTAACTCACAGAAAAATTAAAATAGCTAAAAGTTTTGCGAAGTTAAATTAAAAGTCACTTTTGGTTGTTGGATCCCATTGTTATTTTGATTTAGCACCTGTCGAGAGGACTTAAGGTGTCTAGTTTGTCGTTACAACTGACTACTCAACGAACATTTTAAAATAAATTTTAATGTAGTTGAATACTGCATGTAAGTATTTGAGATATGGTAAATACTAATTTTGTAGAGATATGATTTTATTTTTTATTTCATCATGTTTATAAATTTATTATGTTAAAAAATATATGAAACAAACAAAGTTGATCGACATTACAGAAGGGGAGACGTTCTAGTAATTGTTTCAATACATGGAGTATACAATATAGATGATTCTCCAAATATATGTAAACAAGCATCAAAAAACTGCCTCATATATCTATATCATCTAGTATAGCTTATGGATAGGTTAATAGTAAAGTTTGTTTTATACCAGTTTTTATGTTTTGTTAATTGGAAGAATCCAATTATTGGAATAACAAAATTTTGTAGGCAAAGTGAAGCTCAGGCAAAATAAAAAAGAATATTGTGGGAGTTATTCTAAATATGTTTTAAGCTGAGATGTAAAATATAAGTTTGCGACTGAAGTCTAATTAAAATTTTGGTTTTCATTTTGAAATAAAGACCTTTCTTATTAGAAATTTCTCAACCACTTTTGGACACACAAACATTAAAGTATAAATGAGTAAAAATATAATCATGAGAGGTTTATCAAGACCAAACAATATAATCAATAATAAGATAAAAAAGATATTTATTTGTTACCAAACACAATGACAACATATAGAAATATCACAATTTAAAAAGAAAAGATGGCAACAAAAAGGCAAAGTACCTCAGCTAGGTTCCCAACATTATCCGTAGGACACTGCTGGGGAGCTGGTTTTCTGGTACCGCCTGTAACTTATTATTATTATTAATAGAGAATTTCTTGTCCACGAGTCAATGTTAGGAGTAGTCACTGGTTGTTTCGGAGCGTGTCTGTTTTAATGAGTTTTCGGCTAATGCCGAGCACTGCGGAAAGTTAACGTATTAAAAATCTTTAGCGAGATTTATGTATGGTAGGAAAACCATAATTATACAAATTATAAAGATGCAGATAAACACATACACAAAACTTTTCATTGCTATCCATAGTTGACACATTGTACAGATATTTAATTTACACTAGAACTAAAGAATCAATATAGAATTGACGAACGAGTAAAAATATTTAACACAGCAGTTACATACAGCTAATATTTACTTTGAATATTGTTTATGTAATAAATTACATAATTGCATCTGATTTCTTTACATCATCTTCAGTTACCTTTTCATGGTCTGGACTGATAAGACAGCCCAAAATAACGTTTTGTATATAAAAAAATAGAACTTTAAAATGCAAAAACTATCAGGCTATATTTCTTGCAAACTAACGCAAAAATGGATACATATACTGACGCCATTAGTTACGATTGGTGCAGGCAGAGACTATCGATCGCCATTTTGTACGATCCTAGCACACCTCCCGAACTTCATTTGGAATCGTTAATCTTTTCATGCATAGACTTCTATCCATATTCATCCATTTAAATGGTACTATAATCTATTTTATCAAAAGGTGACCTCCGTGTTATTGTCACTTAATACTTATAAAATAAAAATAAAGGTTCCCGAATTAAAATAAGATTTATTAACGTTAATGAAGCGGGAGGAGCTTTTCGGAGCGCACTTAACGTCAGTACACAGTCTTCGCCTTCCCCAATTGAAAATAGTCATGAATGGATTTATTAGAAAATTTGTCGAATGTCTGCTGTTTACGCAGCATATTGGGCCTTACCGTTTGCTTTTGGTTTCATAAGCGTAAAGAACTGAATATTAGTTGAAGAGTAAAATTATTTGCGAGCCGGATATTCACTATATGAGACAACTATTTCAAACAAAACTCAAATAGATGTAGAAGAGATGTGCAATAGGGTAGTAAGAAAATATTTTATGGCATAGGTGTTGCAGTTCGGTTTGCAGGTACTTATTATATCTGCAACACATACTGATACTCACAACATTTATTTAAAATCATCTTAATAATCAGTGAATAATAATATCTATTGTTGAACATAAGCCTCCCCCAAGATCTCCACAACGGCCGGTCCTGTGCTGCCCTCATCCATCGGCTTCCCGTGGCCTGGACCAAGTCGTAGGCCCACCTTGTGGGAGGGCTACCCACACTGCGTGGTCCAGTACGTGGCCAACACTCCAGAATCATCAAGCCCAAAAGGCCGTCGGCTCTGCGTGCAATGTGTCCTACCCATTGCCACTTCAGTTCTGCAACACTTTTGGCTATGCCAGTTACACTGGTTCTTCTACGTATCTCCTCGTTGAAGATACGAACGGCAAGTGGAACCCCTCTTCGCTGTCTTTTGGGTGACTCTTATCAATGTGGTATATAACATAATATTATATTTTTCTACAATAACGTATCATTTGTTATGTCTTGGACAACCTAGGGTGTAATAATGTTGTTGATAAGGACAATCTTATCTCATATTATTCCTAGCTGTGAATTAGGGATGGAATGCACTCGAATACTTAAAAAGCGCAACGCTTGCGCATTTAAGCGTAAAATCTGTCAACGTCTGTGAACTCCTAGAATTCCCGAAATCAAACACCACATTGATTGCCATTTGGTATGGTTTTTAAGTAAGAACAATTAAGTAAGGATTTAAATCTCCCTAAATGGTACCTAATTTAAATGAGTCTAATAGAGACACTTAATTATTGGTCAATGATATATCCGGAAACCACTTGCCAACGATTATTTACTAGTCGCCTCGTTCGATACCCGCTGGTATTATTCAGAGAAACTACACACCTGTGTTCTCAAATGTTAAATGTATAAATAAGTAACATACAAGTACTATGACTATAAAAAACCAAATTTCGAAGAAATAATACAGTAAATATGAAAATATATAATGCTTGCAACGTGTCAAAAAGGTTTCGTTTCTTCAACGTTTAATAAATCGACTGGGAGGATTAACTAGCAAAGACAAACATTGTTTTTGACATGTTTCATTACACGCCTTAATGACGATTAATACAAATACGCGAAGCAACATTCATAGGATTTATCCGTTTAATGTGATTTGTTTCGCTGTCAGAAGACACGGCTTACCGTCTAACTCTCGCCGTCTTGGATATGATAAGTTAAATTCATGTATATACATTTATTATTACCTGGGATCTTGTAAGATTTTATAAGTGTTTTGATTCTGACATTATGTATAGAACAATTTTATTTATCGTAACTGCAAAACTAGCGATATAATTGAGTGTATAGAAATAGTTTTAAATAGCTATTAGCCAAATCCACTACATTTTTTAAAAAAAACGTAGTTGTTATGTTAATGCAGGCTCATTAGTAACCATCCTTTATCATATTATCTTCTCCCACTCAACTTACAAAATACATACATAAATATTTATTTATTTATTTATTTATTGCATTCCATAGCTATTACATGGTTACAAATTTTATAACAATACAACACTATGGACCTTGTTCAGGCACAGCAATATGAGAGAGGACGGCATTTTTGTATTATATTATATTATATAACCCGTATTTAATTTATATTAAGCATGTAAGTAAAATATATGATATTTATATAAAAGTCTATGTTTATGTACAGTATTATTATCCAAAACTTTTTAATTAATTTATATAAATTATGTGACTAGTTTAAAATCAGTTATAATTACTAAAATTGGTCATTTAAATAATCGTTTAAATTATAATAGCATTTTGTGGTTAGTAGTTGTTTTAATGATTTTATGAATATGTTGTCTTTGGTTTCTATCGTTAAATGTTCTGGTAATTTATTATAGATTTTCGCGGTCATTAATTGTGGGCTTGATTGGTGAATTTTTAGTCGGGAAGGTGGTAAGGCTAGTCCTTTTCGCGGTTTCAGGTTGTAGTTTTTTGTCATTAGATCCTGGCGTTCTGTGTAGAATTCGGGATATTTCCGGACAAATTTACATGTTTCCAATATGTAAATACTGGGAAGTGTGAGTATTTTCTGTTCTTTAAAGTGTGGTCTACAGCTTTCTCGAGGATTTATATTAACTAAAATGCGTATGAGTCGCTTTTGGAGTGTAAAGACGCTTGGTGCGTGGGTGCTATTACCCCATAATAGGATACCATAGCTAAGCCATGCATAGGCGTAGGCATAGTAGGTAACAAGAGCTGTTTTTAGATCTGTCGATTTTTTTACTTCGCGAAGGGCGTATGCAAATCTGGATAATTTTGAACGTAATTTTTGGGTTTGTGCCTTCCAATTTATGTTTGTATCTATATTTAAACCTAATAGGGTAAATTCACGTACTGTTTCTAATTTAGTATTATCAAAAGTGATGTCTATGTCTATAGATGTTTTTTGAGGAGGATGAAATAACATTAATTTAGTTTTTTTGAAATTTATTTGTAAATTGTGATCATTTAACCATTTTGTGGTAGTATTTAGGATAGTTTGTAGTTTATTTTTAATTTCTAGGTTATCTGTGCAAGGTGTGAGGATCGAGATGTCATCAGCAAACAATACACATGGGTCATCTAGAATTTTGGGGAAGTCGTTTATATAAATTAAAAATAACAAACAACTGACGACGCCACCCTGTGGTATTGAACCTATAAAAGCTTTTGTTTCGGAATGGATTTTTACTATTTCGTTATTGTTTTTATTACAGTATTCTATTTCTACCATTTGTTTTCTATTGTTTAGGTAAGAAGTGAACCACTTATGAGTTTCTCCTCGTATTCCAATATCATATAATTTATTTAGCAATATATCGTGTCGGACTCTGTCATATGCTTTTGCCATATCGAGGAGAATACCTATGGCATATTTTTTATCATTGATCATATTTATTGCTGTTTGTATGTATTTGTATACCGCTAAAGATGTGGATCGGTTTTTTCGGAATCCGTTCTGACTTTCGTTGAAAAGTTTAAATTTTTCACAAAATTTATAAACTCTATTACTTATTGCTTTTTCAAATATTTTAGATGCTGTCGGTAGTAGAGCAATAGGACGATAGTTTGTGGGTTCAAATTTAGAGTTTTTCTTATGTTTTGGTTTAATGAGACCAATTTTAAGTAAGTCTGGGAAAGTGCCTTCGTTAAAGGATTAGTTTATCATACATTTTCTCACGCTGTTAGTTCCAATTGGGGTAGGCAGAGACTATTGATCGCCATTTTGTACGATCCTGGCAAACCCCTCTAGCTTCATTCTCATCCATCAATCTTTTTATACATGCTCTTTTATTCTTCATGCTTCGGACACCTGCTTTTTTGAGCACATTTTTTATTTGATCCAAATGTATCCTCCGAGGTCGTCCTCGACTAACTTTTTACTGTAACTTTCACTAATTTACTGTCATCCATCTTCTCTTTATGCCCAAACCATCTCATCATTCCTTTTTCTATCTTTCTTACATTTGATCTTTTACACCACAACTTTCACGAATCACGTCATTCCTCACATGATCACATAACCTTACATTACAAACTTTTCTGAGGGACCTCATTTTAACTGCATTCCCTCTGCTTTCATTCTTCTTCTGCCATCCCCAACATTCACTGCGAAACATAAGTGTAGGAACAAGAACAGCATCATACACAACCATTCGGGCCTTTTCGGACACCGATTGACTACACATTACACTATCCTGTGCTCCATTTACCGCATTACCCTTTTTCACTCTTCTTTCAATGTCTTCATCTCACTTTCCATCCCTAGTAAACAAACTTCCCAGATATACGAACTCTTTCACTTGTTCCACTTTGTTACCATTGATCTCAATCACGCATTCAGTCATATTCTCCTCTCTCTCAAAAACCATGGTTTTGGTTTTATCCACATTCACCCTCATTCCCTTTCTTTCAAATGACGCACATGCAATATTCATTATCTCTAGCAACTCTTCAACCGACGACGCAAGTAACACTTGATCATCAGCATATAAGAGGCATTTAATGACGAATCCACCCATTCTCAGTCCATAATCACTTTCACGCAACTCTATCAGACAGTCATCCATGTACAAATTGAAGAGCCACGGAGAAGCTACACATCCCTGTCGGACACCCCTAGAGATACCGAACCAGTCTGTGTTTTCCGTACACATGCACTAGAATCCTCATAGATTGATACCAATGCACGTATAAGTTTGCTCCCCAAACCGAACTTGGATAACACCTCACACAAATACTTCCTTACCACACTATCATACGCCTTCTCTAAATCTATGAAGGAGCATTACACCTTTCGGTTCTTGGCTAAGAACTTTTCAGTGATGCTCCTTAAAGAGATGATATGATCCATACATCCCATTCCCTTTCTAAATCCTGCTTGGACATCCCAAATTTTGTCATCTGTTTCATTTAAACCTAACCTAACTGACAAAATGGTTTTTCTAATCTCCATTAAAATAATTTTCCAATCCCGTATATCTGGCTACGCCTTTCTGGGAATAAAGGCGAGTGTTTAATAAGATACTTAGGAGGTAGGTTTATTTTATTTTCACAAACAATATTATTGTAGGGCTAAAGATAATCTCGGTACAAACAGCAACATACATACATACATATACTCACGCCATTAGTTCCCATTGGGGTAGACAGAGACTATCGATCGCCACTTCGTACGATCCTGACAAACCTCTCTAGCTTCATTTACATCCATTAATTTTTACATACATGTTCTTTTATTCTTCATACTACGGACGCCTGCCTTTTTGAGCACACTCTCAATTTGGTCCAAGTGTGTTCTCCGTGGTCGTCCTCTACTAACATTACCATCCACACTAGCTCTATAGATCCCTTTTACCAATTTTTTATCATCCATCATCTCTATGTGCCCAAACCATCTCAACATTCCTTTTTCTATCTTTCTTACAATATCATCTTTCACACCACAGTTTTCACGAATAACACTATTTCTCACTCGGTCACATAATCTAACATTACATTTTTTTCTGAGGGACCTCATCTCTACTACATTCACTCTGCTCTCATGCTTCTTCTGCCACACCCACATTCAAACAGAAAATATATAATATAATAGGAAGTTTTAGGACAAAGTAGAGCATACTCAAAAAAGTCAAAGTAAAAATAAATAGTTCGGTTTTAGATGCATCACTATATGAATGAGGATTCGAGTGCATGTGTGTAAGAAACATAGATAACACCGAGTCGTTAGGCGGTGGTGTTAGACCGGATATGCCGCTTTAACGTGGCTTTTCAATTTGCTCATACATGACTGTAAGTCAGAGTTGCGTGTAAGTGATTATTGACTCAGAATGAGTGATTCAATATTTAATGACTCGTACACGCGAACAATTTAGTATTACCTGTATCACGCGAAAGAGCTGCAAGAGTAGATAGATTTTCCGTATGCTTCCTTTGAATCAAAGGAAAATTGTGGGATTGTAAACAAAGCCATTACCATCAGTTTAGAGAGGGGATATATCTATATATCTATATTTATATAGGGAATAATCATCTAAAATTTGTCAGAACGCTTTATTAAACAAGATTACAAGAAACAAGCGAAAGGAATTGTAGGAATAATGGACCGTAAGACACAACTTCAATATTAAATTAAAAGTATTTACAGAATCCAAATATAAAGACCAGTAAAAATAAAATATTTTCATACTTCAATCCTGAATTATTTCATACAATATATATCCTATTTAATATTATAAATGTGAAATTTTAGACGTTTTTGTGTTTGAGGTAAAAAGGCTGCTCAATTACAGAATGTATATGAATAAAATTTAGTGGAATGCTCGATAATGACCCCTATATAATCATCAAATAGAATATTTGTTATCCCGAAAAATTTGATCTGATTCACGCCTGATTGAACTCAGAGTACCAAAAAATACCCTAAAGTTTTCAGTAAGAAGTCTATTGGGTCAGCTAGTAATGTATATATAATAATAACCAGCAGCAACCTCCGACCACCAACCATTCCTAATTTTCGGTAGTGAAAGAAATATATCAAAGCATCGTCTGCAATACCAATGGCCGCTATTGACAAGTTGCCGCCATGACGGACACCATATGCCCGACAGTACAGTTTCTCCAGACGCCATAGAAATAATTAAAAATTAAAACATTTACACTTAGAAAATTTAGAAAACCACTTTTTGACAATCTCACAATTTTTTTTATTTTTTTATTTATTTAAACACTTTATTGCATACAAAACAACACATAAACAGTACCTAGTCTTGCCATAAATATTGTCTCTACTAAAATTGTGCCTATCTACATGAATAAGAAACAAAATGTAATGCAATCAGTATACATCGTTATTTAGATCCTATTTGATTTATTTATAAATAACGTAACATAACATAACATAAACGTTCACGCCGAATATCCCCGAAGGGGTTGGCAGAGGTACCTACTAATACTTCTGAACATCACGTGACTTTGTCACCTGGTGTTCAGAGTACCCACGTTTTGCATGGACAGTGTACTCACGTGATAGGGGGCAGGCCTATCGCCGTTTTGTACGAATACACTGTCACATGACTAAGTACAACTCAGCCATGTGGGTTTCCTCACGATGTTTTCCCTCATCGTTAACAAACATGATAAATTAACCACACATATGTCTTTAGAAAAGACAAATTGGTGAAGGCCCGACCTAGGATTTCAACACTAGTCGTTTGCACGACAACCGAGTGTTCTACCCACTGGGCCATCACGGCTTTTTATAAACTTTTCACTCAATATGACCACCTTTAGCCTTCACACACCTCTTCAATCAATCCGGCCACTCGTCGATCGCCGCACGAACCGTTTCCAGGGGTATCGATGCCGCTGCAGCCACCAAATCGCGCTTTAACGACTCGATATTTCTATGAGGCTTCGAGCAAGCCTTCTCCTCTAAAACTGTCCACAATCGGTAATCCAATGGATTGAGGTCCGGACTTCCTGAAGGCCAATCTTCGCATGCGATAAACTCGGGTAAATTGTCCCTTAGCCACTGTTGTGAGGTTCGTGCTTTGTGGGCCGGAGCTGAATCTTGTTGGAATATCCAATGCTTGTTTGAAAACAATGTGTGGGTGAGTGGCTTCACAATAGGCTCCAAAATGTCGCTTTGGTAGTTCACCGCCTTAGTTTTTACGCCTTGTTTGCAAAATGAATCTCGGTTACCCCTTGGTACAACACGCCCCACCAAACCATGACTGAGGCAGGGGCCATCACTTCACCATCTTTCCACCTTGGCAACCTTCTCGGGAGCTTCTTGAGCGCTGTGTGCGTACACCCTGTCATTTTGGCGGTTGTATTTCTCCTCCACCGTAAAGATTTTCTCATCAGTAAAGAGAATTGTTCGATACCCGCCCCTAGCGTGCTTTTCGAACAGCTTCTTCGCTCTGGTTGCCCTTATGTAGCGTAGAGCTGCTGTCAAGCGATGCCCGGTGCTTCTTCGGTAAGCGGCAAGTTTTAGTCTTCTTTAATGATGCGGGACATGGTCCTAGGTGGTATTTTCATCTCCTGAGACAAGATTTACTGCTTGCGGAGGGGATTTCTCCGGATTCGCTCCGCAACAGCTTTGATCGCAGCTGGAGTCCTGGAATCTCGCGGCCGTCCGCTCTTGGGTCTATCATCGATAGAGGACATCTCGCTGAATCGATTGATAGTTCGGTACACAAATTTCTTCGTGATTCCGAGCGACTGCAGGAGGTTGAATATTTCAACTGGAGATTTGTTGCACTTGTGTAGGGCTATGACAGCGATGCGGTTTTCTTTCAGACCCCACTCCATGGCTTCAGATTGGGTTGAGGATATAAAGTGAGGTTTTTCTAGAAAGTCAAAGCCTATTTATATCGTACAAAAACAAAAAAGCATCAAATGTCATTTCGTTTGCGATATTTCCAAATTCAAATGCGAGGGACTAGGTATATTACAGAATAAATACAACAGTATATGAACACAAAACGCGATTTCTTCCAGTCAACCTTTATGGTGAGAAACAAATAGACAACTCTTTAAAACATTATGGTCAAGTGTATATGCAATTTAAACAGAACTTAATTAGACACAACCTAAATTTATAAAATCTACCAACCTAAAAATATATTTAGTGATGTTGATAGGCGTATGTCAACTGGTAGTGAGTTCCACAAATTAACTGTTCTGGCTGCAAAGGAATCACTATATGTAGCACTGTTATGAGAAGGTACACTCAACATCTTATTCTCCTGTGATCGCAAGGCACGGCCGTGGGAGCACAAGTATGTGAACTTAAAACAAAGATAGTGGGGGGCAGCAGGATTATTAACCCTAGATATAATAATAAAATAATCATATTTAAAATGGCGTTAAAGATAATCATATGTTCCAGAGACGTATACTACATAAACCGCTGTAGAAATAAAAATGCATATCTTTTTTCGGTTTTTAGGGTATGAACAATTAAGTTAGCTATAATTTTATGAAATGAAAAACAAATATTACTAAAATATTAGTGTATTTTGAAACTAGAAAATAAAAACAAACTTCTTGAAGAAATTAACAAAAATGGCTTAAACGTCTTTCACACATTATTTTTTTATTATTATTAAATTATGACTTTTTAACTACTTTTTTGTTTTTGTTTATTTAGTGTAAATACTAATCAATCTTTTTATATAACTAAAGCTATCTTATAATAATACTAGACACATTTCTTACACACATCTTTTTTATGATTTGCTCAAAGAGGTTTTTTGCATATTTTACATTCCATTTAAGTCATTCTACTTAATTTGGACGGTCAATATGCACAATATCTTTTTTTTTATACAACAGGCCCTTTTTCTTGCTTTTTATCAGCATTTTCATGAGATTTTTTTTATATATTGGCCATAATGGAATTACCGTCATTTTTGTACAAAAACCGTTCAATTTCTTTTACAATCAACGTTCTTCGACTTACTATTGCGATAATGTTGTTAAATACCTTGAAATAAGTTTAAGTAAACGCTAAAATATGTTTAAAAACAAAAAAAAATACAAAATTTATAGACTTCATAAAAGTTGCCGAAAAGATAATCATACGTCTTGAAGACGTACAACACATCAGTATCTTGATGATGAGTGGACATACCGTTGTGACGCAGCCTACGGCCAACGACAGAGTTGGCTGAGCAACAGCTCTCTGCCAATTACCAGTAAAAAGAGGTAGTGATATTTCAAAATCGCGTACGTCCCTCGGACATAGATTTATCTTTCTAGGGTAAAGGGCATTATATAAAATACAGAGAATATGAGTATTCCTCCGAAGTCGAATTGGAAGCCACTTTATTATGATCGTATTTACGTAATCCAAAAATGAATCGGATACATAAATTCTGGAGACGTTGGAGTTTGTTAAGTAGCTGCTCTGTGAGGTCAAGATAGCTTACGTCTGCGTAACCGAGAATCGGAAGCAGTAGAGACTGCGCCAGCGTAATCTTAGTGTGATGAGGCAGGAAAAATTGCAAGCGCTTAAGTGAGCGACAAGATGCAAAGACTTTTTTACTTATGGCTTCCACTTTGGGCAACCACGAAACTGTACTGTCCATAATAACTTCTAAATTCTTGACAGAATTGACGAAAACTTCTTATCAATAGCAACATTTGCCTTATTCAACAAGCACTTGTGTAGATTTGAAGGTTGTCTGCATATAAGTGATAGAGATAATTAAGTTCTTTTGCTAAGATATTAATAAATAGTGAAAAAAGCAAAGGAGAAAGTACGCCGCCTTGCTTTTATCCCAAGTTTGTCTCGTCAAAAAGCGCATCGGTGATAAATTAATAATCTATACTTATAATAAATCTATAGAAAGTTGAATTCTGTTCATAAAATATATTTTCAAAATAACTATTAGGGGGTGATTAGTGATCGATACTGTCTGTCTGTCTGTCTGTCTGTCTGTCGGTTTGTATGTTCCTTATGGAAATTTTAACGAAACTTGGCACAATTATTCTTCACACTCCTGGGCAGGTTAAAGTATACTTTTCAGCAGACTTACTCCACTTTTTAAGCTTCCGTCGCGTGTGCAGGCTTAATGGTTAAGCTTACATAGAAATCATGTATGACAGAAATGTTTTTCATAAAATTATTTAAAGAAAACCCTGAACAGTATATGTCTATCTTTTATGGTTGACTCACAATAACACGTGTAACTCCTGATAGCTTAGCAGTTCGGAGCATTCTGATTATATTTGTTTACTCTTACGTTTATAATACTCTCATTCATCCCTAATTTAAAAAAGGTTACATTATTACCTATTCAATAAAAAAGAATCTTAGAAATCGGTAGAGAAACACCGAAATAATACATGAAATAAGCCATCGCGCCCGTGACCAAAACCAAATCGTTACTATTTTACATATTACATACTAGGTGCCAGATATTGCACCCTACATCACGTTATGATTTGTTTTTTAGATTGTTATAAATACTTCATAGCTTTTTATTCCAAAATTTTCTAATAAACGGAAACACTGAACCGTTCATAAAAGCGCATTCAAAATCACCAAACTACACTGTTCAGGGAGTGCATTAAATTTAATAAATTGAAAACATTGCGCTAAATTTCACAATGCTTGAGCAGTGACTGAGGAAAGAAACCTCAAATATTTAAAAAACATTGCTACCCGTGCGTAGCTGGGCCGATTCACTAGTACATAATATGAGATGAAAATTCAATCCTAACTTTTAATAAAAGTACGTATAATACATACACTTACGGCAATAAATCACAAAAATGGGTAGCCAGAGCTTCAGAGCTAGAAACTCCTCAGCCACATTTGGAATTTAATAGGTGAGAAGATGGTAAAAATAAAGAGTCATTGGTGTTGGTTTTCCAACCGCATCGCCAAAAAACAAGCCCTTTAAATAAAAGTGAATGAATCATAAAGCTTTTGAAATTATATAAAATTCAATGTTTATGCATGTTTAATCGGTTTCCTACAAACGAGACGAGACATACTTATTTCAGTTCAATTTATATTCAAAAACCTTAACAAGCTTAGAAAGTCCTAAAATAAAGAATATTAAAATAAACTTAAAGTGATACCACATCAAAATAGAAGCCCAGAAAATTATAACTCAATTTGAAAGATTGGAACGAATTCGTTAGCATTTCCGACCACGCGGAGTAACAAGATATTTTTACTTAAAAATTCTTTAAAAAATTGCTGGTTATTTTAAATCTCCAAACAAAGTTTTAAAAATAGTCCTAACCTTAATGAAGGCAATCTATAAGTAACCGATACTGAACTAATATTTTAACGAGTCTTAGAAACATCTCCCAATCAATTTTGCGCAATTTAATTTCCAGGAGGATTTAAATGGCGGTGAAGTAAAAAGCAATATTTGAGTAAAATGATATTTCGGGTTATACAAAATAAACCCGTAGTATCATAAACTCTATTTCCAGAATTATTTTCCCGAGAAATTATTACTCAACATTATGAAATACGAATTATCCAAAATATCGAAAATATTGGCTTTTATCTCTTAGGTCACTTTCCTTTTATATATTAGTTCTACGATCTGCTGTTACGATATAAAAGTTGTGTTTGAGTTTTTAGTACATCTCGAAATGTACTTTAGGGCTTATTTATATGTTTATTTAAGGAACACTAACAGCTTACATATTAACTCTATCATATGATTATTTATAACTAAATTTCTAATAAATCTGCTGTGTAGTGTCGCCTTAGAATAGCACTACCCCATTTCAGCCGGTGGGTGTACGTAAGAGGCGACTAACGGTATTGGGGCTTTTAAGGGCTTTTTGGGCGATGCGGTTGGAGACCCATCACCAACAACCTTTATTTTACCATCTTTTCCCCACTCAACTTCCAAAAGTGGCTGAGGAATTTCTGATTCCTTAGCTCTGGCTACCCCTACTAGGGATTTATAGCCGTGAGTATATGTATATGTATGTATGTAAATTTCTAGCTAGCGCATACACACTGTTTTTAGTTGAATAACTGTTTTTATGTTTAAAAGAATATATTAAACACAAAAAAATCACGCATACTGTCAACTCGATAGTTGCTAGATAAAAGAGTCAAAAAGCTGTATCGATTTGCTTTTGATTTAAAATATGGCCAACTATTGATCAATAAATGCTTAGTTTGTAAAGCATTATATTGATGTGCGCATACCATCGACATAGATGTACTAATAATATCATACATCTATGCCATCGATTAAACAATCGATTCGCGTCAAAATTAAAAGCACAAAATAGAACCTTGACTCGAGCGTTGCTGAATTAAGACTGATATAAATCACTACCTTCATCAACTAAACTGTTTAGTTGAGTATAAATCACGAAAAGTACAAAATATGACAGAACAGTTAAGTCGATGCAAAATTTGTATGCATGCGCTAGCCCTTTCGGTCTGTTTAGCACAGTATAAGTAAAGTCAAGGTATATTAGCTAGTCAAAGAATTTCAAACAGATTTGATATTCCACTTAGTAATCATGGGTAGTCCTTGTCTTAACAGGACTGGAACATCTTGGTTCCACTTACTTTTGCTAATATTAAAAAATATATACGGTCGAATTGAGAACACTCCTTTTTTTGAAGTCGGTTAATAAAAAGTAGTTGGAGCTCTAGAAATAGACATTTCACAATGTACAATATGCTCTGTTTCATCATCACCTCTTAAGTTCATCCCGGTTCTTTGAATGAACCCCTCGTTGCAAATTTTAAAATTAGTTTAATTTGGTATCTAACTATCTGAACTATCATGATCAATTTAGTGTGCCTAATAAAAGCACGATGAATTCTCCGTATCAATTTCAATTGAATAGATAACCCAACATTACAATTGGAAAATTGGATAGTTTCAAACACAACAATAAGTCACTAGTTGGGCCGTTCCGATTGACATGAATTGTATTTAAACATGATGAATATATTTAATGGTTAGTAACGGTACTAGTTTGTGCAGTTTACGGTATAGAGTTTCAACTTTTTATTTCTAAAATACATTCATATACTCACGGTTAAAATCCCAAAAAGGGATCGCCAGGGCTTCAAAAGCAGAAAATTCTCAGCCACTTTTGGAAGTGAGCGGGAAAATATTGTAAAACAAAGAAGAGTTATATAGTGATGGGGCTTAAGGGCCGGCGCTCACTGCCGGCATGGCATGGCAAAGGATTTCGGTACAGATACAGCATTTTTAATCTTATTGCCATGCATATAGAATTCATTTTGACACAACGATGCCGAGGGAGGCCGCGGTAGGACAGAACGTCGGCATCGTTGTGTCAAAACGAAGTAAAATGAATTCTATGCTCATGGTAATAAGATTAAAAATGCTATTTCTGTACCGAAATCCTTTGCCATGCCATGCCATGCCATGCCGGCAGTCAGCGCTGGCCCTAATTAAACCATTAACATCCTGTGGATATCATAAACGTCTACCTATTAAAGTAAGTAAAAACGAGCAAAAATTAGCAAGTTAAAAAAAAGGTTTTTGGTATTGGTCTGGGAGCCCCATCAACTATGCGTCTTTTCACTGTCTTCATATTTTCATTTTTAATTGACTGTTTTCATCCAAATATTAGTAAATAAGTCCTGGACCCCAATGTAAAGACCTCCTGGGAAGTCTGCCTCCCGCACTACGGGAAACCCTTTTGGGAGGCAGTGCATTGTAATAAATAAAGAATAAATAAAGGAAAGAAAAATTTCGACACAGGCGGGATTCGAACCCGCGACCTCGGGTATACGCCCCCGTCGCTCTTGCCAATTGAGCTACCGTGTCAATGGCTGCCAGCGCGAAATTCTTCTATCCTTTATTTCTTTTACACGTTTTAGTGTGTTTATTTTTTTGTAATAATCCCCACATGAGGTTTTTATGAACAAAAAGATTTAAATCAGTGCATTGTAATTTCATAAATGATTTTTTTTTATTATACTAGTTCTTTGAGTAAAAAATTCAGTTCTCTAAGTTTACAAGTTAAATCCTGGTGACCTCAGTCATAGAGTCCCTTTTTACTTTTTTGGCACGGAACACTTTATTGTTTACAAAATATTTAATTCTTATACATAGTATTTCGAGTCAAGTTAATGCAACAATAAATTTTAGTAATAATGAAATAAAGGAACGAGGCTACTTTTGGGTTTTCAAAGCACACAATATTTATTTATAAATATTAGGGATACTATAGTTCTTATCTGTATGAGTAAATAGCTCATGCCTTTCAGTAAAAATCCGTCGCACAATTGATAGCTATTGAAATGACGGCAATGTACTAGGTGGTGCACTATGGGTAGGGCCACCCACAAAGTGAACTGAGGATGACAAAATAAGTTCTTGTCGTCTCTTCTGAGGGAAATTCTCAAGTGAAAACAATAACTAAACAAACGTATACACATTAATTGATATAATCGTACCCATTTCATCCACAAACAAACGAGACCGCAGTGAAACTTTTCTATCAACGTCAGGATGTGAATTTTCAAGCGATGAGTGAAATGGAGTTTTTAAATGGACGATACGGCTTACTCGACTTACGATACATAATCAATGAGGACCGATGAGTTTGATACATCCAACTTTCCCCGCGTGATTATACCCTTGAGTATTCTAATTGTTTACATTTTGCTTCGGATACCTGCTACATAGATTACAAGTTTTAATAGTTCAAAGGTACTCTCAAAATGTTTTGGCGTCCTTACAATATTGAATTTAAAATATTCATTGGAACAATCTGAGTTTCAGAACTACGCGAGAGTGAACGCCTGCTAGTTTTGTTGTGGCAAAACTTTGCGTGTGGTGAGTTGCTATTTTAAATTTTGCTGGAATTTCCCACAACCTATTTGCATACGCATATTACTACTAAAATCGTTATCGGGAATATATGCTTAGGCAGCCTTTTAAATGCATTTGCTATAAATAGAGTTAACTAATTTTTATAAAACGAAAAGTATTTTTAAAAAAAATACACTCTAAGTTATAAATCTTTATTTTGCACATAATACCAATACAATGTATGTATGTATGTATATACATTGTATTGGTATTATACTATAACTAGGGAAAGCGGCAGGGTATGACAGGATAAACACTGAAATGCTGAGGGCTGGTAAAGGGGTGGTGGCTTCCTGGTTGTACTTCCTTTTCCAAAAATGCTGGTCGAGTGGCAAAGTGCCACAAGACTGGTGCAAAGCGGTAATTGTGCCTTTATATAAAGGAAAGGGGTCACACCAGGAGGCTAGAAACTACCGTGGAATTAGCCTACTCAGCATTGTCGGTAAATTGTATGCAAAGGTTTTGATTGAAAGAGTGATGAATGAAACGGAAGATAAAATTTGGGATGTGCAAGCAGGATTTAGAAAGGGAATGGGATGTATGGACCAAATCTTCTCTTTAAGGAGCATCACCGAAAAGTTCTTAGCTAAGAACCGAAAGGTGTATTGCTCCTTCATTGATTTAGAGAATGCGTATGATAGGGTGGTAAGAAAGTGTTTATGGGAGGTGTTATCCAAGTTCGGTTTGGGGAGTCGACTTATACGTGCACCGGTATCACTCTATGAGGATTCCAGTGCATGTGTGAGAGTAAACGGGGAAAATACTGACTGGTTCGGGATCTCTCGGGGTGTCCGACAGGGTTGTGTAGCTTCCCCGTGGCTCTTCAATTTGTTCATGGATGACTGTTTAACAGAGTTGCGTGAAAGTGATTATGGATTGAGAATGGGTGGATTCATCATTAAATGCCTCTTATATGTCGACGATCAAGTGCTACTTGCATCATCGGTGGAAGAGCTGCAAGAGATGATGAATATTGCATGTGCGTCTTTTGAGAAAAAGGGAATGAGGGTGAATGTGGATAAAACAAAAACTATGGTTTTTGAGAGAGAGGTGAATATGACCGAATGCGTGATTGAGATTAATGGTAAGAAAGTGGAACAAGTGAAAGAGTTTGTATATTTGGGAAGTTTGTTTACTAGGGATGGAAAGTGTGATGAAGATATCGAGAGAAGAGTGAAAAAGGGTAACGCGGTAAATGGAGCACTGGATAGTCTAATGTCTAGTCAGTCGGTGTCTGCAAAGGCCCGAATGGCTGTGCATGATGCTGTCCTCGTTCCTACGCTTATGTATGGCAGTGAATGTTGGGTGTGGCAGAAGAAGCATGAAAGTAGAGTGAATGCAGTAGAAATGAGATCCCTCAGAAAAGTGTGTAATGTAAGGTTATGTGATCGTGTGAGGAATGATGTGATTCGTGAAAGGTGTGGTGTAAAAGATAATATTGTAAGAAAGATAGAAAAAAGAATGTTGAGATGGTTTGGGTACATAGAGAGGATGGATGACAGTAAATTGGTGAAAGAGATATATAGAGCCAATGTGGAAGGTAATGTTAGTAGAGGACGACCTCGGAGGACACATTTGGATCAAATAGAACATGTGCTCAAAAAGGCAGGTGTCCGCAGTATGAAGAATAAAAGAGCATGTATGAAAAGATTGATGGATGTAAACGAAGCCAGAGAGGTTTGCCAGGATCGTACAAAGTGGCGATCGATAGTCTCTGCCTACCCCAATGGGAACTAACGGCGTGAGAATATGTATGTATGTATGTACCAATACAAAAAAACCAACCCACAGATATATAATACATTAAGGGGCATTGTTAACATTTATATACCTACATAATGAAATGACAAAAGTATCAATAGAATTAAGTAATAAACATACATACATACATATACTCACGGCTATAAATCCCTTAACGGGGTAGCCAGAGCTTTGGAATGAGGAATTCCTCAGCCACTTTTGGAAGTTGATTGGGGGAAAGATGGTAATAATAACCTCACGGATGATCTGAAGGACGACGCTGACATAGATAGGGAACGGAGAGCAATGGCGACTAGAGCTAACATGATTGCAAGAAGGTTCAGAAGGTGTACAATGGCAGTTAAAGTGCAATTCTTTCAATCTTACTTTACATCGCTGTACACCTGTAGTCTCTGGACCAACTATACTCAGAAGTCGCTAAATGCTCTCCGCGTTCAGTACAATGATGCGTTGAGGATGCTGTTGGGAAGGCCGCGGTGGTGCAGCGCGTCAGGCATGTTTACCGAGATGAGGGTGGGTGCATGGATGCAGTTGTGCGCAAGCGCTGCGCCTCCACGCTACACCGCCTCTGCGCGTCACCCAACACCATCCTCAATGTCATAGCTGACAGGATCGACGGCCGGTTCATGAAGCACTGGACCAATCTTCTTGTAAATAAACTTTGTAAATATAGTATTAAGTAGTAGGTATAAGCTAAGTTGTAAGTCAAATACTAACAAATATAGTTGTAAGTTTTACTTGTTTCTCTTACTAACCCTATGGATGTTTTTATCTGAAAAGAAACGATTTATTATTATTATTTATTTATTAATTAATGTTTTTGGTGAAGGGTCTCCAGCCACATCACCCAAAAATCACTTAAAAAGCCCCTATAGCCCCTATACCTTTAGTCGCCTCTTACGATCACCCACGGGTAGAAATGGGGTAGTATTATTCTAAGCCTTAATTTATTTATTTAATTCTAAGACACTTTGCTTTTTTCATTATTTATCAATATCTTAGCTAAAAAACTTACTTCTCTCTATCACCTATATGCAGACGACCTTCAAATCTACACAAGTGCTCTACCGGAAGATATAAATTCAGCGCTTGATGTCATAAATAACAACCTAGCCATAATATCGAAATGGGTGAAGAAGTTTGGACTTCTACTAAATCCTGATAAGTCACAGGCAATTATTTTTGGCAGTTCGAGGTTGCTGAATAAGGCAAATATGGCTCTTGATGGGAAGCTGTGCTATGATGGCATCGATATTCCCTTTGTCAATTCTGTCAAAAATCTAGGAGTAATAATGGACAGTACATTTTCGTGGTTGCCCCAAGTGGAAGCCGTAAGTAAAAAAGTCTTTGCATCTTGTCACTCACTTAAGCGCTTGCAATTTTTCCTGCCTCACCACACTAAGATTACGCTGGCGCAGTCTCTACTGCTTCCGATTCTTGATTACGCAGACGTAAGCTATCTTGACCTCACAGAGGAGCTACTTAGCAAACTCGAACGTCTCCAGAATTTATGTATCCGATTTATATTTGGGTTACGTAAATACGATCATGTTTCTGAGTATCGCGCTCAACTAAAGTGGCTCCCTATTCGACTTCGGAGCAATACTCATATTTTATGTGTTTTGTATAATGCCCTTAACAATCCTGCTGCCCCCCATTATCTTCGGTGTAAGTTCACATACTTGTCCTCCCACGGCCGTGCCTTGCGATCGCAGGAGAATAAGATGTTGAGCGTACCTCCTCATAGCAGTACGACATATAGTGATTCCTTTGCAGTCAAAGCGGTTAATTTGTGGAACTCACTACCAGTTGACATACGGCTGTCATCATCGCTAAGCATATTTAAAAATAAATTAAAATCTCATTTTTTTAAGACCTTACGTTGGTAGATTTTATAATGATATATTTGTATTTATTATACTATATAAGAATATATATAATTTATTTATATATATGTGTATATATGTATATTATTAAGATACTGTAGAAGTATATTTATTATTATACATATTAGTTATATAAATTAATATTTAGGTTAAGGTTGCGACATGATAGCCCAGTGGGTAGAACACCCGCCCGAAAAACAGAAGGGCGTGAGTTCCAATCCTGGGACGGGCCTACACCAATTTGTCCTTTCTAAAGTCATATGTGTGGTTAATTTATCATGGTTGCTAACGGTGAGGGAAAACATCGTGAGGAAACCCACATGGCTGAGTTGTACTTAGTCACGTGACAGTGTATTCGTACAAAACGGCGATAGGCCTCCCCCTATCACGTGAGTACACTGTCTAAGCAAAACGTGGGTACCTTCTCTGGAAACTAGATGGCGCTTGCCATGTGAGTTCAGGAGTATTGGTACCTCTGCCAACCCCTTCGGGGATAAACGGCGTGAACGTTTTATGTTAAGGTTGTAAATAGGTTGTACTGATTATCATTTATTTCTAGTTAAGAGTTGTGTACTTATTTTTCCTCACCATAAAGGTTGACTGGAAGAAATCGCGTTAAGGCGATAAGTCCGCCTTTGTGTACTAAGTTTTTATGTTCTGTACTTTTGTAAAATACATTATATCTATTCTGTATGCAATAAAGTGTTCAAATAAATAAATAAATAAATATACGGCATCATCTATCTATCTACCATATATAATATATAAGTATTAACAAAAGCAACATATTCTGTTATGATTTTATTTGATTTTATTGTCAACTAGTGGATCGTCCCAGCTTCGCACGGGTAGCGTTGTTTTTTTAAATATCTGAGGTTTCTTTCTTCAGTCACTGCTCAAGCATTGTGAAATTCAGCGCAATGTTTTCAATTTATTTAATTTATAGCACTCCCTAAACACTGTGGTTTGGTGATTTTTAATGCGCTTTAATGAACGGTTCAGTATTTCCGTTTAATAGAAAATTTTGGAATAAAACGCTATGAAGTATTTATAACAATCTAAAAAATAAATCATTACGTGTTGTAGGATGCAACTACTGGCGCCATCTAGTATGTTATATGTAAATTAGTAACGATTCGGTTTTGGTCACGGGCGCGATGGCTTATTTTATGTATAATTTCGGTGTTTTTCTACCGATTTCTATGATTATTTTTTATTGAATAGGTAATAATGTTACCTTTTTTAAATTAGGGATTAGTGAGAGGTTTACAAACGTAAGAGTAAACAAATATAATCAGAATGTTCCGAACTGCTAAGCTATCAGGAATTACACGTGTTATTGTGAGTCAACCGTAAAAGATAGACATAAACTGTTGAGAATTTTTTTTAGATAATTTTATGAAGAATATTTCCGTCATTCATGATTTCTATGTAAGTTTAACCATTAAGGCTGCACACGCGCGGAAAGTTAAAAAATGTAGTAACTTCTCCCGTTTTCCCAAAATTTCCCCAAATTCCCCTTTACTACTCTGCTGGAAAGTGTACAAAAACCTGCCTAAGAGTATGGAGAATATTTGTACCAAGTTTCGTTAAAATCCGTCGAGTAGTTTTTGTTCCCATAAGGAACATACAAACCGACAGACAGACAGACAGACAGACAAAAATTTTACTGATTGTATTTTTGGCATCAGTATCGATCCCTAATCACCACCTGATAGTTATTTTGAATTTATATTTCATATACAGAATTGACCTCTCTACAGATTTATTATAAGTACTAGTGGATCGTCCCAGCTTCGCACGGGTAGCGTTGTTTTTTAAATATCTGAGGTTTCTTTCTTTAGTCACAGCCACAGCTCAAGCATTGTGAAATTCAGCTCAATGTTTTCAATTTATTAAATTTATAGCACTCCCTAAACAGTGTAGTTTGGTGATTTTTAATGCGCTTTAATGAACGGTTCAGTTTTTCCGTTTAATAGCAAATTTTGGAATAAAACGCTATGAAGTATTTATAACAATCTAAAAAATAAATCATTACGTGTTGTAGGATGCAACTACTGGCGCCATCTAGTATGTTATAAGTAAATCAGTAACGATTCGGTTTTGGTCACGGGCGCGATGGCTTATTTTATGTATAATTTCGGTGTTTCTCTACCGATTTCTATGATATTTTTTTTATTAAATAGGTTATAATGTTACTTTTTTTAAATTAGGGATGAGTGAGAGGTTTACAAACGTAAAAGTAAACAAATACAATCAGAATGTTCCGAACTGCTGAGCTATCAGGAATTACACGTGTTATTGTGAGTCAACCGTAAAAGATAGACATAAACTGTTGATAAATTTTTTTTAGATAATTTTATGAAGAATATTTCCGTCATACATGATTTCTATGTAAGTTTAACCATTAAGGCTGCACACGCGACGGAAGCTTAAAAAATGTAGTAACTTCTCCCGTTTTCCCAAAATTTCCCCAAATTCCCCTTTACTACTCTGCTGGAAAGTATACAAAAACCTGCCCAGAAGTATGGAGAATAATTGTACCAAGTTTCGTTAAAATCCGTCGAGTAGTTTTTGTTTCCATAAGGAACATACAAACCGACAGACAGACAGACAGACAGACGGACAGACAGACAGACAGACAGACAGACAGACAGACAGACAAAAATTTTACTGATTGCATTTTTGGCATCAGTATCGATCCCTTATCACCACCTGGTAGTTATTTTGAAAATATATTTCATGTACAGAATTGACCTCTCTACAGATTTATTATAAGTATAGATATAGATAGATAATAAACGATAAACCATTTTATTGCGATCTAAGAATAGTCTGTATAACCAAAATAACAAAGAAATCTTCCTTTATAAGCGCGGTACGGAGTTTAAGCTATTTTCGAACCAAAAACTTTGTGATTTTCTTGGTAAGGTAATTTTTTGATTGTTTAACAGCGCGATCAATGGTGCATGAAATCTTAGTAGGAAACCTATAGAAAAGAATGGTGATAAAACATCACGTTGCTATATTTTGCAAGCAAGAATATTTTCAGAACACCATATGAAATAACATCATGTAGGAACAAAGAAGAATCATTGAATGACCTCCAACGTGCACGATATGAAGTAATTATTGTTATGTTTAGTATTATTATTTATAAATTTATTAATATTTTCGATTATTGTAACTGAAAATTGTATTTTTAGGTAAATTGGGCAGATCAATGAAAGTAAAGTGAAGGAGGCGATGTACAAAGCCAAAGAAAAAGGAATTTATATGAATAAATAAAGGAAATAAAAATTTCGACACAGGCGGGATTCGAACCCGCGCCGCGACCTGGGGTATACGCCCCCGTCGCTCTTACCAATTGAGCTACCGTGTCAATGGCTGCCAGCGCGAAATTCTTCTATCCTTTATTTCTTTTACACGTTTTAGTAGTGTTTGCGTTTCCTACCTCCGATTTTTTTTACTAATTTGGAAGGCCACTTTTCTATCTTTTCAGATAGAATGCAAATGTTGAAAACGCCTAACTATCACATAATTTAAATCTTTTTGTTTACTAGTAAATTTTATTAGTAATAATCCCCACATGAGGTTTTCATGAACAAAAAGATTTAAATTAGGAATTTATATGTTTAGTAGTTGGAGGTTACAAGGGACAATTCAAGACATACACACAAATTCACGCGCGATAAATTATAAACAAATGGGTAGTCAGCGCTTTAGTATTCTCAATTTAAACCTGTAATACAATTGTATTTTAATCCTGTCATACTTAGAAACCGAAGACATACTAGCCTAGATATTTCAGCTTTGTTTCTAAAAACATCAAACAATAATCTACACACACGCACCTACATACACTCCACCACACAATAACACACGTCATACATACATCTCATACACTAAAAAAAGTTAATCTTAATTGTGCCTACCTTATTGTCAAAAAAAATGTAATAATTGTATTTTGTACTGATCATAGATAAATTTTATACAGATAATAGATGCACCACCACCGTGGAATCACTGGCTTCAATTTTTCATTAATAAAAGTTTTGAGGTCAGGGGTCTGATATTATCTTGAGGTAAAATTAGTATACCTATTTTCCTATATGTGCATAATATGAATCCAAAAATTGTACCCTTATAGCTTGATACCTAGCCCATTATAAGATGTAATTGATGTTTTTTTTTCAATATATATATATGTTATTAAAATATATATATATATATATATTAGTTACTCAAACACTTTTTGAAATTTAATGAAGAAACGTTGGTAAAAAACGGATCTTTGGTAATAAATCTTTCAATGGCAAAAAAATACAAAATACGCCCATATAAAACACACTGAAAAAATATGTTTTGCAAAGTGAGGAAATTTGGAAAGACCATGTTCTTGAAAATTTACAAATACAATAAACTCCTTTGTCTTGTCCATTAGGCTAGTAGGCAGGCAAATACGTTAAATCACTTATCATAATAAACCAAATAAGTTCACAAAACTGTATATAGAATAGCAACATTTAACTAAAGCGATTCTTAAGGGAATCAACAAATTCAGTGGCTGTTGATATGTTTACAATATATTACCGAAAATTATCATACGCCCACGGATTTCCCTTGAGATTGTCCCCCGAATATGTTAGTAAAAGTTGGCCTATTCTTGAACATTATTCGCAACCATAAATGTATTATAAGGTCCTAATAAAAATGCAAAATAAGAAGAAATTCTTTCGGAAATATATTCCTTAAACATGGGTGTTTTAACTTTTTATCGATTTCACCCGTGAATGAGGGTTTGCCGTATTGTGCTGGCTTAGAGTGTAACTAACCCTTTCTACCCCCGGGTGTCGTAAGAGGCAACTATGGGGCTTTTCTAAGTGGTTTTTGGGCCCATCACCAACGACACTTTATTTCTACCATCTTGTCACCTATCAAATTCCAAATGTGGCTGAAAAGTTTCTAGCTCTAAAGCTCTGGCTACCCCTTTTTGGGATTTATGGCCGTGAGTATATGTATGTATCCTTGAGTATAAATGAATAAATTCGCGGCTCTAGACTTACTATTTTCTCAATAATCAGAAATAATTTCGATCTCTTCCAAAATAATACGAAGTTACTGGTTTTAATAACTGAGTTAAATTGCTACTCAGAAAAACTTGAAAATCCTCAATGATAGTGTACCATCGCGGGTTTTCAGTTAATAACTTGGTATTTTTGGCAACTATCATTCTCATATTGAGTTACCTGCGTTGAGCGCCACTCCGCAGCTTTGCCCGCGGCTGACATTTTCATTTATTTCCTTTTTTGATGACACAGAGAGGATTCAGTTTTATCATAGCTCGAAAGGCTTTTTCAGCACCATCGTACGTTCACATGGATGATATCAGTATTGAAAGCTTTGGGAAATCCATGATAAAACATTTTCATATTTTTTATAACAATTGAACAGAATTCGAAAATAACAATGCAAAATAAGAAAATTGTTTACAAAAAATATAACTATTGACTCACAAAAAATTTGATCTATGAACAGAAAGGATCATTTGTGACTGACTTTACTTTATCGCTTAATAATCATTTCTGTGCTTGCAAATTCTTCTGTTACTTAATAAAGTATTACCATCACGGTAATGTTAACGGTGAGGGAAAACATCGTGAGGAAACCCACATGGCTGAGTTGTACTTAGTCATGTGACAGTGTATTCGTACAAAACGGCGATAGGCCTGCCCCCTGTCACGTGAGTATACTGTCCATGCAAAACGTGGGTACTCTGAACACCAGGTGACAAAGTCACGTGATGTTCAGAAGTATAAGTACATCTGCCAACCCCTTCGGGGATATTCGGCGTGAACATTTATATTTATTTTATGTTATGTCTTACCATCACAAACTATCATATAAGTCACGCCACCGGCGGTGCGCCGAGAAGCTCGATCTTACTCCGAATAGAGTGATTTTGTAATAGTTCATCTCGCTGACCTTGTGCGTCTTATCAGACAATAAGAAAATATATCCCGTCGAATATTGATTGGTGAACTGTGGTGTGATATGGAAAAAAAGAAAATGGCATTTTACTTACAAAAGTAGATGTCTGAAGAATAGGGAAAGAATACTGGCGCCAAACGCAAAAAACACTCATTGTGACATAGTAGGGTAATAACCGTTAGCTAAACAAAGAAGTTTATATAGGTATTATCAAATAAACTAAATTTAGTTTCAGTATCGTCAGCTAAAAGGTCCCAAGCAGGCTGTGCCGAATGAAGAAAGATTCCCGTGTAACCGCGCGTCCCTTTCCCGCGCTCTGAATAAAGATTTATAACGCATGTTTGGATGAGGCCACGAAAGTTTTTGAAAGCTTGTTTTTATGGATAGTATAGATACACCGCGAATATTAGTTTCTCGTGTTGTTACATAGCATACATACACTCATACGTATACTCATGGCTATAATTCCCTAAAAAGGGTAGCCATAGCTTCAGAATCTGAAATTCGTCAGCCGTTTTAGGACGCTGGGAGGGGAAAAGATGGTATAATAGATGTTGTTGGGGATGGGGCTCCAAACTCTTTGCCCAATAATAACTTAAAAGCCTCAATACCCTAAGTCGCCTTTTACGAGCACCTATGGGAAGAAATGGGGTAGTGCTATTCTGGCACTACACAGCTATACATAGCTGCGAACTTATTGATAAATAGCTTATTATTTTTACCCCTCCCACCTAAACGCTCTCCATTCAATGTTCTACGTTCTTATACTTCCACATCGCATAATCGTCTCAAGCTGTTCAGAGTACCTACCCACCTTTTGTAGAGAAAGTGCAATAAAGTTATAGAGGTAGGTTATATCCTTCGCAAGAATACACTATCACATGACAAAGTAATACTCAGCCATGTGAATATACTTAATTTATTTATTCACTGTTTACAACCTTAATAATTTAACTACACATATAACTATAGGAAAGACACATTGGACACACAAGACTGCATTAGAGGCAGTGGTTTGGTTGCTGAGCTACTATGATAAACATCATACCATTGAAACTAATTCACAACTATATTGTACAAATATGATTCCGTGTCACCGTTGCCCTCAGGAGTGGGTTAAACCACACCCACTAAGGATAAAAAAAATAAAGAAGAGCAACAATGCGGGAATGATTTTAAAGAAACAAAATTACCGACTTCAACGGGCTCGTCCGGTTTTCTCCCTTGCCTCCACTAGGCGGGCTTGATTGCACTCACAGTAAAGAGACGATAGAATACATCAGGCCATGAGCTGTCGACCACTCGACCTTTACTGGCGGGAAAGCGAAAAACTTGTAAAGCGGCTGATGTTCACAAAGGATTTGTCTTACAAAAGCGAGCTACCCGATCTATTTACATGTTAGGGTCGAGGTATTCGTTGCGCAATAAATTTAAAGAAATTGGCATTTTAACTGTTCCTTGCCAATACCTATATAAGAATTGAATGTATGCCAAAAGGCACATAGGTCAATTTAGTAAAGTTAGTAATAGGCATACTGTTAACACTCGAAATAAGGACAAACTTAACGTACCGAAGTGGAGACTTTATAAAGTAAGTAACCCCTTTATTGGACTATCCCTCCATATGTTCAACAAACTTACCTCAGACATATTGGAATTTGGAGTGGCATCGTTTAAAAAGGCAATTAAAACAATGCTTTTAAGGAAATCCATACTACAATGTTCAAGATTTCTTAGACGACAAAGGCCCAATGCTCACATGACCTCGTCCGTAAACATATATGGGTCTGCGACGTTGTGTTGCGGAGTGTTTATGGCCTCAAAACAGATCCGTTATCAGAACCTGGTACGGTGGTAACCCAAAAAAGGGTAGCCAGAGATACAGAATTAGAAAATTCTTAGTTAGTTTTTGGGAAAGTCATCACCATCAGCCTATAGACGACCACTGCTGGAAATAGGGCTCCCCCAAAAATCTCAACAACGACCGGTCCTGTCCTGCTCTCATCTGTCGGCTTCGCGCGGCCTTGATCAATTCGTCGGTCCACCTTGAGGGGGGCCTTCCCACACTGCGTCGTCTTTTACGTTCCTGCCACTCCAGAACCTTCGATTTGTGAAAGTATAGTAAAACAAAGGAAATATATACATACATCCGGTTAAAAATACAACTTCTCCCATCCCGCATTTTTCGTGGCCCGTTAATCCTTGTTACCAGGCTGTCAGATGGTAGCGGCGGATATAATAGCCCTTTTTTCGTCCGAGACAGCTTTTGTTAGCCAACTCCGTTATTCTATGGCTCTTTAGTTTGCGCAAACAGCTTTCAAACAGACTATTGGAAGTTTTGAAGCTTTAAAACAGAATTCCAAGTGTTGAATAGAATATTCAATTATTTACTGCACTTTACACAGCTTAACCACTATTATCATGTTACATATTATTATTCAAGATTTAATACAATTATTAAGCGATCATCTTAAAGCGCAAGTGTAAAATATCTTCTCATATATCCATTCATATTTTAAAGAAGGCTTGGAACTAGACTAGGCTTCAATACTCTTAAACCATTTGAAAAAGGAAAAATTCCTCCAGAGGAAACAAAGAGAATATATCATCACGCTAAGGGGTGATCAGTGATAGCATAACACTACCCGTGCAAAGTTTGGCGGCCCACTTGTAAATAAATCATTAACATAAAGCCCTAATTTAATGTAAAATAACTTAGAAATACGAAAAACTAGCCGAGTAGTTAATATGACATATTACGTTTAAAATTAAAACTGAAATAAACAATTATATAATTTAAATAATTTCGTCCTAGATACAAACAGAAACCAAAAATATTTGTTTACTTTGCAATACTCCTTGAACACTTAATCTTTCGATGGTAAATATTACATTTGATGTATCTATAAATTTGTAACCTAAAAGGAGAAAGGTGAGTTATCCGAAATTCAGTATATGGAACTAATTTTATAAGACTTCAGAAAAGGAAGTGCATTTTTATTTTTTCATATTGTTATAGTGCACGATATTTTTCAGCAAAGTAACATTAATTAATACTTTGTAATGCCACTAAGGTATTAGAATTCTCTTTTGCGGTTTACAAAAGCAAAATTGCTTTTATAAAGGATTTAAGGGATAGAATCTATCTCTAATATCCCTTTCATCACGCCTCGCTATGAGCTGAAACCTATCTTCCTTGCTGTATCTATTTTACACCGCATTTTTCACTAATTCTAATTACAAATATAATATAGAATTAATATGTATAGTAACAAATAACTAAGGAAGCCACGAGTGAGGCGACTTCGGGGAAGATAAAGCACATATGCAGCATACTTTTGGCAACAGAATAAAGGGAGTCACATACTAATTATGTAATCTGTGATTCACGAACACACTATACATATACTTACGCCATTAGTTCACATTGATTAGGGCAGAGATTTTCGATCGGCACTCTGTACGCTATTGGCCACCCTCTCGAGCTTCATTTACATTAATCAATAACATACATACATACATACATTTACTCACGGCTATATTTCCCTAGAAGGGGTAGCCAGAGCTAAGGAATTATAAATTCCTCAGCCACTTTTGGAAGTTGAGTGGGGAAAAGATGGTAAAATAAAGGCTTTTGGTGATGGGTCTCCAAAAGCATCGCCCAAAAATACCTTAAAAGCCCCAATACCGTTAGTCGCCTGTTACGTACACCCACCGGAAGAAATGGGGTAGTGCTATTCTAAGCCGACACTACACAGCTAATAATAACATACATACCTTTTAATTTTTCAGTCTCCAGACGCCTACTTATTTGTGTATATTTCGCCCATTACTTCGTCCTTTCAACTCAAAAGCCATTATTCTAATTGATAATCCAAACTGATTTGCAGATTACTTGTTGTGTCCACCTGGTAAATGTGTATACATCAATCTTTTGTAAAGCCAAGAGTGATAGATTAGGTTATGTTATTTTACGCTTTATCAGCAATCTTTTATTAATGATTTTAGTTCTTAAATTGTGGACAGCTTTGTAGTCATTAAATAAAATGTAACGTTTTTTAATCAATTGTTTGTGTGTAGTGTCAGCTCAGAAAAGCACTTGCCCATTTTATCCCACGGGTGACGTAAGAGGTGACTTAGAGGTTTAGTGCTTTTATTTCTTCGTTGGGCGATGTGGCTGGGTAGGACACTCATCACTATCCATTCTTTACATACATACAAACATACATATACTCACGGCTGTATTTCCCTAGAAGGGGTAGCCAGAGCCAGGGCCGGGTTATGCCTGTCGGGGCCCCTAGGCAATGCTCATCCTGGGGCCCTACCCTCTTCTAATTTTTTCGTTAACACAACAAAATTCAAAATAACGATTATTTTACTAATCATATATATATCATCATATTATTCAATAAAAATGTTGAATCAAATGAACAGAATTTTTATTTATGCATTAAAAAAAGAAACATACATTAAGCTTAAATATTAAATCTTCTAACTTTTTTTTATACAAAATCGTTGAAGACATCCTGAAAGTCAATCTTTTCCAACACGTCATTTTCAATTGCCATTATAGCCAATTAATTCAAGTGTTTCTGAGACATAGTTGAACGAAGACAGTTTTTAATTAATTTCAGTTTGGAAAAGTTTCGTTCACCAGTGGCGTTTCTAATCATTAGACTTCTATATATATTTGCAAAGCTGTCATTACATTCGGGAAAGTTGACTGTGCCATGTTACCAATAATCAGTTTGTAAGACTCCTCGGCTGGCACATTTTTTTTTGGCGTCATCTAATTGTAAGATGAAGTATTTATACTGCACCATTTCGCCTATAAACTCAGGCTCAATGTCCTCGAAATAATGATCTTTAAACTTTGTACAAGACTGTCTAATTTCAGTGTCCGATTTAGTCGAGAAATTTGTTAGAAACCCAAACAGACCATACATTTCCCGGTAAGCTTCTAGGCGCCGCGACATGTCTAGTACTGGCAAATATGTATCAACTTTTAACTTCTCTTTTCCTTTGAGCACAACTTCTTCTGCTGATCCGTCATCGTGATGCCTTTTCCTTTTTCGCGCACGCTGATTCTCATCACTGTATTGAGTATTAGTTTTCTCATTTGACTTAGTCTCGTAGTCGTCAAATAATCTCTGGGAAATTAAAAAATCTAAAAGCGATTTTAAAAGATCGACTGCCTTTCGTAGTTCAATTGTTTTCTTTTGTAAAGATGTGCTGACACCATTAATCCGATCTAGTATGGCAGCCCAGAATACAGCCATTACAGCATTTTCTTTTTTTCCTAAGTCATTCAATAGACATTTAGCTTTGTGAATCGCTTGTGATGTCTGAGTCTCATCGCTAGCAATAGACTGCAAAGCTTTCTGAAAACTGTTGTAACCAGTTGCCAAAGCCTTAGTAGCATCGGCCCTTGCGCACCATCTTGTATCGGATACTCTTTTCGCAAACCAATGACGAATTATGCTTACCTTCATCACCTTTTTCAAGATTTTCGAGCATAATTGCCCAGCGATGAGTTGATGCCGAAAAAAAGTTGTATAGTGCCTGTACAAATCCGAAGAATGAGATTGCTCCAACGCAGCTTTCCGCTGCACGTACTCCAACCAAATTCAGTGAGTGCGCTGCACAGGGAACGTAGTGTGCGAGGTGATTTATTTTCTTTACATGCGCCTGGAGACCATTGTAACGACCAGACATATTTGACGCATTATCGTAAGACTGACCTCTCAAATTTCTTACATCAATGTTATATTGGCTTAAAAAAAATATTATTTCGGTAGCTAGTTCTTCCCCTTTGTGGTTCTGTATGTAACTGCGTTATAAACTTTTAATATCAATATAATATATATCTAATACGGAATATAAATGATCATAATAATATATATCTAATACGGAATGCGTTCTCAGATGTACTAAAATAGTGTCGATGTAATGTAATGCAAATTTTAAAATTATTTTTTTACTGTTTAAGAAACATTGCCCATTCTTTTCCCTGTACCACAGAGGCTCCTGAACGTGGCGGGGCCCCTGAACGTGGCCGGGCCCCTAGGCAGTTGCCTATAGTGCCTAATGGATAAAACGGCCCTGGCCAGAGCTAAGGAATTATAAATTACTTAGCCACTTTTGGAAGTTGCGTGGGGAAAAGATGGTGAAATAAAGGTTTTTGGTGTGGGTCTCCAACCGCATCGCCCAAAAATCCCTTAAAAGCCCCAATACCGTTAGACGCCTCTTACGATCACCCACGGGTAGAAATGGGGTAGTGTTATTCTAAGCCGACACTACACGGCAACCATTCTTTGTTATATAATATTTTCCCTACTCAACTTCCAAAAGTGACTGGAATTTCTAATTTGAAATCTTTGGCTACCCCTTCTTGAGATTTACAGCCGTGAGTAATTGTATGTTTTCCGAATCAATTTTGGAATCATCATATGAAAATTTTCTGTAATTACTAACTTACAGAAATTGACGAGCTAAACAATTTTTTCTCTCCTATTTCCGACATATTCCCTTGGCTTCATTTAGAACAACGATAAATCAATCTTCAGAAAACAACACTCCATTTTGAGTAGAACCTTCGCATCATATATTTCAATAAGACCGTTCGGGACCAGAGCCTTTTACTAAATATAAATTTATTTCTAACAAGACCACTGGTTCGTGAGTGAAAGCTTTACTACTATGTTTGTCTCTGTCTTTCGTTTAGATAAAAATGCGATAGCAGATAACACTTGGTATTTTTTGCAAAGTAAGCAATTTAATGTTTTACATATACTTTAGGAAGTAGTTTTATACTTGGCTTTTAAACTTTTTTGTTTAGCGAACTTTGATGAAGGCTGAAAGCTTTTCGGGTTTTTATCTTTAATGTATTGCTTTAGTTCCGGAAAGTATGAAGTCTATTACTAAATTGCACAAAGGACCTTCTGGAATAAAAATACAAGTTTAACGCCCGATTTCTGAATTATGATTGAGTATTCATGCTGAGGACGACTTAAGTATCGTTTTGTCTCATTCAGTTGTTAAGATTTCGGTAAATCATCCTCAAAGCACACAAAATGTTTTTATATGCGCACGCATTGCACATATAAAAATCTTTATGGTTTGAATGAATATATAACAAATTGTATAATATTTAAAAAAAAAACATATAAATTTTTCAATATAACATTATTCTATAAATTTAGTTCAGTTACTCAGTTTATTGAATAGCAATAGGTTTTTACAATAAAAAAATACAAAACTCTGATTTTCAATTACCTACCTATTTAATGCAAGGGATATTTTGAACAAGACACGGGGTAGCAAAATTTAGAAGACAATTAGAAAGAAAACAAACAAGTAGAAGTTCATCGTATTACAGTTAGTGGTTGATTTCTTGGAAGGTGGTGGGGAACTCTAGTCTGAGCCTCTAGTACATCAGGTACCTGTCAAAGAAAGTCCCGACAAAATTTATTAAGTCCTTTTATAGATTAGCTTGAACAAGGAGAGAAAGAAACACGGAGGGTAGTCAGAGCTTCAGAATAACAAATTCTTCAGGCACTTATGGAAGTTGAATGGGGAAAAGATTGTTAAATAAAAGATGGTGCAAATGACAAATAAATAAAGAATAAATAAAGGAAAGAAAAATTTCGACACAGGCGGGATTCGAACCCGCGACCTCGGGTATACGCCCCCGTCGCTCTTGCCAATTGAGCTACCGTGTCAATGGCTGCCAGCGCGAAATTCTTCTATCCTTTATTTCTTTTACACGTTTTAGTAGTGTTTGCGTTTCCTGCCTCCGAGGTACCTGCGAGTACCTACAAACGCTCTCTTAAAATCATTATCATCACTTGAAATGCCTTATAACACTAAGTCGCCTCATACAATATACGCGCACGAGACGAAATAAGGTTCTGCTATTCTAAGCCAATACTACACAGCATAATATTTGAGTAAATTTTTCGTCTGATGGCGAATGGTTGGCGGTGGATCTTTTTACTTATGAATGTTTGAAAATTGAAAATGAAATTCAGCTGTGTAGTGCCGGCTTAGAATAGCACTATCCCATTTCTTCCGGTGTGTGTACGTAAGAGGCGACTAACGGTATTGGGGCTTTTAAGGGATTTTTGGGCGATGCGGTTGGAGACCCATCACCAACCTTTATTTCACCATCTTTTCCCCAGGCAACTTTCGAAAGTGGCTGTGGAATTTTTAATTCCCTAGCTCTGGCTACCCCTTCTAGGGATTTATAGCCGTGAGTATATGTACGTATGATTGTAAATTTTGATAATTCCGAAATTCTAGTTAGCCCTTTCTGTAATTATAACCGCCAGTAAGTTCACCTTATATTTATATTTAGTAACATTTTTTTATTTTATACATTTCTATCATATTCCCTACATCTCCAAAACTACAACAAAATAAAGGCAAACAAACAAAAAAACGTCAAATATAAAGTGGGTGTATCCATCACGGCATCGAATCCTGTCAGAAATATTCTAAAGGAAATCCGTTCCGTTTTCTCCTTTATTTCGTTTCTCGTTGAAACACTGGGCTTAATAAATAATCCTGGCTGTCTTCCGTTGCCGTTTGCAAGGTGCTGCGGCTTAGATCGTGAAGGTTGTATTTGATGTCGCTGTTTTGTCTTATGATCATTGTTAATTAGAATAAGCGAAATATTTTCAATATCTACTTACTTTCTAATAATCGCGCCTTTGTTTTCCATTGGGGTAGGCATAGACTATAAGTTGCAACTTTGTACGATCTTGGCCTCTTTTTAGGGTGTCATTTTAAAAAACAAATTAAAAGAAAAGAAAATATTTATTCGTTGCATACAAAGTTACAATACTTAAAACAAAAACAAATAACAAGTACAGTAAAACCAGACAAAATTAGAAAGTCTTGCAACGAAGGGGTTGCTAACTATTATTATATATTGAAAGGATTTGCCTTTTAGAGAAAGGGTTATCCTTTGAATGAACTTACCTAATTTATGGGATTTTAGTGGTTCAAAATATTTGTTTATCAATTTAACAACTTTTTTTTCCATTCATGGTATATTGCTGAAATAACTATTAAGCTTTGATCTTGCTAAATTCGGAGTGACGGCTGTTTAAACTCGATTTATGGGGAACAAAATAATGGTTTTCCACTCGAAACTGACTAACTTTAAAATTTCCACGTAAATGAAAATGCATTTATATAATAGTGTCGTGTAGTGTCAGCTTAGAATAACACTACCCCATTTCTACCCGTGGGTGATCGTAAGAGGCGACTAAGGGTATAGGGGCTTTTTAAGTGATTTTCTGGCGATGTGGTTGGAGACCCGTCACCAAAAACGTTTATTATTATCATATCACCCCAATCAACTTCCAAAAGTGGCTGAGGAATTTATCATTTCAAAGCTCTGGCTACCCCGTCAAGGGATTTATAGCCGTGAGTATTTTTATGTATGTATGTATGCATAGTATATACAGTTATTTATAATATATGAATACTACAATAATAAACACTACTTAAATATATTTGAATCACACTTTTAAACGTCATGTTCTTTTACTTATTTGCTATTTATTATATTTATTCAAATACAATAGAGATCGGTTGTTCGTAGAATGTATGTGTGTGAAGTGTACACGCATTGGTCACGTAGATTCTGAAAACGTATTGTAGAGACGTGGCATCCCAGCGTACAAATATAAACGAGACACTCAGATGTATTTTCAGGGCTGGATGAAGGCAAATCTGGTTTAGGGACACATACTTTCACATGTCATTATTATTTGAAAACAGACAAAGAAGAAAGTTGAGTAAGACATTATTGTGTTGGTGATGTCTAAAAGCAATTTTACTTCTTTTACCACATATTTCGTGCTGGCAAAACACCTTTTTGTGCACCAACCTATAATATAATCACCATCAATTCACTGACCTTACCAGCCAAAATTTGCCGAGAAGAGATCCTTTTGCGAGCGAAAATACCACCAATTGTATTTCGACTTACGATCACAAATTTATAAATTAATTGAATTATGATGTGCAATAAAGAGTGACGCAAAAATTAGGCTATTCGATTCGTCATTTTGAATCACCTTTGGTATTTTTATGCCCAAATTAAAGTTTATAATTATGATTATAGCTCAATTGAAAATAGATAAAAATAAAATTTCTTATTTTACTTATTGGGACACACAATATACAAAGGTAGATATTACACTGTATTACAAAGACTCTTTAGTAATGTTAGATAGATAGATAATGAAACCGACAAAAAATTGCAGGCTACCTACAGGTTGAATATAACAATAATTATTGTTATGTTATATGACAATTTATTCTAGCAATAAGTTTTTGAATATTTTAATTAATATCTAATCCCAAGAAAATTATTCTGGGGCTGGCGGAAATATTTCACGCAATACACTGTTACATAATTTATCCCAAATCCGTTCCTGCCTTCAATGGTCCGTACAAATTCTTAAGGCCAGCAATAAAACCGATGCGTCCTCATTGAATGGACAAACTTACTGATTTATTACATTCTGCTTAAACGATTAAAAACCTGTAGCGACGCGCTATCAGTACACAATGACGCGCACTACATAGAAACGCTGACAGTGCAAGAAGAATCACATTCCACAGCAACACGTCACACGCGTCATCAAGACTCGCCATACAAATCGTACATCGCGCAATCGAAGTTTCTAAAACATTTACTATAATAATATATACAAGTTCCAACTTAATACAGTTGGACCGCGGTCCCCAGGCATACCACCGCCTGGCGGAAGATCTTCCCTTTTCCTCCACATTGGTGACCACCGACTACAGAACACGATGGCGTCCTTCAAAGCACAAGGAGTCATTTGGATTGGCCAGACAAGTACGAGCAGCAAAAGGATATCAAAGGACAGCAGACAAAAAGCGCTTCGAATCCACGGCTCAAGAGACGCGACTCGCAGCACGGCAGCAATGGGACACGCAACGGGGCACCCACACCGTGGCTGTTGGAGTCAGCATTGAGGTTCCGGCTGACATGGCCGTCGAGCATACACACACTGGCACGAAGATATGGAGTCAAAAATTTCCTGTTGGAGGGGGAGTAATGTAGCGACGCGCTATCAGTACACAATGACGCGCACTACATAGAAACGCTGACAGTGCAAGAAGAATCACATTCCACAGCAACACGTCACACGCGTCATCAAGACTCGCCATACAAATCGTACATCGCGCAATCGAAGTTTCTAAAACATTTACTATAATAATATATACAAGTTCCAACTTAATACAGTTGGACCGCGGTCCCCAGGCATACCACCGCCTGGCGGAAGATCTTCCCTTTTCCTCCACAAACCTTTCAAGATTAGGTCAGACCATCATAGTACTAGTACTAGCAGTAGTACTATTCAAAAAACATGCTGTAAGTTGCTCGATTGGGATGATCTAAAATCTATATTTAGTGTAATTAATATTTATGTTATTATGTATTATTTCAATTAAATAAGTTAGTTTAAATAAGCTTGTTTTGTGCATCTACCCAGATAACCAGTTTACCGATCTCACCTTCCAAAGGTTGTCTGGAAGAGATCGCTTTTAGCGATAAGACCGCCGATTGTACCTCACTGTAAACTGTATGATAATTTCTTTTGTAAATTTGTGTTTGATGTACAATAAAGAGTTATTCTATTCTATTCTAATCAAATTCAATACAGAATAATTACAAATGAAATTTTTGGCACTATGCAAGTACATACCGATATAACATAACAAAACGCACACGAATGCCATTATTTCCCAGTAGGGTAGGCAGAGACTTCCTAAATCCTGCTTGCACATCCCAAATCTTGACAACTGTTTCATTCATCTCTTTCAATCAATGCCTTTGCATACTCGTACAATTTACCGACAACGCTGAGTAGACTGATTGAAACCGTTAATGTCTTGGTGACACATTATATTATAGAAAAGTTATAGATAAGATGAGACGGTTTGATCACATATAAAAAAAAACATAAAATTAAATTGGTAAAAGAAATATATAGAGCCAATGTAGATGGTAATAGAATCGAATAGAATAACTTTTTACTGCACACAATGATAGAAAAATATTTGCAAATAATAAAGAATACTCAGTCTACTGTTCAATAATTGCCAGAATGACGTTCTTATCGCTTACTATAAGCGATCTCTTCCAGACAAACTCTAGAGAAAAAATTCGTCAAACAATATTTTTTATACAATCAATACAAACTTATTTCTAGTATTACTTCAAGACTAAGATTTAAAAAGCTGGAATTACCTTCCATACCGGCAACCATTATATAGAATGTTCCTTTAAACCTCTCAACTTCTGAACTTAATTACAAATACAAATAAAATCTTCAGAAATTCAAAGCAATTAATCTGTCTTCATTGGTTCTGTACGAAAACGGCTGACGACCAACAATGAGTGTGAAGCTGCCGCCGCCGCCGCTGTCCTGCGATAATTCACAGCCGCTCCTCTTGTCCAATTCTGTTCGTTTTAGAAACTAAGCGACTTAAAAACAAGTTAAGTGGGAATTCTTATTTCATATAAATAAGGGTTTTCTGTAAAATTAAACAATAATAATCACGTAAACAGATTTAAAATTTTACATTACATTGCAGGCAAACAACCATAGTAGCTCAGTTGGTAGATTACCAGACAAACGTGCAGACAGGCGTGTGTTCGAATTCCAGGTTGGGCCTGCACTAATTTGTTTTTAATAAAGTCATATGTGTGGTTAATTTATCATTTTTATTATAGGTGAGGGAAATCTAAGGGTAAAGGGGTAAGTTATACATCGTCTTGTGACAGTGTATTCGTGCAAAACGGTGATAGGCCTGCCCCCTATCTTGTGAGTACACTGTCCTTGCAAAACGTGGGTACTCTAAACACCAGGTAACGCTGTGAAGTGATGTTCAGAAGTATTGGTACCTCTGCCAAGTGCCAACCCCTTCGAGGATATACGGCGTGAACGTTTGAGTCTTTGAGTCTTGAGTGAGAAAATTACAAAACGTCAACCCATCTAAGCTCAGTAGACAAACGCAGGAGGTAAAAGTTTATAACCTGAATCAAGCCTACTCCAATGTATCTTACCCAAAGACATGTAGGTCATAAATGAAAGCTATTAAAGTGATGAAAATTATTGTTAGAAAACCATACTCATGGAGGCATAGGTAAGTCTGTACTTAATCTTGTCCCTTATCACGTGAGTACACTGAGCAGGAAAAAAGCAGGAGGCAATATTTTTCATCATGTTTAAAAGAATTAAAACATTGAAATAATTAAGAACGTCTCAATAACCTCATTACATAACATGTCTGTTAAATTACGTAAAGCAACTTCAAATAAACTGTCGCACAAATTATATTCATTTTATTACAAAAAAAGATGATACGATGTATTTGCTTTGAGGTTCAGGGACTGGAAAATTTGTTTGATATTCTTATACTTTTAGACGAGCTTGAAAACCAGAACCCAAGACCTAAGAAAGCAAGATCTTAAAAAAATACTCACTTTTTATATTCACGCTATTTATTTGTAGAGACAATTTATCGCCACTTTTTATAATTCTGACAAACTCCTCTCACTTTATTCACATTAGTCAATGTTTTTATATGTGTTGTTAATTCTTTTCTCTTTGTTCTATCGCCTCTCTAAATGTTTTCTATCATTGTTAACGTTCGGGAAAAATCAAATATGGCCGGGCCCTTTATATTTTTAACTTTCACCCAGCTTCCAGGCGCAGCTTCGTCCGAGTAGATGTCTGACTTCGAAGATATTGATTTGGGACTTAAAAAATGGAGGACTTTCTGAATACATCGGGTCTACATCGCCTGGTTTATCTAACATGAAAAGGCAGTCGTGCGATTCGGGGCAGAAGGAAGGGACTTACTGTAGGCTTCTCAAGTAAACAACGCTGGCTCGCCAAGCTTAACTAATTATCGTTGGAAGTAACGTCGAAATCTCAAAATTGATCATCTGATTGATATAGTGTAAAGGTCAATTATGACTCTAAGCCTTCTTATGAGGCCCATTGTAATTTTTTAAATCAATAATTTTTAAAAAAAATACATAATTTTCAACGATAACTGAACCCAAACCCTCGTATCAGCAATCTACGCCAACTAGACCAAGACCATCAGTACTGTATAAATGATTCAAAACTCTCCACAGAACTCTAAATTGGGACAATCTTCGCCCAGCATAGCAAGACCTGCCGGCAACATTAATTAGGTCACGACCACAGGCCAGCGCAGAACATGGATCTCATTACTCGAATGGGTTGTGATCTCTACAACCAGGTAAAAATAATTGCTACTCATTCCCTTTGATTTACTGGAGAATGGCTTTAGATTATGATAGACGCCTCAGGAATTTATATGGAATGAATGTGTCATTGCATGATTATAACGTAGTAAGTTCTCGAGGTGTGTGTAATTACTTACTTTCTGATATTATTTCAAATAAGAGTGGGCAGAGACTATTTAATTGATCTCCATATAATAATATCCTGACTAAACTATTTCACTTTCTTGACATTCAGCAATCATTTCGTATATATTATTTAAATTCGGATATTACTATCTTCTTATTAAAATTGCTGCGTAGGCTTAGAATAGCACTACCCCGTTTCGACTAAGGATACGGGGCTATTAAATAGTTGTTGGGTGATGCGTCTATCTTATCCCGAAGCAATATCTAAAAGTAAGAGATACATTTCTAATTCTGAAGCTCTAGCCACCCATTCTTGAGATTATGGGTGTGAGTATGTTATGCTATTTGATAGTTATGCTTAGGGTATTTTTTACATACTCGTACATATATACAAATAATTACGCCATTAGTTCCCATTTGGGAAGGCAGAAAATATCGATCGCTACTTTGTGCAATCCTGAAGGTCTACTTTTCACTCCGAAAACCTAATTGGTGATACACCTCCACCACATAGCCCAAATATCTATTAAAAAGCCCCAATACCCTTAGTCGCCTCTTACGGCACCCACGTGAAGAAACATAATGCAATGCTACTCTAAGCCGACACTACACATCTGGATCATTTAAATAATAATAGAATTTGAAAATCTGCCTACAACACAAACACGGCGAAGCACATACCTTCCACATTCGGTGAACAAATCAAGTCCGTTGCCGTGTAGAATGACGGTTTAGAATGTTACTACCCTTTTCTACCCTCGGGTTTTATAAGAAGCGACTAAGGGTATGAGATTTTTAAAGAGGTTTTTGGGCGATGAGGTTGGAAACTCATAACCAACGATATTTCATTTCTACCATCTTGTTCTCTATCGACTTCCTAATGTGGCTGAGGAGTTTCTAGCTCTACAGTTCTGACTGCCCCTTTTTGGGATTTACGGCCGTAGTATATGTATGTAAATCAAGTCCAAAACAGGCCTATTTTGTGAAGGCATTAAAACTCACGGAGACAGAGGTCGTCTCCGTCATCCGAGCTAATGAGTTGGCAAAGAAGCGAACGTCGGAGTATAACAAAGACTTATCACTCATGCCCTGCGCCTGCATTATCACCGGGACTGCTTTCTGTTGGCATTTCCTACAATAGCTACATATACACATATTGTAAATATTAAAAAAGTAAGGTACCCTATGAACCAAATTGCCATGTAGGGCCGGCTTAGAATGTCACTACCCTTTTCTACCAACGGGTGACGTAGGAGGGGACTAAAGGTATTGGGCTTTTTTCAGTGGTTTTTGGGCGATACGGTTGGAGACACATCACCAAAGATTCTTTATTTTTACAATCATGTCCCCGATCAACTTCCAAATGTGACTGAAAAGTTTCTTGCTCTAAAGTTTTAGCTACCCCTTTTTGGGATTTTTGGCCGTGAGTATATGTTATGTTTATGTATGTAAATAAAAAATATAAAAAAAGTAATGTTTAACTATCGGTTTTTAAAAATCATTACCATCAGATTTGCATTTACTCAATTAAAAATATATTATGTATTTTGAGCTATTATGTTTTTAGAACACGTACAGAAAGAAGATTTATACTAAAGTGAATATATTGCCGACATTTTGTTGACCGTATTCTTATTTGAAAGTGCTTTTTCAGTTTTCTTTATGTTTTATATCATTTTATCATAATTATACTAGTGGATCGGCTCAGCTTCGCACGGGTAGCGTTGTTTTTTAAGTATCTAAGGTTTCTTCAATAACTGCTCAAGCTTTGTGACATTAGCGCTATGATTGCAATTATTTGAATGCATTTTAATGAACGATTCTGTATTTCGTTAGTATGCAAATTTTCTAATAACAATCTAACAAAGAAATCATACCACGATGTAGGGTGCAACTACTGGCGCCATCTAGTATGTAGTATGTAAATTAATAAGGATTTGGTTTGGTCACGGGCGCAAGTGCTTATTTCATGTATAAATTAGGTGTTCCTGTACCGAATTCTATGATTCTTATTTTATTGAATAGGTTAGGTTAACTTTTTTTTAAATTAGAAATGCATGAGAGTATTATAAACGTAAGAGTAAACAAATACAATCAGAATGCTCGGAACTGCGAAGCTATCAGGAGTTATACGTGTTATTGTGAGTCAACCATAAAAGATAAACACATGCAATTTCATTATATTTTTTAGACAATTAAATGAAGAATATTCGGTCATACTTGATTTCTATGTAACTTTAACCATTAAGGCTGCATACGCGATGAAAGCTTAGAAAATGGAGTAACTTCTCCCGTTTCCCAAAATTATCCATAATTCCCCTTCACTACTCTGCTGAAAAGTAAACTTTAACCTGCCCAGTAGTATAAAGAATAATTTTGCCAAGTTTCGTTAAAATCCGTCGAGTAGTTTTTGTTTCCATAAGGAACATACAAACCGACAGACAGACAGACAAAATTTTACTGATTGCATTTTTGGCATCAGAATCGATCACTAATCACCCCCTAATAGTTATTTTGGAAATACATTTCATGTACAGAATTAACCTCTCTACAGATTTATTATAAGTATAGATAATTCTAATGGTGGCAAGAGAAATGAATCACTCGTGAATATTTCCATGTTTAATCACGGTTCCTGAGATACAACCTGGTGGCAGACAGACAGACAGTTATAGTAATAAGGTCTCGCTTTCTCTTTTCTTACGGAACCCAAAAAGTTATGTCTCTAGCGTAAAATACTTTGAGTATGTGTCATTGACAAATAAATGTCATTCGTAACAGTCATTGCAATTACAAAAAAGTTCCCCAAAAATCGACAAAAACTAATTATAGCTATCGTGCAGTGCCGCTGTCTTACCCCTCACATTCTGTGTAATTAACTATTTGCAGCGGTCAACATTAGCCCCGAATCGCGTATATTTTTCTGAATAAACTAGTGAGTTGCACTTACTTTGCCTGTTTTGGCCTCGTCAGCAAACAGTTGTAAAGTAACTTGGAAAAAGGTGAGACTAATATAACTATCTATTATCTAATAAATAAAGGAAAGAAAAATTTCGACACAGGCGGGATTATTAGTAATAATCCCCACATGAGGTTTTCATGAACAAAAAGATTTCAATTATCTATTATCTGTCTATTTGCCTGAAAAAGTGGTTTTATTAAAAATGAAAATGGGACAAAATACTATAAATCTTTCAATAATCGGAATTCGATCATATTTTCAATGTATGAAAACAAAAGCTATTAATCTCATGATATGAAGAGAAATTTTACGTATAAATATATAGAAAAGTTTTCAGTACGGATATTCTTTTCTTATTCCAACGCGCAATTTGGTGATATTGCACGTTTTAGTATACGAATAGATCTTGCACCGCATAACCGCGAGTATAGTTAAGTACAAGTAGTGCTGCGTGCTACCTAAGACTAAAATAGCATGAAACAATTTTTTTTATTCTAAAGTAATATATTTATTGCTTGTTCATCTTACTTTATTTTTTGATATTGTAAAAACTTTACAAAGTTGTACCCAAAAATACTATTGATGCTTTATACAGACAGACATGTTCTCATGAATTGTAAAAGTAACATATATATTACCATATCGGTTGTTTTGAGTAGTAATTAAAATGATAATCAGAACCCTCGATACAAATATTTGCACGAACTATGACTGCCTTATCGCATATAAAAGCAAGGCGATAGCGATTTCGAAAATGATGTATAAAAAGTATTAAATATAAATGAAGTGGTATCAAATTGAAGTAAAAGATAAGTAAAGAAAGATCAAATTGGTATTTATAAAAATAAAACAATAACTTGAATGCGAACATGACGTCATAATTTTTGAGAGCTATGCATAAAACTTAATTTATTTAATAATTATACAGAACATTCATAGTATGTATATTAGGCAATGAATTCAAAATGCTAATGTGATATTGTTTACTACTTACATTTTCCCACGAATGATTCTTGGGAATTGATTTCGAACTAATTTAGAAATGAATAACTAAAAACGGATGTTTCGGGTATCCTAGTACGAATGAGCCTGACGCATGATATCACGTCACGACTCGGAGCATCATTTGCATCATCTTTGTCTATCAAACGCCGCTCTAAATCTTGTTGCGAAAGTGAAGCATCTTCCAGCGACATTGATCCATTGCACTATATTGATCACTAAGCGGTTTAATATTGCAGTTTATTTTAATTGGTTAGCGCATATTTTATAGTTTGCATATTTTATATTTTAACTTTGTTTACCACATTTTGTATTTATTTCTGAAATCGCTTCATTTAACTACTTGATTTTAACCCAGACATTAATATAATGTATGAGTTTGTTGAATATTATTATATTTATATTCTCGTTATCAACTCAAAATAAATAATACAATACAATGCATGAATTCATTAATTCCATTTATATCGCTTCATATTCAATTTATATTGCTTCATTAAACCATACGCAAAATTTATAAAACACACCTAATGCTTTTTTTTATTTGTAGTTGCCGCTGTATTTAAAAGTTGTTAATTACCCGGAAAATAAAAATGCATTTTTTTTTCAAATACAATACATACATACATACATATACTCACGGCTATATAATATATACATCCCTAAACGGGGTAGCCAGAGCTAAGGAATGAGAAATTCCTCAGCCATTTTTGGAAGTTGATAGGGGAAAAGATGGATTTTAAATACAAATAAGTATGAAAATGACAATACGTTGAGTATTTTACAGAATAATAACCAAACAAAGTTATTAGCCGCTTAATCCTATCATAAAATCCTTACAATAAGCGTGTCAAAGCGATAGCAATAACTGTTTTGTAATAGCGCCACTTTACGCGACATGTTGCGCGCATGCTCCGTGGAACGACCGATCCAAATTTTAAATTTAGAACGGCTGACTTTGCGATACATCGAGTTATTCTGAATTCAGTACATGTCTTTATTCGTTTCATAATCGAGTTTTATCAATTTATTTAATAGTTGTACCCGCTTTTATGTCAATTAATAGTATTGATGGAACTTAATAAGTTTTGTTTGGCTGCACTGTTGATTGTGTTTAGTTTAATGTGGTTTTAGAATAGTGATGAGGGACTTTCTCCTTGTGATACTCATGTGTTTGGTTCAAGGTAAGAAGATGTTTGGAATTTTGCGTATACTTTCTTCTTAAGATTTCTTAAGTGTAGTAAAGACTTTTGCGATTGCACATTACAATTAAAATTGTATTTTTTTAAGTGTTTTTATAAATTCAATACCGTCTAAATAGAGACAGCTGTTCTAAGACAAAGTAAAAAATGAATATAAATGGTTAATTTTTTGATATGAATTTTAACTAAACGAATGCCTACGAACTACATAAATGACTTAGGCTAAGACACAGGTGTACGCTTTATTCAAGATTCAATCCTATATTTCAAGCTGTATTGCTTCGAATAACACTTACCTATTACATGCTGTGGGTGTGGTATGAGTGTTTTTTAGTGCTTGTTAGGCGATGAGGCTAGAGATCCGTCATATCATATACCATCGATTATTTTGCAATATTTTTATGCCCCAACTTTAAAATGTGACTTAAGAATTTATTTTTCTGAAGCTCTGACTACCCTTTATAGCCGATATATATAGGTGCTCTCCCCACTGAATTACTTAGGTTGCAAGGACCAACCTACTTTTTGTTGCCTGAGTAGTGTATACAGCCTAATAGTTCAAATGTTAGTGTAGCCATAATCAGCGTTTACGGCACATTTCAGAACTTATAGGTAAAGAGTTATGCGCGGAAAAACAAGCATAAAACAAAGTACTTTTGCTTTACTTTAAATTATTCCAACTCAATGATAGCGACATATCCCCGAAGGGTACTTAAAATGAAATAAAAATAATTTATTTCAAAGTCAAAAGATAAATCTTTGTTTTTCGAACGTCAAATTTTAACTTAATACTAAGTTTACTTCGGATTCGGAAGGTGTTTTGTTGAGAGAAGAACCCGTAAGAAACTCGTCAATACACATATTTCTTTACGTCCATTACAATTTTGGTGTTTGCCCGGAAACATCCTGCACAGAGCCCTGATGACACCAAGCCACTTCATCATTAATGTAATCATTAACATTGTACTGTACTTTACTACTGAACCTCACGCTTTATTTGACCAGGACAACCAGTTAAGCAGTATCCAAGTATTGATGGGGAAATGCACCCTTTTGATAAGCGGCAATCCTATCGCAACTGTGTACAAATACACTGTCATATGACTAAGCAAGACCAACGTGTTTCCTCACGAAGTTTTTACCAACAACTATGTTAATATTCCAGGTATGATAACAAGTCTAAAAATCAATGAACTGCGAGTACCAGCACAGGTAGCTGATGGGAGTGAGGCGATGTTAGGATGTGATTTTGACGTGGAGAACGAGATGCTGTATGGAGTGAAATGGTACAAAGATGGAAGAGAGTTCTATCGATACATGCCGGGGAGTAAACCACCTTCTCGGGCTTTCTCGCCGCCTGGTATACAGGTCGATGTAAGTTACAATTTTTATTAGCTAGAGGCTATTGATTGACACTTTGTACATTAAAACTGACTAACCACTTACATTATAATCATGCCTATTCCAATATGATCTAAACATGCACTCAAGTTATATATTTTTGTTAAGTAATAGATTATTACCGTTCAAAAAAAGTTAACATTAAAACAATATAATCTATACTTATAATAAATCTGTAGAGAGGTCAATTCTGTACATGAAATATATTTTCAAAATAACTATCAGGTGGTGATTAGGGATCGATACTGATGCCAAAAATGCAATCAGTAAAATTTTTGTCTGTCTGTCTGTCTGTCTTTCTGTCTGTCTGTCTGTCTGTCTGTCTGTCGGTTTGTATGTTCCTTATGGAAACAAAAACTACTCGACGGATTTTAACGAAACTTGGTACAATTATTCTTTATACTCCTGCGCAGGTTTTTGTATACATTCCAGCAGAGTAGTAAAGGGGAATTTTGGGAAATTTTGGGAAAACCGGAGAAACCGGAGCCTTAATGGTTAAACTTACATAGAAATAATGTATGACAGAAATATTCTTAACAAAATTATCTAAAAATAAATCCTCGACAGTTTATGTCTATCTTTTACGGTTGACTCACAATGACACGTGTAATTCCTGATAGCTTAGCAGTTCGGAACATTCTGATTATATTTGTTTACTCTTACGTTTGTAAACCTCTCACTCATCCCTAATTTAAAAAAGGTAACATTATTACCTATTCAATAAAAAAAGAAACATAGAAATCGGTAGAGAAACACCGAAATTATACATAAAATAAGCCATCGCGCCCGTGACCAAAACCAAATCTTTACTAATTTACATATAACATACTAGATGGCGCCAGTAGTTGCATCCTACAGAACGTAATGATTTATTTTTTAGATTGTTACTAAAAAATACTTCATAGCGTTTTATTCCAAAATTTGCTATTAAACGGAAATACTGAACCTTTCATTAAAGCTCATTCAAAATCACCAAACTACACTGTTTAGGGTGTGCTATAAATTTAATAAATTGAAAACATTGCGCTGAATTTCACAATGCTTGAGCAGTGACTGAAGAAACAAACCTCAGATATTAAAAAAAAAAAAACGCTACCCGTGCGAAGCTGGGACGATCCACTAGTAATAAATATTGGGTAAAAACTTACTGACTTACTTGTGTGTCAATAAAAAATAATATGCGCGTCCTTAAAAACTTGTTGCCGTGTAGTGCCGGCTTAGAATGTCACAAACCCTTTCTACACACGAGTGTCGTAATAAGCGACTAAGGGTATTAGGCTTTTTAAAGTGGTTTTTGTGCGATGCCGTTGGAGACCCATCACCAACAATACTTTATTTCTACTATCTTGTCCCCTATTAACTTCCAAATGTGGCTGAAGAGTTTCTAGCTCTGAAGCTCTGGCTACTCCTTTTTGGGATTTATGGCCGTGAGTATATGTATGTTATAAACTTACAGAAAATAATATATCTGATTGAATTTGACTTTGCAGCTCTCCAGGTCATTTAGTGACGTAGTAACCCTGACAAATTTGACACAAAGCTCAGCTGGAGTATACAGCTGTGAAGTTTCCGGAGAAGCTCCTTCGTTCTCGACTGTTATGGCGCAGAAGCAAATCAATGTTCATTGTAAGTAATAGTTCGACAAGCATTTTATAGATATACATATATACATATATTCACATCGTTAGTTCGCTTTGGGGTAGGCCGGGACGATCGATCGCCACTTTGTACGGTCATGGCAAACCTCTCGAGCGTACTTAATTTATAAATATTTCCATACATGCTCTTTTATTCTACATATTTTATAAGCGTGTGAAAAAGGAACATTTATGGGTGTGGCTCTTTGCCTGGTTCTTTGTAGAAATTTCACATCACTGACGTGTTTCTTACTATCAGGCTTAAGTTTAATTTAATAATATTTTTGTGTGTTTTAGGATTTTATTTTTTACCAAATGCTTCCGGTCGGTATTCTGAAATCGGCAAATAAAATACATATGCTGATTGTATAGATTTTTTAGTATTTTTTTAAAGTAACTAGTATACGTAGGTTAGTAGTATAATTGGGGCTAAACCTTGGGCTAAACTCTCAACTGTGATGGAAAACTAAACCTGTGAAACTAGTTCTTACATTTTGATTCAAAGCTATTAAAATAAATTTACAAAATTTTCAAATGCGCAAGCTAGATACCCGGCTGAAAATAAGATAAAAGTACAAATTACTATAACCCTATGAAATTACAAACGCTCATATTATTTATTTATTTTATTTTATTTGCTTTTTAAAGTGGTTTTTGGGCGATGCGGTTGGAAACCTTTCACCAACGATTCTTAATTTTTACCATCTTGTCCCCTATCAACTTCCGAATTTTCGTTTCTAGCTCTGAAGCGCTGGCTACCCCTTTTTTGATTTATGGCCGTGAGTATATCCATAGTATGTATGCATTTTATTTTCTGAAGATGGAGCAGGTAGCTCCAGGATATAGTCAAATGACCAGTCCAGGCTTGACCTACCTAAACATTTATGCTCTTCTTTCCAGTATTACCAACATCCCCGCCAACGATAACCAAATTGGCAGATACCTACAAAATAGGTGAAAAAGCATTCCTCAACTGTACATCTTCATCATCAAAGCCAGAGGCCAAGTTAGTTTGGTTCATCAATGATTTAGCAGCACCAAGAAAGCATTTACAAGGACCCTGGTACCGGGTCTCAGAAGAACGCCCAGATGCAATTATTACAATATTACAATTAAGATTTATGTTAAAACCGAAGCATTTTAAAAATGGTTTATTGTCTTTAAAGGTAAGTTTCACTGATCTCCGTTGACTCATTATGATAATAATACTCACTTGATCGATTCATTTGCACATTGTATTTATTTATGTATGACATGTATATTTTTTTTTAAATTGGCGGAAACTTTCATGGCATATTAAACTAAAGCATAATATCCCTTCAATGTTAGGCCTAGATATTAAGATCTGGTCGTTTACGGGGGTGATACAAGTATAATAGGGACAAGTGGGTTTCTCCGCTATATATTCCGTAACCTTTAACGAAATTGAATTTTGACGTTTGACGAAAACATCTGTGACCGAGTGGATAGGTGAATAGCTTCTCGGTCCGGAATTCGCGGGTTCGATCCCCGCTGAGTGCAACATTTATGTGATGGGCTTGAATATTGTTCCTTGGTCTTGTAAGTTCTTTAAATGTGTATTATATAGTACTCAATGTATCGTTAAGTTAGTAGCCCACATTACAAGTCATTAAGTTGTACTTTGGGGCTTATTTTATTGTGAGCCAGAGATTTGGAATTTAAAAAAACACCTTCGGAAGTTGATTGGGGAAAAGATAGAAAAGTTAGTTTGAATCTTTTTTTTATTTTTTCAGTGTCGGGCAACTATAGCGCCTCTTTATCAGGAAGAGTCCGAGGAAATTCTATCAGAGCCAGGAAAACATTTAGAATCAAGTTCGGAAGATGATCTATTTGATCCTTCTGAATATGATGATTCGACTAAAACATTCCTTCAATTTTCCAGTGATGGTAAGAAATTAAGAATGCGAACAAAATGGACAATAATTCGAGTATATGTATTTATTGTTCATAGTCTGGGTTTTGTACATAGTTACACACCTTTCACTCATACTCAATGCTCACGCGGTATATCCTCAAGAGCGCGGCAGAGATACTAATACTTCTGAAAATCTCGTAAGTTCTTGTTATTCTACTCGTCTAACTAGACTAAATCGTCTGATACGACACACTCACAGGGAGACTATCTCTCTAAGAACTGGTTTCGATTTCGATTTTCTTATTACCACTTGGCTAAGAATGGAAGTATTTGTGGTATTTTTGACTAAATATTTTGTCCGTTAAAATAACTTTGACGTTGGAAAATCCATTTATAGTTTTAATAAAAACCTTTTCAAAAGAGGTTTTGAAAATAAATCCCAAGAAGTATTTAATAGGATTACGAGTAGACTAAAATTTAGTTGGTACTCACATCAGCAATGGTTTCCATTTGTAAAAGTTTTAAAATTTGTGCGCTTTTTCGGTCTCTGTTGACAGATTACTGTATTATTTTCATTTCTTCATAAAAGATGATAAGTGCCTATGACAAATATTAACTTTGTTACAGATGCAGTCAGAACGAGATTAAACTGTCTTATGTTAGCGATAGTGATGCTCAGTATTATATATATAGTGTAAATTGTTTAGCATAAAAGCTTTAAAATCTTTCATTGTATTTATTGCAAAAACTAGCATTGATAAATCAAAATGTTGGATATTCTAGCGAAGAAACTTATTTAGAAAAATTGCACTGAAATATCTTTGCCAAATATTTATTTATTTATTTATTCCAAAAAACATAATCATTACAGGCATAAACCTAATGCGATAACATTTTAAATTAAATTTTAACATATTAAATTTATGGTACTCTCTTACTTATTGTAACATAGATATTTCAAGGCAACGATTGTGAAGTCACCCAGATGACATGCAAAAACATCCACATCTTCTGCAATTTCCCGCAAAGCCACTAGTGCTCTGACCAGAGGGCACTGCTGCAATAAATTAGTGCGCGACTGTGGTAAGGCAAAAATTTTTCCCTGTCGTCGTCTCAGCGTTCCATTCGGCACTTTCAAATTTATTTGACCCAGTATAAAAGAATTTGGAATGATACCCCGCATAACTTTCAATAAATATAAAATTAGATTTAAATCCCTTCTAACTTGTAATGTATTATAACCAACCATCCCTAAAACAAATTTTGTTGGATACATAAGCGGGTAATAGGGATAGACCCTATACATTTTAAAATAAAGAAATCTTAAGAATTTATTTTGTATTTTCTCCACCATGAGACTATATCGACGGTTGAAAGGCAAAAATTACCAAACGACAATTTTGGCCATATTGAGTTATATATATCACTGAACTGGATTTTTTTTTCTGCGTCGATCTGTCCTACTCTCGTGTCTCTACGATGACTTTTTTTGTCGTTTGGTAATTTATTAATCCATTACTTTAATTAAATTTTCGGCGACCAAACGACAGCAAAAAGAATCTATTTATAAAATTTGGCATAAAGAAACTTCTCGTTTATTTGATTTTTGACTTAGTATGTTTTACTTGTTTTGAATTTAAATTGTCCATGGAGTTGGTAGGTTTTTCTTGAAATGGATTGAAAAAAAAAATTGACTAGGTAAATTCTACCTTTCAATAATACTAAGTGTCACTCCATTTCGATCATTTAACTTAATGGTAAAATATTATTAATTGGCGTAAAGTAAATTTCATGGTTTTATTCACCTAATAACTAAGTCGCGTAGTTATTTCTAAAAAACTTTGAAAATTATTTATAATGTCGTTTCGGAAGTTTTACCTGCATTTAAATATGTTTTTTTTGTCGTTTGGATATGTTTTAACATAAATTGATTTAAATTAAAAAGGCGTTTAGTTATCCCATAAAACGATGTCGCGGCGTTTACTATTTACGCAAATTTGTCGCCAATGGTCGTTCGGTACATATTTTGGCTCCTTCCTCGACGAGGCGTCGCTTGGTGCAGCCGCGGGCGCCATTTTCCCGCCGTTTGGATAGTCTAACCGGTAAGTATTTTTTTATAAATTGTATTGAACGCACACATTCTGGTAGTACTAAATTGTTTATTATTACTGTCTATGACATAACTTTCTGTTCAAGTGGGAATGTAGTATGAAAGATAGAACGATTTAGAAACCTAGTTACCTACTAAGAATACTAGGTAGGTACTGTGATTAGGTAGGTACTTACCGAAGTGAGTATCTTTACCAGCTCATTGTATGGTTTGCCGTATGCTGACGTTGTTAAATGTAATTCCTGTTCCCCGAAGAAATACATAGGTACCTAAATCACGAGTTTTTATAGGGTAGGTATGTTCTGGTAATATATTGGTGCATAGTCTTAATAAACTTTATTTTTCAGAAACATGGATAGAAGAAAACATGTGTCAAATATAATTGATCAAGCACTTATAAATGCAGATATAATTTCTGGGCAGAAGATAGTGGTAAGACATCAGGTTAACTATACCAAAATTATTGTCCTAAATACCTATAGCATCTGAAATACTTATAACTTACATGTTTTAGGTCCTTTATCTTATCTAGTTCTAAAATACCTACTTATACATCATACCTATAACATACATACATAAACTACCTGCTGTACCATCCCACTACTGTCGAGCTGATTCTTCACGAGTTTATTTACCACAAGAGTTCAAAAATGTTTCCAACTTGTTCAACATTAATAAGAAATATTTTGAGGAAAAAGGTATAGACTATGTTAGCGAACGCGTTTTCTGCAATATATTTAATGAAAAGTTCAACATTGGGTTCCATGTCCCTAAAAAGGACAAATGTCTTAAATGTTTGAAGTTCGAACAGTCTGCCTATAGTGCAGATCCAGTCAAAATACAAGAAAAGACTTTACACGAAATTGAAAAGAATGAAAGCTACAACCGATTTTACTCCCACAAAGCTATCAACAAAACAGGCCCAACTCTTTGTGTAAGTTTTGACTTGGAAAAAGTACTAAATACGCCTCATGGAGAATCAATGCTGCTCTATTACTCACGTAAACTAGCTGTCTACAATTTATGCTTTTACGAGAATGGGACAAGGAAAGTATATTGCTATTACTGGGATGAGTCGCATGGTAAGCGAGGTGCCAATGAAATAGCCAGTATACTTTACAAATATATCATGACTGTGGATGCAAGAGAAAACATCAAAAATTTACTATTGTATTGTGATTGCTGTCCTGAGCAAAACAGGAATAAAGTTATTTTGGCTACTATTCACTTAACTTTGCAAGAATGTAAAAATTTAGAAACAATTCAAATTAACTATCTACTAACTGGACACACCATATACCCGTGGATAGTGTTCACGCTGTCATTGAGGGTAATATAAAGAAGACGGTTACATACTGTATATCCGAAACTTTTAAACCCGAATATTATTTTACCGAAAACTAATCGCCTTTTTTTAATTGCCATAATATTGTTTCATCGAAATTTCATATACCAAATTCTTACATTCCAGATTATCGTTTGGTTTTTGTTTTTGTTTACTATCATTTTGATTAACCACTAGAACGGATTTCCGAAGAATCGAAAACCAGATATACCTTAATTCCGCAATATTGCTTTTCCGAATAATCACTATACCAAAAAATCATTTTCCATATATTTGAAATACAGATCTATTGAATGATACCTACTGCTATGAATAATTTTGCAGGCATATTTTAAGTAATAGTATACCCCGCTCGTTTTATACATAATCTAACCTAACCTAACCTAACTGAATGTAACCTAACTTTTCTTTGTCTGCAGGGGGCTTTCGCCCCCCGACCCCCCCCGAGCAGGGGGGCTCTGCCCCCCTGCACCCCCCCTACATGCAACCAAGCATGCAAACAAGCAAGCAAGTATACATACAAACAGGCATGCATCCGCGTTCTTTTTATACAATTTTTCTAACATAAAAAATATCGGGTTAAAGAGATTTACGATATGTAAGACTATAAATAAAGTTACTTCGGTCTTTTAAACCTTTGGAATAATGAGATTATAGTAAAAGATGTAGTTGGTAAAAGCAAAAAATTCATTTTAATAATCTGGTTTTAGTTTTTCTGGGAAGTGATACTTCTAGAAAATGTATTTATGTACTAATGAAGTTGTGGAAAATAAAGCATCTGTGATACGTAAATTATGTAAACAGTTTTCTGAATAGTGAATTTCGGATTTGAGATATTCGAATTTTCGAAATGTTACCAAAGAGGACCATAGTTTATGGTCCATCGCAATGGTATACTGTTTTCGGAACTGCTAGGATTAACCCATTTCCATACGAAGTAGAGAGACTTGAATTTGGTAATTTCCATAGATGGGATATTGTAGCCGATAAATACTATAGGGGTAATCTAATGGGGAAAATCAGTAAAATTAGAATTGCTACATTTAAAAAACGTTCAACAGTCAAAGTAAAATATTCTATGAATAAATCTGCAAAGCCGAGTGAAATAGAAGTTCAATCTAAAACTAAAGTACCCTTGCTACCTTGTTATAAATCACAGTTACCGATCTCTAAAGCTAAATATGATGACCTATCCAAACTTTGCACGGATAATGTAATCCCTTCCTTGTTCAAACAAGAATTTATAAATCTCCCACGTGCATCATCTGTTAAAGATACTCTGCCTGAAACAGATATAGAGGATAATGACGATGAGTCCTAATAAGTTACTAAAAGACTGATTTAATTAAGCTATTTTACAGATTTTTTAAATAAATAGTACCTATATCTAAGAAGAGAAGTGATTTTATGAAACTGTATGGTCTGATTATTATAATTATAAGTGTTACACTAGTAGTTTTATAATTTACTTAACAGTCACAAATTATTTAGAGATTTTGTATTTTTCTATGATTGATAATATTATAGGTAATTAATAATTGTACTTAAGTAGGTACGATATGTTCACCTTAAGTATTTTATGTTAAAGTGATTAATATTAACCTGTCTCTAAGATAGGTAGTTATTGTTAATGCAAGTTATGTTCTGTTTTGTAACCCTCTTTGTTACTTCGCTATACTTTAAAGTTTAAGTAGGTAACCTCTAACAGTAATTTAAAAAAATATTGTTTAATGAATATTGATTGTGATTATAACCAAAGTACCTTATGATATGATGCTAATTATTAGGAGGATACATTCCTTCAAGCTGATTTTTGACGCGTTGTGATTTAATAGCATGTGTTCTAAATTTTTTTAAATTAATAAGTCAATACGATATGTGTACCTTATAACTATTTTATGTTAAACTGTCTCTAAGATAAGTTGTCATTGTTAATGCAAGTTATGTTGTGTTTTGTTACACTTTGTTATTTCGTTGTACTGTACTTATAAAATGTAAGTAGATAACCTATAACAGTTTTTTTGTTATAATAAACATTGATTGTGATTATAACCAAGTTACCTTATGATGCTAATTATTGAGAGGATAGAGGCCCTTAAAGATAATTTTTGATATGTTGTGATTTTATAACCTTTTTTTAATAAAGAAGTGATTAGTACCACTTTCGTTTTATTATAAAACCTTGAATTAAACTCATTTACTCAAAAAATAATTAGGGTTATGAGTACAATTTATTGATAATTTAGATAACAACTCTGCTTTGTACATTTATTTTCTATGGGGCTACAGTTTCTTTTCGTGAATCTTGAAACTGTTTTACATAATACTTATATCTTTCTTCCCTACTACCACACATAAATATAAATCAAATAGTTACATCTTCCTGTATTTCCTTATTGTATCATTCGTCGTTTGGTATTTTTTTCCAGGCAGTATTTTTTTTTTTTTTTTACCAAACGCCCCTATCTTTGGTGCTAATGCACTAATTGAAGATTTTTTTTTTGTCGATTGTAGAGAATTTCAAGTCGAGTTAAATACAAAAAGATTAATTTAAGTACAAAGAAAAGAACAGAAGTTATGATTTTTTTTTGAAAAAAAAAAACTTTAAACTGCTCTCCTATAAAGTTGGTTAAGTGTCGTTTGGTAATTTTTGCCTTTCAACCGTCGATATTTAGTTTCATGTGGAGCCCAAATAACTGCGTTAAATTCAAGTTTACTCCTAACCAATGCATTATATAGAGCTTTTATTGCTTCTATATTCGTAAAGCCGCGTGCTGTGCGAAGCACAAAACCTAACATTTTAAAAGCAGCCTTACATATTCTTACAATGTGACTATGAAAACAAAGGTCAGATGTAACCATGACTCCTAAATCTCTCACTTCTTGAACTCTAGTTAGTGGAATTCCATTTATATTATATGTATATTGAAACGGTCCCCGTTGTCTACTGAAAGTAATAGTCGAGCACTTTTTTATATTAAATTCTAACTTGTTTGTTGTACTCCATTTGACAATCCTGTCAATATCATTCTGTAGGTGTTCGCAGTCTACTTCACTCTCGATTGGGAGTAACAATTTCACATCGTCCGCAAAAATAAGGCACTCTGCATGTTGGAGCACTTTTGGTAAGTCATTAATCATAACGAGGAACTCCAACGGACCAAGGTTACTACCCTGACTTACGCCTGAGTTTGTAAGGTACTCGTCAGATTTAAAACCACCATAGTCCACATATTGACGTCTATTTCTGAGGTAACTCGTCATAAGTTTAAGAGAATGCGGTGTGAAACCGAATTCAGCTAGTTTCCCTAGGAGTATGTCACCATCGACTGTATCAAATGCCTTTTTGATGTCAAAGTATGCCGCATCTACTCTCTTACCCGCATCTACATAAGGCGTTACAAAAGTCATAAGGTTGAGCAAATTTGTAGCCGTACTATGAGCTGGTCTAAAACCGTGTTGGCTATCAGTCAGTTGACCACCAATCGCCACATAAATATTTCTATGCAGCGCTGATTCAAATACCTTGGCGAAAGATGATAGTACAGCCACAGGACGAAAATTGCTAACTTCTGAACTAAGCTTGTCTTTAGGTACGGGTACTACTCTAGTTACTTTCCAACAGTCTGGAATTACAGCTTCGGTAAGACACAAATTAAAAATAAATGATAGTGGCTCCTCCAGTACTGCTCGACAATCTCTCACTATAAAGGCAGGTATTCCGTCCGGGCCGGCAGCCGCGCCAGCGCCGCGCGCACCTCGTCGCGACTGAGCGCGGTGAGATGCACGCGCGCCGCCGCGCCCGCCGCCGCCACGTCCGCCGCCATCGCTTCCGAAACCCTTAGCTGAGGTTTTTGTTTTGCATATACAGACCTAAAAAACTTGGACAATTCATGTACCGTTTCCTCATTAGAGAGTGCTATTCCATTTTTGGTAATCAATATACTGTTAGAGTTAAGTTTTTTTGTTTTAATGTATGACCAAAACAATTTAGGTTCTTTAGATAGTACGAACTGTATTTTATTTTCATAATTTTGAGATGCCGTAATTAAATCCTTTTTAAGTTGCGATCTAATTCTTGAAAAGTTTTCATAATCACATTGTAAACCTGTCTTTTTATACAATTTATGTAACTTATATTTATACGCAATGTCGCGTTTTATCTCAGGAGTGTACCACTCAGGATATGAGTACCTGGGGCAACCCGAGTCACGCTTTCTCTGTGGAACACAGTCATTTAATACGGAGTTTAGTATATTGTAAAAGTTACCTAGTGCCTCTTCTGAATTTTGTCCTATGTATACTTTTTCCCAATCTATCATTAATAATGTTGAGTATAGTAATGAGAAATTAGCTTTTCTAAAGTTCCATTCTCTTTTATCTAAGTCTTTGTTTTTGTAGTCATTACTATTAATAAACTGACGTCGAGACAACGACACCGAAGCCCTACTATTATTATCCATACTACTTTTGCAAACAGGACTTAAACAAATCTCTAAGGGTGGGTGGTGTGCATCTATATTCACTAATGGCTCCTCGGATAACGTGACACTCTGACATATGTTACTATTTGTCGAACCAATAACTAAATCAAGGCAGCGGCCATTCTTGTTTAGTATCCTATTCTCCTGACTGACTCCACAATACGCTAGAAAATATTCATAATAATTCAATATATCAACTGATATATATGAATATATGATAAAAAATTAAAAAACAGAATGGGAATTTTTGATACTACTATTTATAATCCACACCGAAAATATAAGTCTAAAATTATTGTAATTAAGGTCTTCTAATCACAAAATACTCACATTCATATTTACTTCAACATTTGTTCGGTCCAATCCACACAAAAATTAAATTTCTGAGTTATCCCAGTTTGATAAGAATGTTCCAAGCTGACAAATCTTATTTAAGCGGTGGAAGCGTTGTTGTCTCTTTCATATAGTAGTAACTAAAGTAGCAGCTATAGCGATAATTATAGACTAGTCCTTCCCTATGGTGATCATAGGCTTATTCCACCTAGTGAGGCCTAATTAGTCAACTTGACCCTAAGGTCAAGATAGCTTGCTCTCGAAATACAACCAATGATGTCCTATACAAAGTTGATAAACTTCACAAGGTGAATTTTTGAGTGAACCAGATAGTCAAGAATGGGTTTAAATAATTTAAGATGCATAAAGACTCTCAAGACTCAAGAATCAGGAGTTCACGCAGAATAAGGGGTTGACAGAAGTAATAATACTTCCGAACATCACGTGACACTGTCTCCTGATAGGGGGCAGTCCTGTCGCCATTAGGGAATTTTGCATATAGAGATGGTTTAGAAAATAACAAACGCGCCGCCGAAGGAAGGAGCTTTTTTGATAATTGTTCACAAAAGAACTTAACTAAATACAGAAGAAACGAAGAATGTCAATATCCGTAAACGTTTCAGCTCATTTCAACTGACTGAAGCGAAGCAAATGTGTGAACATGACCAACAAAAGTCAGAACATTGAATTAACCAATAAGGGTGGGGGGACAATTTATTTTGACTATTAGTTTTAAGCGGATTTTATTTATCATTTTTTGTACTGAACTACGAATGGTTTCTGCTCTATTTAGTTAAGTTGTCTATGCTATTATAGTAAGTAGGGAGCCATTTGCTTGGTTGTTTTTTTTAAGTTTACAAACATGCATTTTTATATTCCTTGCAACATTGGTAATGAAGCTTTGATTTTTTATACTTTGTATGTATTTTGGATAAAGTTTGTCTGTCCCGTTATTTGTAATAAAAAAATATATGACATTATTAAATATTGTTTATTTCCTTAGCTATGCTTGCTGACAATATTAACTCTGTATAAGCTTTAACAGAATTACGGTCATGAACTTAGGCCTATAAGAAAATATTATACATGACCTACAAGTGATGCTTTATATAAAACGACCGTAAAACTAGAAAAAAATGGAGAAATTAATGGACACAATAAGCCCAGGTTGAAAGAAGAAATATACAAAAGAAAAAAACCACAAAAGTATAGCAATATCCAAAAAAATGTTTTAATACTATTTGCAGTAGAAGAGGAAAGTTCATCTTCTTACGGGGTTAACTGGTCACGTTCTACATTGCCGAAGGGGTAGAAGATGTATTAAAAATTTAAGCGCAATACACAGTGAGCCCGCCGGGCCGCCGTCAAACTCCGGCGACAGAACCCAGCTGCCAGAATTAACATATCTCGGCAACTTTTTGTCGGCGGTCTAGTTTTCATACATAGGTTAGACATGATTCTTTTCGTACAGGCCACCGGGATGTGTCGCCGGGCTTAGGCTGGCCTGCGGGCACAGAGTGAGTTGCACATTCGGTCACCAGATCTAGAGTATCTGTTTATTGCCTTAACGTACTGTGCAGTGAAGTATTCACGTGATTAGTAGCAGGCCTATAATTACATTGCATCAATAGATATCATATATTTATATTTAAATAGGTATACAATAATAACTCAGTCATATACGCTTCCAAGCGATTTTGTCCCACGTCGCTAACAGGACCGATAAGTAAACTACACATATAAATGCAAAAGAAGCATTTTATTGATGGTCTGATTCCGAATTTGAAACAACTCTCCATCAGAACCCCTTTTCTACTGAGCTAATTAATTTGGTCTCGGAGACCCACCCTGGCCCAGACCTGGTAAGGTACCTTATCAATATAAAAAAACACATGTATAAGAAATTATACATTAAATATCATTGCTTCCTACGCCAGAATTTGGTTATATTAGTTTTTTTTATAAAATGTAACTATATAATAAAGACATTTCTGATAAAGATCTTTTAATATTCATATTTTTCTTCGGTGCCTTTGGACAAGGATACGTTAAATGATAAAGTGTCCAACACTTTTCCTTAGGATCGTCATTTTGATTCAGCAAACTTTATTCTCTATATTATTATTCGAATTACAACGAAGTCAGCAGGACCAGCTCTAACAATGTTTCTTGAATTTCATTGAAAATACTTATTTGTCGCTAATGATTTCTTTGTAGTGTTATCCTAGTCGTTTAATGATTACACAAGTTGTCCTACTCACAAAACTAGGCAACACATGTCGTGATGCCTTGCAGACAACAATTACATACTTACATGAGAATCCATGCTTTGCTACTTTGTATAATGCAAACACTACGGCTGAGTGTTAGCTTAGCTCGACAAAAACGTATTTCTTCCTTTATATAATGTTATGATGGTAACTAAGAAAGGATGTAAAGAGGTGTTCTGCTATTTCCCCTGTTGCTACCAAATAAGCTTTCGTACTCACCATATCAAAATGTTACCTTTAAAGGGAATCGAACTTTATTACTGAATCAATATTTAATGAAATAGGGTTGTGCTTTATTTACCTAAAACTGAACTTGAACTATTCATATATAACATGGACCAGCTTAATAATTATTTTATATTTAAATATCGTAAGTATCGTAAAAGTATATTTGGAAGTTATGTGGGGAAAATATTGTAAAATAAAGGTTCTAGGTGATGGGTCTCCAACCGCAGTGCAGCGCCCAAAAATCACTTAGAAGCCCTAAATTAACTTATTTAAAGCAAATAAAAAATTAAAATAAGCTTCAATAAGCCTACCTACAATTTTAATTCAGATTACTAACGCAGTTTTTCCTGGCATCACTGCGGATTAGCGGTGATCAAGGAGTCAAGTTTTTAAGTGATTATTAGATGAGTATGAATACCGATCTATCACCAGCTTATTAAACATAACTAATTAATCAAATATAATGCTGATTCTCTACATAAATTTACAAACAAAAAAAATCATTTAAAATACCTTAAATTTGTCTTGAGCATCATCATCATTCTCCTGCCCTTATCCCACTAGGTGGGGTCGGCACAACATGTGTTTCTCTTCCATTCGTCTCTGTCATACGCCATTTCGGAGCTTACACCTTTTATTCCCATATCATCGTTCACACAGTTCATCCACACTTTCTTTGGTCTTCCTCTTCCCTTGTATCCATCTACACTCATATTCATCACTTTTTTAGTCACATGCATTTCATCCCTTCTCATTACATGACCATACCACCGTAACCTATTACTTCTAATCTTTTCTGTCACTGGAGCCACTTTCACACTTCCTCTTATAAACTCGTTTCTAATCTTATCCATTCTTGTCACACCACACATCCATCTCAACATCCTCATTTCTGCTACGTGCATTTTGCTTTCATCCGTCTTTTTCATTGCCCAACATTCACTTCCATACATCATGACAGGTCTTATCACGGACTTGTAGATTTTCCCTTTTAATGTCAGGGGCATCCTTCTGTCGCAAACTGTACCTGAGACCTGTCTCCATTTCATCCATCCTGCATTTATCCGGTTTCCCACGTCACGGTCAATGTTGCCGTCATTTTGGATCACTGATCCGAGATACCGGAAGTCGGAGCAGACTGGTAAAGGCTCACCGCTTAATGCGATTTGCGAGAAACTGGTTGTGCCACCGAAATCGCAGAACAGGTGCTCTGTTTTAGTCCTGCTTATCTTCAGTCCGACACTCTCCAGTCTCTCACGCCATTTTTCCAGTCTGCTCTGGATCTCGGAGGGATCTTCACCAACAAGTACAATGTCATCCGCGAATAGCATACACCAGGGTGCCTCCTCCTGTATGTCCGATGTCAAAGCATCCATAATCAGGAGGAACAAATACGGGCTTAAAGCCGATCCCTGGTGTAAGCCTACCGCAACATTGAACCTGTCGGTAACGCCGGCTTCAGATCGGACTTGCGTCCGGGCTTGGCCATACATTGCCCGGATAAGATGCAGGTATTTCCCAGGCACTCTTCTCTCTTTCAAAGCCCACCACAGAACCGTTCGCGGTACACGATCGTATGCCTTTTCCAGATCAACGAACACCATATGCAAATTTCTGTGGACACGTTTGTATTTTTCACACAGCTGTCTAAGTGCGAAAATGGCGTCCGTTGTCCCCCTTCCAGGCATAAAACCGAACTGGTTCTGGGTTACCTCGCTTTCCTCTCTCATACGTCTCTCTATTACTTTCTCCCACACTTTCATACTATGCGACATCAGCTTGATCCCCCTGTAGTTGCCACATTCTTGTACATCACCCTTGTTTTTATAGATGCACTGTTGCACCATTCATCGGGGATAGCTTCTTCTTGTAGCAACTTATTGAAGAACAGCGTCAGCCACTTCCATGCATCCGCTTTCAAATACTTCCATACCTCTACTGGTATTTCATCTGGCCCACTAGCTTTTCCATTCTTCATACCTTGCACAGCCCTTTTCACCTCATCCAAAATCACTTCTTGAACCACTCCCATATTGATTGAGTTTATTTCTAACTCTCCACTCCACTCGTTCTCTTCATTCATTAACTTTTCGAAGTATTTCTTCCAACGTTTTTTAATATCTTCATCATTCGTTAAAACCTTTCCCTCATCATCTTTTATACACCTAATAAGCAAAATATCTTTAGCATTCCTTTGTCTTTCTTTCGCTAACCGAAACAGATCTTTTTGACCTTGTGGGCCGTCAAGTGATTTGTACAGCTTGTCTTGTACTTGGGCCCTGGCAATAGCAACTGCTCTTTTTGCATTCCTCTTACATTCCGAATAATGCACCTTTTTACTTTCTTTCAGCAGTGTGTTTCTTGCTTCCACGTTCTTCCATTCCTTAAATGCAACTTTCTTCTTTTTCAGCGCACTTTGAACCTCGTCATTCCACCACCACGTTTCTCTATCTATCTTCCCTTTCCCTTTCGTTTCTCCAAACACTTCCTTTGCTGACTTCCTTATACATTCTGCCATTTCATTCCAACATTCATTCACCTCTTTTCCTTCCATATTTTGCATTTGTATCATCTTGTTGACTACTTTCTTTCTGAACTCCCTTGCATACTCTTCTTTTTCCAGCATATACCATTTAATCTTCGGTGGGGGTTTTGGTTTATTTTGCACGGTTTTTACTTTAAACTTAAGATCTAGGACCAATAATCGATGTTGTGATACTACAGCCTCCCCGGGAATTATTTTACAGTCTTTGACTTCTGTGATACTTTTGCGTTTTATCAGGAAATAGTCTATTTGTGTTTTGTGGTTGCCGCTATTGTAAGTTATTAAATGTTGTTGTCTCTTTTTGAAAATGTGTTCATTAATGCTAGGTCAAATGCTGAGGCAGCTTGTAACAATCTTTCCCCTTCCTTGTTTCTCACACCAAAGCCCCACCCTCCATGTATTCGCTCATATCCTACGTTCATTCTTCCTGCGTGCCCATTGAAATCTCCTCCAACGTAAACTTCGTCATCTTTCAAAACATTCATCATGACCCCATCGAAATCCTCCCAGAACTGGTCTTTCAATGCTTCGCTACATCCACTCTGGGGTGCATATGCACTAACTACACTTACCGATCTTTCTTCAAAAAGCAATTTAATTACAATCAATCTATCATTCACTCTATCAACATCTATAACACATTCCTTCATTCGACTATCTAATACTATCCCCACACCATTCCTCTTCCCATCACTTCCACAATAGAAAATTTTGTAGCCACACCCAATTTCCCTTGGCTTCGTTCCCTTCCACTTCGTTTCTTGCAGACAAGCAATATTTATCCTTCTTCTTTCTAATACATCCGCTAGTTCTCTCGCTCTTTCAGTCATAGTCCCTACATTCAAGCTCGCACATCTCAATCTTACTTCCCGGGCTTGCTTCTTACGTCGCACCCGTCCCTGATGCGACAACCCTTGTCCATTTCCCACAGCCGCCGGGTGCTGCGTCTGCGCGTCGCCTCGGGGGTACGCCCTAACATTCTCAATATCTCCAATTATACTTTTACCCATGTTGTTAGAGATTCGGCAAGGATTTTACGACCGGCCGCCTGCCTGACGTCAACCCTCCTTGGGCATCCCTGTTTTGTTTGATTTCGGAGTACTGTTTCTCCTAGACGGGTTGCGAACCAACGCTTACGGTGCCCATCCCCCCGATGCTGGTTTGATTTCGGAGTTTCCTTCTCCTAGACGGGTTGCGAACCAACGCTAAGGAAGCCCATCTCAAATTTGTCTTGAGCATATAACCTAGATTTTGTGTGCCTAAAGGTGAATTATAGTTTTTTTTATTCAGATCGCCTCCTTTTGCCATAACAGTGCAGCTCCCTTTTAAGATATTCCATATCAGAAAAATACACTGTGAATGACCAATGCTTTTCGGACAATATTGCTCTTTCCTTTTTTGTAGAGGAAAAAAAATGAATGCAAAGGCCCCACCAAAACAAAAATTAGTGTAAACTAGTATAAATCTTGTAAGTCTATTTTTTATTACATTGTTTGGTTGTTTGATCCGGATATAAAATTACAATAACATACATATACTCACGGCTATAAATCCATACAAGGGGTAGCCAGATCTTCAGAATAAGAAATTCTTCAGCTACTTTGGAAATTGAGTGGGGAAAATATTGTAAAATGAAGGTTGTGGTTGTTGGTGGTGGGATGGGTCTGCAACCGCATCGCCTAAAAATCTCTTAAAAATCCCCAATACCCTCCTCAGTCGCCTCTTACAATCACCCATAGGAAGAAATGGGATAGTAATGTTCTACACAGCTTATTACAATAAAAAATAGCATATACTGTAAATCATTTTATTTACATTAATTGTCGTATGAACAGTGTCCTAAATTATTGAGCAAGCAAGTAAATATCACGTTAGTAGCCGGAACCTCTGACCCCAGACGGACCACCACTGGGATAACCTTCTTGTGCACCCAATGCTCCTCTAGGCCCGTCATTTGGTCCGCCTCTGGGATAACCATCTTGAGATCCTCTCTGATTACCGTTCAGACCTCCAGCCCCATTATTAGGGTTATTCCTTGGGTATCCACCATTTTCGTTGCGATTACCACCGAAACCGTTCTGAGCATTTCTACCAGTTTGTGGCTCACCAAAATCTCTCCCAGTATCCGGACGATCTCTTGGATATCCTTCATCACCCCCAGCTGGTCTGCCACTAAATCCACGTCCTTGGTTCTGATTAGAAGCACCTGATCTTTCATTTTGCGGAGCATTTATTCCACCTCTTCCTTGCGGTCTGCCAGATGGATAACCGTCACTTCCACCCTCATTTCCTCGGTATTGAGATTTTTGTGGCTCGAATTCTTGCGATGGGCCACCTCGTGGGTAACCCTCACTTCCAGTACCACTTGGAGTTAGCTCTAACGCTTGGTTTCGTCCACTGTTTCCTCTGGGATAGCCTTTTTCCTGGCCTTGGAATTGCTGAGATTGCTGACCAAATTCAGATGGGGGTTGGAACCGATCAAGACCGAGGTCATTGCCAGCTCCAGTGAATCCTGCTCCTGCGGGACCACGTGGGTAACCTTGCCCTTGGCCGTCGCGACCGCTTCCCGAAATACCTGGTTGAGAAAAGTGTTTTAGTTTTATAGGAACTATGATGTCCGTAGTGACTTCAGACTTCTTATAGCCGTCTATCTAAAATGTGTAATTTACTTATGGTTACCTGAATAAATAAAAATTGGTTTCAATTATATATTTTTTATGAGGTCCAGAATAAAAACAAACGGTGAAAAATTATTTTATGTTGATGAATTTGATTGGTTTGGAATACTTTGAGATATTTTTTTCTTTAGATTGTTAAGAATAGCTAATGAATACTTTAAAACCCTTACAACACAAAAAGTCGTAGTATATATTATAAATTTATAGGCACAATCTGTCTAACAATGGCATTCTTACCTCCTTCTCCTGATGCAGCATCACCTAAAACAATACGATGGTTCAATACGAGTAACAAAAATAAATGAGTATTATTAATATAAAAACACATATAAAGTGTTGCAATCGTAAATACTTTACCTAATTCTGCCGATGTACTACAAGAGAACATAGAGTTTTTGAACAAAAGAGGCAGAGGAATTGGTGATTCCCTTTTTATTAAGGTATTAAGTAGATATTTTTAAATAGTACACTTTGTGGCTGTTATATTTAAATTCAGTGATCGATTGAAGTAAGATTTGTAGTGAAAAAGAAGCAACTACTAAAGCAATGGGGGACTAAAGACTAGGGCAAATAGCAACTGGTGGATGAGGACAGCTCAAGATGGGAGATCTTGGGAGGTCTGTGTCCAGCAGTTTTTATCTAAAGGCTAATGTGATGATCGATGCATATCATTGATCTAATGAAATGTATTATTTTCATTCCTAATTGATGACTATGAATTTCAAAGGCTAGTTAGTTAACTAAAGCTGCAATGGTTACCTTCAGCCAACATTTTAAAATGATGCTTTTTATGCTAGTTAGCCACAAGACATTCCTTATTACAAGCCATTGGGATTGTTCCCATTGAGGGCTCGAGCCTAGCCTATATTGTATAGGGTACTATGGCTATATTCCACCACGGTGGTGGCCAAATGTGGATTGGCAGATAATAAAATATATTGTAACTTAAATCTAATTGGTAAATGATATTTTTATAAACAGTGTATGAAAATGATGATGTTTCCTCGAAATGCAATGAACAAACCCTCGTAGCGTATCTGGGGCTTGTAGCCCATCCTGTCCGCTTGGTACTCAACGATCTGCTTCCTGCCATCGGGCAAAAGCACGTTGTACTGACCGGTAGTCAGATCGCCGTCTCTCTGTTCGGAATGACCAAATTTAGTACCTGTCTGGGGGTCGTCCACTTCATAGCTAAACTCGTATTTAGCTGGTTCCTGTCGACAATGTTTAACTGTCAATAGTTAGATCACAACCCAAAATTCAACTTTCACATATAGGCCATACTTTCTGCGTTCCTTCTGATGTGCTAATGATTTTGTTCATAAATTTACAAGTACTTTTTTAATTTACTAAATTTACTATTACTTAATATTCATACAGAAACTCACTACTAAAAATCCCTATAAGGGGTACCAAGAGCTTCAAAATAATAAATACTCCAGTCACTTTTGGAAGTTGCGTGGGTATAAGATTGTAAAACAAAGGTTTTTCAGCAAACATCCCTTATTGATCCCCAGTGATCTATTTTGGTATACTAGCTGTTAGTGTATGTATTATTTTATATTATTTGAAAGATCTACAGTATAACACACAAAATAGTTGGCTACAAAAGAAATTAAAATGTACTCACATCAGATTCACCGCCATCAAAATCTAATTCTCCGTTTCCTCCACGACCACTTAATCCACCCGACTGGCCATCTACACCAGGAGGACCATAGCTGGTTGATGGAGTACCACCTTGGGACTGCCTTCCACCTTGACCTCCAATACCACCTGCGATGCCACCCCCGATTCCACCTCCGATGCCACCCCCGATACCACCTCTGGCACCACCCCCAACACCAGGAGCCCCATAACTTGTCTGAGGTTCTTGAGATCTCTGATTATCACGACCAAAACCAGCGTTAGGAGCACCGTATGAAGTTTGTGGAGACTTAATTCCACCTTGTCCAGCATTTGGACCCTGAGCAGTATTTTGTCGACCGAAATTGCCGATAGCAGGGGGTCCATATGAAGTTTGGGGACTTTGCGGTTGGGATCCTCGTCCGAACCCACCGCCGGGAGCACCGGTTGCCGGAGGACCGTAAGAAGTTTCAGGTGTCCTGCCCTGACTAAAACCAGCGCTGTCGCCAGAGAAACCGGCATTACGACCGGAGCTATCCCTGCCTAAGGAAGCACCACTAGTTCCCAAACTAGCACGCCCAAATCCAGAACCTTCTTGACCGAAACCAGTTTTATCTTGAGCGTTAAAACCTGGAGCTCCGTAAGTTCCTTGCAAACCTGACCTTCCGGAAGATTGCTGGTTCTGGCTTGAAGAAAAACTATTCTCATTTCGAGAACTTTGCTCTTGATTAAACTGAGTGGAGAATCCTTGGGATCCTGCCTGAGGTGCACCGTACTGAGTATCAACACCGCTTGAAGGTCCAAACTGTGCAGGGGAGCCAAAGTTATTCAATGATCCTTGCTGCCCTCGTGAACCCGATTCTGGAGGACCATATTGGCTCGAAGGTTGATTAGATCCAAATGAGCCTGGTCCTCCTCTATTACCCTGAGCTCCGGCTTGTCCAAAACCTGTTGGCCTCCCTATCCCTGGTGCTGCCCTTTGTCCTGGAGGTCCATATTGAGGAGCTGGTCCTCCATTTCCTGATGTCGGTGGTAGGTAGCTGTTGACTGGCGGCTCACATGCTGCCAACGCCAGAGCGCTAATGCTGATTATCCACTAAAAAAGATAGATTTAAAAAAATAAGGGCTTTTATAGAAAATGTTTGAACGTTTATTTTTTTTTGCCAAGTTATACAAAAGCACAAATAAAATCTAAATCGTTTTAAACTAGCGTTCTAATTCTTATAACCCGTTTCATTGTGACTCTTATAAGGGGTAAGTCCTATTGTATATATGTACACTAGAAATTAATTTACTGATTCAAAATATTTTTGCAACAAATGACATTGCGCTTTCTTTTAAGAGGTTTTTTCGAACTAGTTTATAAATTGGTCCCTAATGAAGCTTACTAATTTTACACACTGAAATATTAATTATGCTTTGAGCTTGAAGCATATTCCAAAAAGGCCAATCAGAGTGCTAATTCGAACTTTCATGTTATAATACATAACTATTACTCTAACTTAACCATATACCTATTTTTTACAACATATTTAATATGATATGGCTTCACTGTGATATGAACTTTTGTATACTTAGAAACGGAACATCACAAAACTTCCGTTTCATAAAAGCTGTTGATAGTTACGTACCAATAGTCCTTTAAATATAAAACACATGTCTTAACTCCGCGGAGGTAGACACAAGAAGGATGGATACAAACTTTATCAAGTACTTATGTATCTGTATACATCGTTTATATTCGTGTAACAATTTATTATAATTGTGCTGCGACATTTGTAGCTCATGGCCGCAAAACTTTAAATAAAGACTATCATCATTTTATTTTAAATGATTTTCAATTGACACCATGTTCATGTACAATAAAATAATGCCTGTATATCCCTAGGGGTCGAAAATAGGCTTTAATTTACTTAAGTTTTTCTTTTTCACCTATATTCACTGAGCCATGAGTACGTAACTAAAAGATTCCTTCCTTCAGAAACATAAGTATAACCCAAAAGTATCCTTTATACAAACACGTATAATAAGAGTAGCTATTTTTATATTAAATGTAATAAAAGCTTACTTTAAACATTGCACACCAGTTTCATATATTGTTTATATACAAAATCACACTTAGGCACAGAGAAGCTCCTTACTTAATAAGAACAAAGTATTGAATAGATAATATTTGAAATATCGACCCGTTTTATATATAGAAAAGCGAGAGAACGTGATTTTCGGAGCATGCGCTCCTGCGCACGATATATTTTGCCTTCTCGGTATTAAGACTCGTTCATAACGGTTGTGTAGAGCTTTTTAAATCATATAAGATATTAGTCACCATAAAGGTTGACTGGAAGAAATCGCGTTAAGGCGATAAGTCCGCCTTTGTGTACATTGACTTTTTTTATTATTATTATTACTATATTAATCGCTTTTCTGACTAACAAATTTGCAACAATAAAAATATTTCTGCTAGTGTGATAAATCAGAAATGTCGGAAGAAGGCCCATCCCATATTAGCTGCACTCAACTAAATTTGTCTATACATGAAGCTTTTTGATTTGGCTTTTATATACTATACGAAACTAGTGGTAAGATACCTTAAATAAAATTTCTTTTCCACGGCTAAGGAGCATGCTAATTACGTAACCCTGTACATGGATAATGCGCCACCCATGAATGTTTAGTGGCTCTTTGGCGCTCTGTTACCGTGAGATTGATCAAGCCTGCAGAGTGGGGTCTCAAATGAGAATCCTTAGTGACCGACAGCGCGGCTTCTGTAGTCTTCTATCTTCTTTTTATCGTAAGCGGCCGACTAAACCCGCCCAGGGGCATCTCCCTTACGAGAGGAATTCAGATGAGCGAGCGGGTGGATCATGGACGTAATGCCAGGCATCCGTCACTCCATGTACTTGCGCGCTATAATTACCTACCGCCCGGCCCAACGGTCTCGGGCCACCGGAGGCCTTAGTTCAGTGCGGTTGTCGCGAGCGAGCGGAGCGCATGAACGTTGTTATATTTTAATAAGTTTCTAAGTATTTAATTCGTTCGTACGCGTACCTACGATGCCGTCTGGTACATTATGTGCTGTAGATGGGTGCAAATCAAATTTATTTTACCTACACCCTGACGTCTATAATTAATTATGTTCTTAGTTAGATAGATTGCATAGTACAGCTCTAAAGTATAAAAAAAACAAAAAAAATAATTGTACTGCCACATAAAAGTCAGAACATTTAATAAAATAAATATTCACAGTTCTCAATAACATCGACACAAAAAGTTATGTTATTTTAATTTTATCGAAGTGGCAGCCCTGCGATTGGTATCGGATCGCGCGGTGCGAAGCAACCACAACTATACGCTTGCGCATTAAGGCACATTTTAGATTGCAGTGGTTGCTGACGCGACGGAGTAGGCTATTATAGCAGTAGGTATTGGAAATTTTCTATGAAGTGAAGTATCTGGTAAGTATTCAGTCATCTATGGTAATGCGCTCCAACCGCCTCCTTGGTCTAAAAGTTGAAGTGTTTGGCTTCCGACACTAAATCATCTGTACTTCACAGATTTCATCAATCCTGGCTACCATTATTGGTAGTAGTCAACCAAAATCAAACCAAAGGCTTTCCTTAATCATTGTCATCGTTATGTTAGTCAATCTTGGTCGTACATATATTTACAAGTTAAATGAAAGTTTTATTTGTAGCTCTACAACTAATTTAATATCCATTGTGTTTTCTTTCCGGAACCATAATTATTTGTAAAAAAATCATTATCTTTGCGTGTTTTTAGTGGCGTTCGTGTGACATCAACTAGATTATCATAATCCGTTTGGTATTCACAAAGTATTATTAATCGTGCGGTAAGTAAGCGTGCGTAAGCTAAGTCGAGCTTACTTAATTAATTAATGAAAGTAACCAACTTAACGCAGTCAACTATGCGTGATTACATTGACTATCAACTTAACTCAAACGTACATACATACATACCTATACTCACGGCTATAAATCCCTTAACGGGGTAGCCAGAGCTTTGGAATGAGAAATTCCTCAGCCACTTTTGGAAGTTGATTGGGGAAAAGATTCAACTCAAACGTTCACGCCGTATGTTCCCGAAGGGATGTGCAGAGGTACTAATACTTTTGAACATTACGTGACATTGTTACCTGGTGTTCAGAGAACCCACGTTTTGCTTGGACAGTGTACTCACGTGATAGGGGGTAGGCCTATCGCTGTTTTGTACGAATACACTGGAAACCCACATGGCTGAGTTGCACTTAGTTATGTGACAGTGTATTCGAACAAAATCATCAGATGACTGCACTGTTTGAGGAAAGTGCGGGTGCTGAACACCAGGCGACAATTGGTTATGTGATATATATATATGTGATCCGATCAGGGATTCACGGTATGAGTGTAGAGATGAGTGGGTTGAGTCTTTACTATAACAACACTAAGAAAGTTATGTAGTATCAGTTAAGAATATCACTAACCCATTTCTTTTCTTGGATGTCGGAGGCAACTTACCGCTAGAAATAAATTAATTACAGGTGATTTAAGTAGACATAACTATAAGCCTGACTCAAGATTAGAACTCAAGTCTCCTGCTGAGAGGAGGTGGTGTTCCCACTGAGCTATCAACGTTTTAAGGTGAAACACATGAAAATAAGTTTTTTCATTAAAACATTGATTTTAAAAAAAACAGATATATGACTTGAATAAAGTTACAGTGATAAAATAAATTATTAATTTGCGGGACCGAGAGGGTGGGAATTAAAGAATCACATTAAATCACCACCAAATCAAACCCAAGAAAATATAATTCTAATTATAAACTATTTTTGGATTCTGCCTTACAAAATTTGTGCTTACATTTTTTTAACAAAAAATATACCACTGTGTATTCCTTCAATTTACATACATCCTTAGAGTTATCTCAATGAAACGGTGTCGTCTTCGTGTAACTTTTTAACTTAGGATCTAAAGTATAACATTAAGCGTGATTTGAAATCTATTAAACATTTCAATTATGACCGAACGATTTGTTAGGCCCGGGCAGGATCACTGTTATTACTTAGATTACGTTTGTTTTACATTCATCTATGTGATCTCAAATTCTAGTTCATTTGTATTAATGGATTACTGTACTATGTGCCGCGTTAGAAACCTAGGTTTTTACGTGTAACAAAGTGTTATATATTCCATTTCTTTCCATTGGTGTCCTAAGAGGCGACTTAAGGGCTTTTAGTTTGACTTTTGGGATTGACTCATCAACAACAACTACATTCAACTTCTGGAAATAGCTGCAGAATTTCTAATTCAGAAGTTCTAGCCCTACCTTTACCGCTCTTTTAGAATTTATTGCCGTTAGTAAATGTTTCTATTTTGATTTATAAACTTTTAAGACGACGTGATAGCTCAGTGGGTAGAACACCGGTTGACGTCCAAGCGACTAGTGTTCAAATCCCGGGTCGGGTGAGTACACTGTCCATGCAAAACGTGGGTACTCTGAACACCAGGTGACAATGTCACGTGATGTTCAGAAGTATTAGTACCTCTGACAACCCCTTCGGGGATATTCGGCGTGAACGTTTATGTTGTGTTATGTAACTTAGAGTTGCAATTACTTATTTCTAACGAGAACTCTTCTTAATAATAATAATAAAATAAAACCACCTTATTGATAATAAAAATATATCCGTAATCAATATAATACCTCGCATGTTAATACTACTTTCTCGCAGGTTGTTTCACAGGATTACTTATGTTAACCGTGTAGTGCCGGCTTCGAACGTCACTACCCCTCTCTACCCACGGATGTCGTAAGAGGTGACCAGGGTGGCTTTTTAAGTGTTTTTGGGGAGATGCGGTTGGAGACTCATCACCTACTATACTTTATTTCTACCATCTTGTCCCCTATCAACTTCTGAATGTGGCTGAGGAGTTTCTAGCTCAGAAGCTCTGGGTACGCCTTTATGGGATTTATGGCCGTGAGCATATGTATCTATGTTACTCATGATTTAAAAATTAAAGCTATTACAATTCAATATCACATCAAATCGAAAAAACTATCAATAAGTATATCAGAAAGTAAATTGGCAGGCCTTGTCTGAATCATCTGTCAACGAAAGATATATTAAGAGAATCGAATCCGTGATATCTTCAAGTAGGCCAAGTTCGAAACGTACACTCGCTGAGTGTCTGCCGCCGCTGTCGGGTATTGGCGATATAGCTTGCATCTTGGTCTGATGGTCGCGGATTCGATTACCGTTTAGGTCTACTAATGGTTCGTGCTGTATGGATGTTTGTTTCCTTGCTTTAGTGAGATACATGTACTTCCATGTGTTTAAGTCCTTGGGCCATGGCACTGTATTTGGTAGTTATTGGTTTATTTTTTGATACAAATAAATAAAATTGGAGTGTTTTTTTTGTAATATTTGATCGCTTTTTACTCTACCAATATGATTGAATTGATGCTGCAGTACATATACCTAATTTTATTGTATTAAATGTTTATTTGTTTGTCTGATTGATCCTAAACTTTAAAACGGCTTAGCCGATTTCTATAGGACTTCACAGACAGATAGTTCAATTAGTAAGAGATAACTCGATAATAATTCTATGGACAACTTAAACTACGTTTTTCTTAAGACACTTAGTTAATATTTTTGAGAAGTTGGAGATAATCCTCTAAAAGATATCTTACAATATTTAGGCTGTGTTTTCAGAAATATGTTCTTTTCAACGATTCCCAAAGGTCTTTACAATGCCCCTGGGTTATTCTTTTGCATCAGTCTTTAGCAACCACCACAAAGTGATCGACAGTAAAATCATATAGCATTGGTTAAACAAACTATTAACTTGAAAGACTATCGTAATGAGTACATACATTACTTTTAAAACGTCTTTGTGTCAACAGGGCTTTGTGCAAGATGTGTTGGGACAATAAACAAAATATACTCTGTTTGACTCAGACAAGATATGTGTGGATGAGTCTCTTACGGATGCTTTTCCAACTAAAAACCTTATAAAATGAATATAAAATAGTGTAGGCCGTGTAGTGTCGGCTTAGAATAACACTACCCCATTTCTACCCGTGGGTGATCGTAAGAGGCGACTAAGGGTATAGGGGCTTTTTAAGTGATTTTTGGGCGATGTGGTTGGAGACCCGTCACCAAAAATATTTATTATTACCATCTTTCCCCCAATCAACTTCCAAAAGTGGCTGAGGAATTCCTCATTTCAAAGCTCTGGCTACCCCGTTAAGGGATTTATAGCCGTGAGTATATGTATGTAGGTATGTATGTATAAAATAAAATAAAAACTAACACTTCATTCTTTTCAGCAATTATGATTATTCGGTATTTCTTTACCTTAATGCAGCCATGACAGCTCCGTGGGTAGAACACCGGTGCGCGCACAAACGATGAGGGTTCAAATCCCGGGACCGACCTACATCAATTTGTTTTTTCTAAAGTTAATAATGTTTGTATAATTTATCATGGTTGTTAACGGTGAGGAAAAACATCGTAAGAAAACCCACATGGTGTTGTACATGGAGTTGTACTTTGTGTGACAAAAAACGGTGATAGGCCTGCCCTCTATCACGTGAGTACACATTCCAAGCAAAACGTCGGTACTCTCAACACTAGGTGACAATGCCACGTGATGAACAGAAGTATTAGTACCTCCGCCAACCCCTTCGGGGATATACGGCGTGAACTTTTGAATTTAACTTAATGTTGATATAATTGCTGCGTTTGCAACATACTTCTAAAATATATTCAATAAATTAATGAATATATAAGAATATCGTAATTCATTAACTTTTGTTATTTTCATACGGTGAAAGCTCACAAACAAGATACTGACTTAAATATGTACTATTTTTTCATTCTAATGATGAATTGCGGTTTATTCTTATTTAGCCCATATATATCCCTACAAAGAGGCTCGAGGCTACCCCATATAGGGTGATTTGGCCATAGTCCACCACGCTGAATAATTGCGGGTTTGCAAACTTACAAATACTACCATGATAGTAGCCGGGACCAACAACTTAACGTTCCACCCAAAGCACGGAATCATCTTAATTTTATGGTTATCAGGTGATTCAAGCCTGCAATATCCTTCAGCAACCGTGATAGCCCAGTGGGTAGAACACTCGGTTATCGTGCAAGCGACTAGTGTTCAAATCCTGGGTCGGGCCTACACCAATTTGTCTTTTCTAAAGACATTATGTGTGGTTAATTTATCATGGTTGTTAACGGTGAGGGAAAACATCGTGAGGCACATGGCTGAGTTGTACTTAGTCATGTGACAGTGTATTCGTACAAAACGGCGATAGGCCTGCCCCCTATAACGTGAGTACACTGTCCATGCAAAACGTGGGTACTCTGAACACCAGGTGACAAAGTCACGTGATGTTCAGAAGTTTTAATACCTCTGCCAACCTCTTCGGGGATATTCGGCGTGAACGTTTATGTTTATGTTTATGTTATGTTTAATATCCTTCCAAATTGGGTTAAATCTTACAAATTAAATTTGTGAGTTTACCCCCTTAGGATCGAACCCGAGACCTCTGTACTTGAAGCTAAGCGCTTAACCGCGAGACCACGGAGCATGTGGTGCATGTTTTAACTATATTTTAATATATTTTACTTTTATTAAATTAGCATATAGTATTTGTAAGTCATTTCTTTTAACCATTTGTTGTAACATATATATATGATAAGTTATAATAGCAAAACTTTAACGTTCACGCCCCGTTTGGGATGCGACGTATGGGATCTATGGGGTAAATTATTATTATCATATAATTTTCCAATTTCTCTCACTTTTCTATAGTTAAGTAGCCATTATTTTGTTTAGCAAAAAGCTTAAAACAAACACTGTCTACATTCGACGACCTCCTTTCAAGATGAGCAGTCGACACGATTTGGGCCGGTATTCTCGTACCCCGTAAGTGCTATAAATATTCTTATTAATCTTTATTATATTACACCTCATAAGAGGAAAAGGGTGAATATATCGTAAGACATTTATACAAGAGAATAAGTCGATTCAAGCATACTTTGGCGATTAAGAGGGTAGGTAAATATCTCATTTATAAATAAAAGATGTTATTAAAGGAAAGAAAAATTTCGACACTGGCGGGGTTCGAACCCGCGACCTTCGGGTATACGCCCCCGTCGCTCTGCCAACTGAGCTACAGTGTCAGTTGGCATCCAGCGCAAAATTTCTCTATCCTTTGTTTCTTTTTTACACGTTCAAGTAGTGTTTGCGTTTCCTACCTCCGAATTTTTAACTAATTGAACGTGTAAAAAAGAAACAAAGGATAGAGAAATTTTGCGCTGGATGCCAACTGACACTGTAGCTCAGTTGGCAGAGCGACGGGGGCGTATACCCGAAGGTCGCGGGTTCAAACCCCGCCAGTGTCGAAATTTTTCTTTCCTTTAATAACATCTTTTATTTATGAGTAATAATCCCCACATGAGGAATTCATGTCAAAAAAAAAACATTAAAATATCTCATTTCTTCGTTTGCGTCATGGTCCAACTGTAAGAACTCTTGGCTCATGACACGACCAAAACTCTTAAGTTTGTAATATAAATTAATTTTTGGGCTTTATCCTAGTTTTGAAATTAAACAATTTAATAAAATTATCGATCCTAAAAATTTACGCATACCGTGCTTCGGAAGACAAGATATGCCATAATTTTACTACATTTTACGTAAACAGCAAAAGTGTCGTGTACTAGATGAAAAATGTGTAAAAAAATAACCGATTTACCAGAATAGAGGCGGGGTAGTGTTGCAACCCACCTGCGAGCGCACGCGGCGCCGCAGTGACACAAATCAAAATATGCTCTGCATGTTGCCGTTCTAATCAAATACAGTAGAATTGCTTTTGTTTATCTCTATTAGGATCATGAGCATGAGGTTAGAAAGACTTTTGTGGTTGAGGATTTCGGAATCATACGAGGTTTAAAATTACTTTTTGATGTTTATGATGATTGTCTCACGAGCTTCTAAGCTAGAGGTTGTTCAATTCACGAAAACGCGCGTAACCCTTTCTTCTAATATTTTATATATATGAGAAAACATAAAGGCGTGTGAAATAAAGGCTTATATGTTAGTGCTTTCGCAGTTAATTAATTTATCTATCTATGTGAATATTGTCAATCGTGTCAAAACATGAGATTCACATTGGAAAATGCGAACGTAAAAAAAGGGGCGCGTCTTCGCCGGGATTGACCTACCTATTGATGATGACGTGGTTTTGATACATAAATATTGTTTTTGAAACATTAACCATGAATGAAAAAAATATATATGACAGCCCTTAATGAATCTACCGAGTGAGTTTTTTTTTTATTTATTTTTTCAATATTAAGAAAATTACATATTAAATGGTTTTGGGGCTTTTGAGGGATTTTTTGGGCAATGCGGTTGGAGACCCATCACCAACAACCTTTGTTTCACCATCTTTTCCCCACACAACTTCCAAAAGTGGCTGAGGAATTTCTGATTCCTTAGCTCTGGCTACCTCTTCTAGGGATTTATAGCCGTGAGTATATGTATGTATGTATGTATGTACATATTAAAATAATTATACAGTGGTCACTTAATCCTTTTCTGAGGTCACTAATCTTTATATGTTATTTCTGTAAGCCTCTTTCTTGCCCGGAAGCCTGTGACGCGATGAGTTAAGCTAGAAATTTGGTTCAAGTATCGTTTTGTACAGTTCGCGGCCGTGGTGTGTACAAAATTCAGACATCATCACATGTAACTGGATTAAGTTAATTGTTACAGAATTTCAAAGTTTCGATTTTGGCCCATAGACTTTGCTTGAGTGTCTTAAGCGCGCGCAAACATTACTCGATCAGAGATGCGCTGTGTTTGGTTGGAATTTTTTCAAATCGGCCAATCAGAAAAATTCACTAGAAATTCAAAAGAGCTGCGCTGTGATTGGTCGGAAAATTTCAAAATAAACTCATTTTATTGGACGCGATGTAGTCGCGCCAGGGTTACCTAGTTTCTTTTTAATTACTAAAATCAGGCTGAAACAACACATAAGGAAGCAGAGGAGTTTGCCTATACTCTACCACAACGGCTTTATGGCAAGTTAACACACTATCAACAGATTGTCATGATAGTAACTGGGACCAACGTAGGCTTGATGTGACCTGGAAACCACGGAATAACCTTAAGTGAATCATGATTCAGCCTGCAATATCCTACCAAACTGAGTTTATACCCCAGGAATCATACCTGTGACCTCCGTACTGTAAGCTCAACGCTTTAACCTTAAGAATTAGGATGCTGCTTTATTTTGGAAATATAAGACTTTTATTTGAGTATGCAGCACAATCTTAACAAGAATCGAAGCCGTATAAAATACATGCACTTTCTGCGACATTTAGAATATATTAAAGCTATTATATTATTTAAAGCTTCGGAAATCTCACCGTAGTTATTGTAAGAACCAAGATAGATTGTCCGGAACTCTTAAGATCCATTTTTACCCATACGATCCACCATGTTTAATGTTGTATGTTATGATATATGTTTTTACAGAAATTGAAATTTTATTTGTGTGTGTGCACAAAACCTCGATAGTTAAAGAAAACAGCCAACATGACTCTAACTTTTAATCGAATTAGGCGTGTCTGTTTAACCGACTTCAAAAAAGGCGGTTCTCAGTTCGATTGTTTGTGAGTATGTATGTATTTTTGTCCGCGATTATCTCGCGTTTGGCTAAAGCTATTTCGATGCGGTTTTCAGAAAAGTATTTGTAACATTTAGCAGCAGGTTTTAGTGTTTCGATTGACTAAAAAAATAAATGAGGTTCTGTGTTTGACCTGTATGTATGTAAGTTTGTCCGCGATTATCTCGCGTTTAGCTAAAGCTATTTGGATGCTGTTTTCTTCTTGTGTGAAAAAGTATTTGCTACATTCAGGAGCAGGTTTTAGTGCTGTAACCGTTAAAAAAGAAAGGAGGTTTTGTGTTAACCTGTAAGTTTGTATGTTTGTACACGATTACGCTTTCAGAAAAGTACTTGTTACTTTCATGAAAAGATTTTAGTGCTCTAAGCGACTCAAAAAAGGAGGTTCTGAGTTTGACCCATAAGTATGTACGAGTATGAAATAAATATGAATTGAAAATGTTTAGTTATCATTAGACAAAGAGTTATCAGTTCATGTTTTTATGGCTTTCGGATACGGAGATTCTAATACCAAGAGTGTTTCTACATAGTTTTGATAGGCGAACTTCTCTTTGCTATATAAATACTCGTAGTCGTTCTAATTCGTTATGAAAGTTGGTTTGGCACCGACGTCAAAAAGAAGAAGTAATATTTACATATAACCGTTAATTATTAATTTTGCCGTGTAGTGTCGGCTTAGAATAACACTACCCCATTTCTACCCGTGGGTGATCGTAAGAGGCGACTAAGGGTATAGAGGCTTTTTAAGTGATTTTTGGGCGATGTGGTTGGAGACCCATCACCAAAAACATTTATTATTACCATCTTTTCCACAATCAACTTCCAAAAGTGGCTGAAGAATTTCTTATTCCAAAGCTCTGGCTACCCCGTTAAGGGATTTATAGCCGTGAGTATATGTATGTATGTTATTAATTTATATTCTTCTTCATTCTTGTTCATTGATTATATACATGAGTTTGTTTATGCAAAATTGAAATAGAGGTGTACATAATAAAAACTTTTTTTTTCTTTTCAGATGTTTTTTTGAAAGCGGTTCCTTTTTATACATAAAAAATATAGTTATAAGCAAGAATATTTGTTTTATTTCTGTTTTGTTTTAAATTTAAATATATAAAACCGAAATAAAATACTTATATATATATTTTATTTCGGTTTTAATCGGGGGACGCCCTTAATTGGAAAATTAAAGTAGTTAATTTAGACTCGCAAGCCACACTTTATTACCTTTCAAGGACTTTGTAAAGGTCCAGAAATAATAAACGATTAAGGTTGGTGTCTAACGTAATTTTTTAATAATTGGTCTTCACTATTACATCCCCATCGATCACTTAACATAGTCCTTGTCACCTTTCCAGTAACCTTTATTTTACACCCTTTCGCCCCTCAACTTCGATATGTGGCTGAAGAATTTATAATTCTAAATCTCGGGCGTAATTCTCTAATTCTAAAGTTATATTAATGTATGATATTATTGACTATTGGAGCATTGAGTGAATCTGGGCTCTTAGATATTGAAATAATAAAATACTAATTTATACAAGGTTTTTTATTAAAATAATAAATGTTACTAAACTATATCACAGGCATAACATGATGACTAACTGTCTTTGTAACTGTGTATGTAGGATACCTATATATATGTAGGATATAAACTTATTTTTAACAATATCACATATTTTACACGAATTTTCTTTTATTGTTTTAAAATTATTTTCAAAATTGTGAATAAAGGTATAAGAAACTATCAACAAAATATCAATATTACTAGCCCCTTCGCTCTGACATTGTAATAGAATAATGCTATAAATACTGATGTTTTTACGAATAAAAGTGTTCTGTTGGTGCATGTCTCCGTAAAAATATAATAGCACTTTTGAGATAGTAATCGTAATAATTCCTAAACGATAAACTCTGGGAGAAATTATAATACATTGTTCGATTAATATTAGTAGAACTATATCTGGAATTGTTCAGATAAACCAATTACCCTACGACTTCTTTCATTTCAGACGGCAATAAATATTTACATAAAACACAATACAATTACAGTTTTTCAAAATTTCAGAATTTTTTTAGAAATTTTTCTTTCCTTTATTTATTAGTAATTACTGTTACTTTTCTATAATACAAAAAAAAAATAGTATTCGTGTCATATGTTCGTACAAAACCAAGGTAATTAGGACAATTGCGATGCTTATGCTTAGGGCATTGATTTATTTTTTTTACAAAATACGAATAATGTAAAGAACAATCGAATACGAACAATCTGCATGTACATTTTGTACATCAAATATAATAAAAGAAATTGCAGGATTTAATAACAAAACTCTTTATTGCACATTACAAAAAAACAACAATTACAAAAAAAAGATCGGTAAAAAAGCCAAAGTACAACTGGAGGTCTTATCACTAAGAGCGATCTCTTCCAGACAACCCATGAATGGAAAGATTTGGTGGATTAAAAACATGTTCGGTAGATGTACAATAAAATAAACAGATTTGCTTAAAAACTAAAATTATTCATCAAACTATTATCTATCTTTTTTAAATATTACTAAATATTTACTAAGTTCTAACACACTTACACTAAATAATTGTTAGTTTCGACAAAACAACACTAAAACGTATTGAAATTAAAGATGGCTGCCCGTTATGGTGAATAGGAATATCATTAAATTCGATATAACATGACATGGTGCAAGGAGTACGCAGGTGACCGTATAGTATCATAAATAACATAACCGAACATTGACTTAATTATCTCATCACATTACTCTTTCATTTCATACAGTACCCATTATACCATGTCGTGTAAAATCCTTTTATTTGCTATATTTTCAATTCAATTATGTAGAGTGGTTTTTTGCTATAGTTTCACACTAATCAAGAAACACTTTTGACAGTCCCAAGTACTACAGCGCCATCTTTCTTACCCGAGCGGAACTGCTGTTCTATCTCGGCTAACGTTTTGCCCTTCGTCTCGGGAACCATGAACAGGACGAAGAAAAACGCAATGGCGCAGAAACATGAGTACATCCAGAAAGTACCAGCGGGGGTTAGGAGTCTCTGAAATGAAATGTTTTTATTTTGTTATCGATGAAATTTACTCTTGTTGAAGAAATACAAAATTTAATCCAATCTAAAAAGGTAATTGTGAGAAAGTCATTATTCTTGCCATTAGAACCTATCGGCGATCCACTTTTTTATGATCCTGTTTAAACCTCATGCGCTTCATTTACAGCAACTGATTTTCAAGAGAAAATAATATAGTGTAGAAAGGTGTGCCGTAAAGAGGGCACACGACACAATATCGAATATCCAAACCGATCCGATTTCCCTAGCATAAGAAAAGGCGTTTGAAACTTACGCGACAAAAGACCATGCGTAAAAATGTTGATAAATCTAGTAGAATCTCCGAAACCCATTAAGTGGCGACAGTCTCTGCATCGATGAGATCGGAGACCCCTTAAGAGTCCTCGGCCACCCAAATCATTATGAGTATACAGCCCCGGATCTACGATTTTTTCGAACCGGGGCTCGGCCGCGGGGCAAGAACTTGATATAGCGCTCCCTCTCGTGAGCGTTTGATTAACACTAAGTGGCATTTTCGGTGGTCGAAAGAATACTCTTTATTAAATTTGTACTCGTTATTATTTATTATTAATAACTTTTTCTTTAGTGTGACATCAAATTAAATATAACAACAACAATTAACAACGCTACCGATATACATTTTTTTTTTAATTTTTAAATTGTTTTTTTTTTCTTTTATCTTACTACAGCTTTACGCGGCGTGCTTTCTTTTCCGCGAAAGAATCTAAAGTCCGTCTGAAAGGCAGTTTTATTTTCAATAGCTAGAATCGTGAGGCCAGATAAACGTTCTTGGCTCATTGTTGAACGCAGATAGTTTTTAATTATTTTCAGTTTGCTGAAACTTCGCTCACAGCTGGCAGATGTCGTCGGTAATGTGCAGTATATACTCAAAGCTATACTAACTTTATGAAACACTTCTTGCAAGTCATTCTTACACAGATGTTGTAACAGGTCGAATGCAGTTGATTTTTTATCAATTTCCGTCACTAGAGGTTTGCCAGGATCGTACAAAGTGGCGATCAATAGTCTCTGCCTACCCCAATGGGAACTAACGGCGTGAGAATATGTATGTATGTATGTTCCGTTACTAGGTCTGAATACAGAAAGTCATGTACGAAAAATCAATTGCATTCAAGTCTTTTGAATATTTTCGAGCTAGATCGGCTCCATGTTTCTGCAGATCATCAGTCGACATATTTAAAAATGCGAGTAACCACTGAGGAAGGCGAAATTTTCATGTAGGCTCTTTGTTGTTTCATTTTATTAATTACTCGGACACGCAATCTAAAATAAACTAAACAACGATCGTCCCTTGGCGTAAAGGGTTATTTGGCTCCCAGCAGCAGGAATGCAGCCCGCGAGAAACGGCACATGAACACCATTACACTACCGGCAGGTAGCTGGGACATGATTATGAATCATGATGGGGTATGGTACTGTGGTACTAATGTTGGCTGACGGCCGTTGAGGCTTGAAGGTTGTGGAGTGGCGGTCACGTACCGGATGACGCAGTGTAGGTCGGGTGGACCGGCGACTTCGTTAAGGTCGCGTGAAGCCGATAGATGAGGACAGCACAGGACTGGTCGTTGCAGAAATCTTTGGATGAACACGTCCAATATTGGACGTCTATTGGCTGTTGATGATGATGATGACGACGTGGTACTTACATCAAGCGAATGATAAGTCTTGATGACGGTGAACATGGAGAGCAGGTTGACGGCGCTGGCCATGGCGGACAGCTGCGAGCGGTGGTGCGCCGGAAACAGCTCGCCCAGCAGCAGGAACGGCAACCCGCCGAAACCCAGCGAGAAGCCGCACATGAACACCATTAGACTGCCTACTGGGAGGTAGCTGGAAGATGGTTTGGTGTATCGAAATTTTGATTTTTTTTAATACACATCCATTAAAAAGAGCAATAAAACGACAGAATGGCACAAATGTTTGAACTTCAAGCAAAATATATATTGATAAATAAAACACTTATAGATATAAACAATCAACACAAATAATAAGCAAATCAGTTCACGTTTATTAACATTACCAATCACACGGCTTTGAAACCAAAAAGGTGTAGCCAGATTTCAGAATTAGAAATTCCCTAGCCATTTTCGGAACAGAACACAACTTTATTTTAACTAAGAAAAGAGTAAAGTGTATGATATCACACAAAAACATAAAATCCTCACCCTAACAAAGAGCTATGCTCAAACTCGAAGTAGTAAGCGGCGCCCATAGCTCCCATGGAGAAGCACATGATGACAGCAGATATCATGAGCAGGGGTCGTCTGCCGAACTTGTCTACCATCATGGTACTGACCGCGTTGCTAAGCAGCTGCACTACGCCAACCACTATTGTTGCCGTCATGGCGTTAAGACTGCTTCCTGGAATAAAATATACGTAAATATAAAATACCAGTCGATAAAGTCGATTTATGGACGATACATTTTACATAATAATTATAGACGCACAGTAACAGACGGACTCATTCGCACACTAGCAGTGTCTCACTCATATCTCACATCGCGCAATCCAAGAACTTATTATAATAAATATATACTTACATATTATACACCGATCAAGTTAGCCCCAAACTAAGTAAACTTATTCTATGGAATACTAACTCAACGATATATTTAATATTATATTATACACATATAAATAACATCCAAGACTAAGAAACAATAATTTATGCTCATCACATAAATGTTGCTCTCAGCGGAAATCAAACCCGCAACCTCCGGACCGAGAAGCTAGTCACCTAACCCCTCGGCCACGGACGTCGTCAGTCGTTAAAAAGATTAAATTCAAAACACTAGTTCGCACACAGGTCCGTCATATTTACTTATTAATACCAACTATATCACCAGCGCATAAGATAGAAATTATAGCCGAGATACGTGTCTTTTTAAATATGCTAAATGATCTACTTACCAGCGCTCTTAAATATCTCCACAGTGAAGAATATGACCGCGTCAATCCCGCTGAACTGCTGGAAGAACAGTAAGGAGAATCCCACTATCATCGGCTTCATCACAGCTCTTGAGAAGAACACTTTTTGGCTAAATAGGCTTTCTTCTTGAGGGTCAGTTTTGCTGAAATTTTAAAAAAGTCATAATGACATATTTTTAAAAGAAGAATCTGTGTGTTTGTGTGTAATGTCTTAAATAACAAAACTTAGAATATTAATGACCTTAGAATCCTAAAAACCTAGAATATAATGATAGAATATTAATATTAGTACACCCTAAGGTGTTAAGGCTTTTTACTTTTAAATATTATATACATATGTTTCTTCCATATACGTGGGACACTCAGAAAATTTTGCGAAAATAAAAAAAAAATGTTCTATGGGTAAAAATGTTTTTATTAAATCTTTTCAAAGTACTCTCCACCAGCATCTATACAAAGTTTCATACGTCTAAACCAGTTTCGAAACACTTTTTCCAGTCCGCCGCAGATGCATGATGATGCATCTTCCGGCGATGAAAATTGTATCCCTTTGAGTTGATTTTTTATTTTAGGGAATAAAAAGAAGTCACACGGTGCCAGGTCAGGGCTGTAAGGAGGGTGACCCAAGAGTTTGACCGGCGTGCTGTTCAGGAAGTCCGTCGTTTTGAGCGCGGTGTGAGCGGGCGCGTTGTCGTGGTGAAGCAGTAGCCCGCGGAGCCCTGTGTTTGGTCGATTAATGCTCACAACTGAGAAAACTACTGGCAAGCATTTAGTAGTATACCAGGCTGCGTTAATACTTCTTTGATCTTGTAAAGGAGTTGACACCAAATAGTCAGTCATATTGAAAAAACTTGCGATCAAAATCTTCCCACCGCTTCTAGATCTCTTCACTTTGGTAGGGGTCGCTTCGTTTTGAAATACCCAAACCGTCGACTGGCGCTTCGTTTCTGGATCGTAAATAAAGAGGGAAATTTTAAAATTGGAACGTACCTTTTTTTATTTATAAAGACTCATATTTTCAGTATACATTACAACCGGCCAGTGTTTCATACATTAAAACCTTTTTTCGCAATACTTTCTGAGTGGCCTGGTAATATATAAGATAGCAGCAACAACAATATATAATTTATTATTTCAAGGAGGCGGCAACAAATATGTTGTTGCGAGCTGACAAGCTCTTGGTGGTTCTTCAAAAACAAATTACATTGCAGAACTTACTCCTGTATAACATCCAACTTTATGGGAGCGGTGGCGCGCGGTGATAACTTTAGCCATTTGACAGAGACTGAGGCATCTTGCCCTTTGCTCTCCAGCCACACTGGGGACTCAGGCAGTGGGATCAGTATGAGGAAGAGAGCTCCTGAAAAATTAATTATTGTACAAAAAATATCTCAATCAGAATTTTACCTAGATTTTGTATCTGAGTGGTAATTTTTTAGCCTTTTTTCCGATAAAGATATTTTTCTACAAGCAAACTTCAAGCAAAAGATCCGTTTTGTTTATAGCTGAACCAGACAAGTAATCCAGAGCGGCTCAATACGACTCAGCGCCATCTATTGAAAGTCAAGTTAACTAACTCGCCCTTTTCTGGGCAACTCACCACAAAACCCAGCAGACAAGAACGCTAGGTATCGCCAGTAGAGCCAGCTACCAGCCACGTAAGACACCAGTATCCCGAATGACATTGACAAGGAAGGCAGAGAGCCAAGACGACCTCGGATCTCGGGATCGCAGCATTCACTCACCTGGAATATACAAATAATTATTTTTTTACTTTTCGCAGTCTAATGATTAACTTAACATTACTTAAACATGCCTACCATGTCACTACATGCTTTTAGATGTTCTTATTACATACATACATATACACAAAGCCATAAATCCCAAAAAGGGATAGCCAAAACTTCAGAATATGAAATTATTCAGCCATTTTTAATAGTTAAGAGGGGAAAGGAGTGTAAAATAAATGTTATAGGTAATGGGTCTCCAACCTCGACACACGGCATTACTTAAGAAACTCCAATACTCCATAATATGGAGGTCATATTACCAATCCCCAATACACCATATTTTGGTCCCATTAATATTTGTGTAGGGTTCGGTAGCGTTGTTAAAAATATGTTTCAAAAATATCGATGCATACGTGGACAAATCTGTTGTTTATCGATTTTGTATGAAAATTTGTGTATCCGTCAAATGGCTGTGGATTCTATTTTGTTCTTAAATATATTATACATAGTTATTGCTTACAATGTTTCAAGAAATTTTGCAACATAGTCCTTACAAATCACAAATGCATGAACTGAATAAATATTGCTATTCCTTCTGACTTAATCGGCAAGAAGGCGCTAAATTTCACAACATACTCCTAATAAATTGTCTATACAATCTACTTTGATTTGAGCATCTCTTGAAATATTTATAGCAATAATATCACTGTTATGTATATTTAATGCAAGAATGCAAATCAGCGCTTGTGCCATTAATATTTTATACCATGTGAATTATGCAAATCATTTTTCAAGCTCTTGGTTTCAAGTACGGAGGTCTCGGGTTTGATCCCCGGGGGGTGGTAACTTTACAAATTTAATTTGTAAGATTTAACCCAGTTTGGAAAGATATTGCAGGCTTGAATCACCTGATTATCCGAAAATTAAGATGATCCCGTGCTTCGGAGGGCACGTTAAGCCGTCGGTCCTGGCTACTATCATGGTAGTAGTCGTCAGTCTGCCAACTCGCAATTGGCCCGCGTGGTGGGCTATGGCCAAATCACCCTATATAGGGTAGGCTCAAGCTCCTTAGTGGGGACATATATGGGTTGTGAGAGAGAGTATTAATAAATAGAACTTAGAACACTCACATAAAAGAAAACACTTAGCAAACCCGAATTAAGTCAAAATATAGCGCGAATTATTTTTGTTGGAACTAAAACAAAGAACTCTCCTAGTCATTACAACCAAATGTTTATTTCCACTTACATAAACCTGCGAGGGCGCCAAAGAGAGGCCGACGCAGAACCCAGAAAAGAACCTCGCCACCAGCACCAAGGGGAAGGTGGTAGCAAACCCCAGTAACAACCACGAGGCTGCCCAGAGAGGTGCTGTCAGCTGAAGAGTTCTTCGCCTGCCGGCTCTCTGCATTAACACTCCTGAGAGCATGCTGCCGAGGAAGGCACCTAATGGAGGTATTGCACCTGGAATATAAGATTATTCGCAACGTTACTGACGAGGCAGGAGAAAAAGAATTTCTTAACATATAATATTACGTACTAGCTGACCCGACAGACTCCGTATTGTGTTGCTTATGCCAAACATTAGGCGTTTTTTCCGCTACTCTCAGTTCAATCAGGCGTGAATATTTTATTGGTCAACTTTTTCCGGGATAAAAAGTGTCCTATGTTATAATTTGGGTCATTCTCTAGCATTCTGCTAAATTTCATTCATATACATTCTGTGATTGAGAAGCCTTTTTACCTCAAACACCCAAACATCTAAACTTGCTTATTTATAACATTCTTAGGATAATTAGATGACCCGTGCAAAATCGTTTACGTGACAAAGACCTATTTTCTGTAGTTTCAGCGTGTTTGAGTACCAAACATCCAGTCATTCAAAGACTATACTACACACCTATTTTACCTCTTTGAAAATAATTTGGTCCCTCTTACCTACATAGTTTGTTTTAAATCATAATCGCAAACAAACATAAAAAATTTCATAGTGATAAGTCCAGGATTGTGGAAAATTACATACATACATACATATACTCACGCCATTAATTCCCATTGGGGTACGCGGAGACTATCGATCGCCACTTCGTACAAATTAATATGAAATTAATTAAAATTACATATGAACTTCAAACCCCAATTTTACCCTAATAAATTATATGAAATAACATTTCAAATGCTTATTTATATCATAAAAGCCCTTTACTAAATAATAAAAGGAATACAATATAGATAAAATTAAAACAACCCCCGCCCCCTCTTTACCCCATTAAGGAGAAAATGTGTCTCTTTCTTCTACAGACATCATAGTGAAGAGTCCAAATATATCTATATATTATATATCAATTTTCAAGGGAGGGAGTCAAAAGGCTAATAACGAACTTGATTAACCCTCGAGAGCTAAAGATCAGAACTACGAGTACTTGTATAATCATGACACACTCGTAAAAGTTAGTCGAAGTAAAGTATTAATTCTTTCTATTAGTATTTTTTTTATTGAGCTGTAACATGCTGTTAATAATTAATATATATTCACAAAAATATTATTATTTCACCATCTTTTTATAATGTCAATATTAATTATATTTTACTAATACATCAAAGCAACCATGATAGCCCAGTGGTTAGAACACTCGGTTATCGTGCAAACGACTAGTGTTCAAATCCTGGGTCGGGCCTACACCAATTTGTCGTTTCTAAAGACATATGTGTGGTTAATTTATCATGGTTGTTAACGGTGAGGGAAAACATCGTGAGGAAACCCACATGGCTGAGTTGTACTTAGTCATGTGACAGTGTATTCGTACAAAACGGCGATAGACCTGCCCCCTATCACGTGAGTACACTGTCCATGCAAAACGTGGGTACTCTGAACACCAGGTGACAAAGTCACGTGATGTTCAGAAGTATTAGTACCTCTGCCAACCCCTTCGGGGATATTCGGCGTGAACGTTTATGTTATGTTATGTTATGTAATACATCAATTAAATTATCAATACAATTGTATGTATGCTAACCACATGATTTATTAGCGGTTATTTCTTGCAAACTTAATTTTTAAATGGCATACACAGTAATTACTTCTCTTTAAATGGGTGTTATTTAAACGGTTAGCAAAGTATTGGCATATTTGTCTCACACGTCTCGTCTAACACGTCTCAGACACTTTCATGCTTCTTAAAATAGAGTTGACAAACCTATCCATGATTTCTGCTGTGTGCTCTGAATTAGTCCTGAATCCAGGTCTTCCATAGAAGGCAGCGCTGATGCAGAGTAGCCTCGTACTAGTCCTATTATTAGAAATGCTGTGGACGCACCAATTGTCAGCCATAACTGAAAAGATATATTATATTCTTTCAACTGTCTCTGCTGTCTACGCTAGTACCCATGTCATTTTACAGCTTTTTTCAAACGGATTGGCTGCTGCTAGGCCTGTGGTCATGACTTTATGTGTGCCGGGCAAATAAGGGCGCCCTGGCGTGGTTGTGTTATGTACGTAAGCTAAATCGAATAGAGAGGAGAAAGGAGCCCTGACAAGGTGACCAAGCGGGAGACTTATGTCGCACAGTGAGAACTCTCGCGTCCTCCGGGAGGCCTATGCCAGTGGCAGGCAAAGGGAGGTTCTAATTTGGCCGGCGAGGTCGGTATCTGGGAGTGGTATGTTCTATGTCCGCGAGCACTGGTGCTTGGGTCCTCGGGATCCCAGAGAACGTTACGAGGGCGTCTCTCTCGAGTTCCGACGTCTGGTGAGATAGTGTAATCAAGTGAGCTTTTTTTACAGTTACATAGTGTAGTACTAAATATACATCTCTCTCACATTTTTGCTGAATTTTTTCGATTATGTCAACCTCAACGGTAAAATGACAAACAAATGACGAACGTCCTGGCTCCGACTATTGTTCATTTTGCGTTTAAATATGCCGACCGACTGTGCATTCTTTATATGCAAGTCGGACAAATTGTGTTTGCGGGTTTGAGTTCACCTATGTTTCTGGAACTCAGACTTCTCGTGCTAACGTAAATAATTATATAAGTAATAATATGACCTCGTGTCACCATGTATGTATATGCACAACGCAATACACACTGAGACCGATATTGCCCGGCGATATAACCCGGCGGCCTGTGTTGCAAGAATTATTTGTAACTCACATGTAACCTAAGTATGAAAACTAGCCCGCCGACAAAAACACTTATGTCGGTGGCCCGCAGGCTCTGTGTGTATTGCATCGGATCGTTTCATTTTAATTTTATCGAATTTTATACATAACATAAACGTAAACGTTCATGCCGTTTATCCCCGAAGGGGTTGGCAGAGGTACCAATACTTCTGAACTCACATGGTAGCGCCATCTAGTGTCAAGAGAAGGTACCCACGTTTTGCTTAGACAGTGTACTCACCTGATAGGGGGCAGGCCTATCGCCGTTTTGTACGAATACACTGTCACATGACTAAGTACAACTCAGCCATGTGGGTTTCCTCACGATGTTTTCCCTCATCGTTAACAACCATGATAAATTAACCACACATATGACTTTAGAAAAGACAAATTGGTGTAGGCCCGAACCAGGATTGGAACTCACGCCCTTCTGTTTTCGGGCGGGTGTTCTACCCAACTGGACTATCATGTCATTTTTATCATCGAATTTTTAGTATGAGGAATTTAAAAGAAATATAAAGAGAAGTAACCGCCAAAGTAAACTAGTTGACATAAAATGCCCATAAAAACATAATCTGATTACTAAAGCAATCACCGCAATAAGGCACTTAATTCGACAAATAAAAACCCGTATGAAAAAATTGCGTGAAAAACACACGACCAAGTTTTACGCTTAGCTGACCTGACTTCTATTGTCAACTTAATTGGTGACCATTTGTTCCTCACGATGAAGGTTATGTACCATACAGTCGGGTGTTATCATTTCCTTGTATCTAGATTTTGATTACGATTTTTAATGGTCGTGTCTTCGCACATGTTCTTTTACGAGAGTAAGTAAGTGGGCTTACCTGCCTTCCTATTAAATCACTATTACTTACTAAGTCGCTGTTAAAAGTTGAGAGGGAAAAAATATTGTAACATAAAACGAAAAACCCAACTACAAAAATAGATAATTTAAATCTTTTTGTTCATGAAAACCTCATGTGGGGATTAATACTAATTAATAAAGAATAAATAAAGGAAAGAAAAATTTCGACACAGGCGGGATTCGAACCCGCGACCTCGGGTATACGCCCCCGTCGCTCTTGCCAATTGAGCTACCGTGTCAATGGCTGCCAAAGCAATTTATTCTTTATTAATTAGTAATAATCCCCACATGAGGTTTTCATGAACAAAAAGATTTAAATTATGTGATAGTTCGGCGTTTTCAACATTTGCATTCTATCTGAAAAGATAGACAATTCCGAATTAGTAGAGAATTCGGAGGTAGGAAACGCAAACACTACTAAAACGTGTAAAAGAAATAAAGGATAGAAGAATTTTGCGCAGAATTTTGGCAGCCATTGACACAGTAGCTCAATTGGCAAGAGCGACGGGGGCGTATACCCGAGGTCGCGGGTTCAAATCCCGCCTGTGTCGAAATTTTTCTTTCCTTTATTTATTCTTTATTAATTACAAAAATAGATATTAAAAGCAAAAACAAGACATTTTATCGCATTCAATTAAATACGTGTAATATGTAATTGAATGTGATATACGATATTGTTTCAAATTGTTGCAAGTGTCGGCAAACTTCTTCAAATGCACTTTGTTTTTTTATATCTTTGTTTCGTCCAAAAGCAATACGGCGATTCTTATCTCAATCTACATTACAAAGTAATAGTGATGTCTAGTATATATCATCAAGTAATAAAATTGACCTTGCTTTTCGATTGTGATCCAATTCAGACCGAACGATTTATCCTGTTAGCTCATATCTAAACCGAAATATCCTTTGCTCCACGAGGCGTTAAAGAAGAAATATCGGACATGCCATCACTGACAAATAGATATAAGTATCAGCATAAGGCATTTACGTTTCATGTAGGTACCAAAGTATGTATTTTACAGTATGTCTGTATGTTTGTTTATTCCAGCTGACCTGTGAAATTTAATAACTTTTTTTATACAATGAAAGGCTCTTTAGACTAATAAAGATATTATCATACTTGATTTATATTTTGACGATTTGACGACGTCCGTGGCCAAGTGGACAGGTGACTCGTTGTAGGTTTGATCAACGCTGAGAGTAACATATTGAATTATGGTTTCTTAGTCCTGGATGTTATTTATTACTCATTATATGGTACTAAATGTATCGTTAAGTTAGTATTCCATTATACAAGTCATTAAGTTGTACTTAGATGAAGCTAACTTGATCTGTGTATTATTTGTCTCTAAATATTAATTATTATTTGTTATACTATTTTTTCCGTGGCGTATGTTGTTCATTGCTGACATTACTTATATCATATTTTCAACTACATTAGTTTTATATATCACAGCTATACTGTCATCCTTCTCCACTTTGTGTACTATCATCATCATATTTCGTTATGTTTTTAACTCAAGTGCCGTGTAGAGGCAGTGTCGACTTATAATGTCACTACCCCTTTCTTCCCACGGGTGTTGTAAGAGGCGATTTAGGGTATGGGCCTTTTTAAATGGGTTTTTGGGTGATGCGGTTGGAAACCCATCACCAACGATATTTTATTTCTACCATCAACTTCCAAATGTTACTGAGAAGTTTCTAACTCTGAAGCTCAGGCTTCCTCTTCTTGGGATTTATGACCATGAGTAAATGTTTGAATGTTAATACCAAAATATAAAATGTTCGAAAACGAAAACAAACATATTCGCAAAAAATATAGTTCGTTATCAACTTATCACAGAACACGTGCTACTTCAAAAAATTTTCAATCGTATCTCTTTAATGGGATGACTCCGAATGTTTTGAGAATTTTGACAATGATAAGATGCAATCTCAAGATGGTCTGATTCTATCATACATACATATACCCACGGCTACAAATCCCTAGAAGAATAGCCAGAGCTAAGGAATTATAAATTCCTCAGTCACTTCTAGAAAGTTGAGTGGGAAAAGGATGGTAAAATAAAGGTTGTTGGTGATTGGTCTCCAACCGCATCGCCCAAAAACCACCTAAAAAGCACATAAACAAACATATTCGTAAAAAATAGCATATCACAAAACACGTGTCGTGCTACTTCAAAAATCAATCTTATCTATTTAATGAGATGACTATTTTGAGAATTTTGACAATGATAAGATCAAATAAGATGCATTCTCAAAATGATCTGATTCTATCAGTAATACGATAATTTGTTCGTGAGATTGATATTTTTTATGATAGAGCATCGTTAACAAAGCCATCTCCATAATACTTATGATAAAGAGGTCAGATTTGATTTGTCTATATCACAAGGCACTGAAAAATATGAACCGATTTTAAAGATTCTATCATCAATAGAAACTTACAACCTTGGTTAGAAACAGGCTATACATTTCACAGCACACTGAATTTCATAAGCGGTCGCAAAATAATAGATAAAACAACAACAACATGATCATTTTAGAGGGGAAAATAAAACCATAAGCAAAATAATGGTCGGCGATGGGTTTCAACCCACATATCGCACCAATCTATTAAGAAGACCCAGATCTTTTAGTTGCCTAATACAAACTCCAACTAAAACATTCACGCCATATATCTTCGAAGGAGTTGACAGTGGTACTAATACTTCAGAACATGAGACCACCAGGTGACAGTGTCACGTGATGTTCACAGTAAGTATGTTTGGACAGAGTACTCACGTGATAGGGGGCAAGCCTATTGCCATTTTGTACGAATACACTGTCACACGACAAAGTACAACTAAGTAACAAGTTAACTTAACCATGTAGGTTTCCTCACGATGATTTCCCTCACCGTTAACTTCCATGATAAATTAGCTACACATATGATTTAAGGAAAGACATTTTGGAGTAGGCCCGACCCGAGATTCAAACTCTAATCGTCTGCATGATAAGCAGTGTTTTACCCACTGAGCAAGTGAAAAAAACCATTGACAGAAATGCAAGGACCTATTTACACTCAAGTACGTTATTGTCGTCATGGCTAGTGTTTGTCGAAGATATGAAACCTTAATCGATAAACAAAGAAATGACATAAATGAAATACTTCAACAGAACGCAAACGTCCATCGTCTATACATCACAATGACAAATCGCATGTGGCAAGAAGTCATGTGAAACTTTATCATACAAGAAACCAAGCAACGAATTATTTTTTAGATTACTTTGGATGTAATTTAATGGGATTTTGATTATTTTCAACATGTAGAAAAGTGCCTATACCCTTAGGTTACGATCACCCGCGGGTAGAAATGGGGTAGAGCAATTGTAAGCCGACTCTATACAGTTATTAAATATAAGAGCGCCAAAAAAAACAATAAAGTAGTCGGTAGTAGTGCAACGGAATTTGCAGCAGATTTTTCGACAAATATTTATGTGTTTAGAGAAATCCCATTGAGTCTCCCACAGACTTTTTCCAACTAACTAACTAACAATTAATGTTTTTCTGTGAAACTTGTATCTATTATTTACAATGTCAACATTGGTCAAAGTAGACTTTGAAAGTATATCAATTACTAAGCTAGTCTGAACCGTTAACATTATATAACAAATTATGTTCGCACCATTATTTATAAATAAATATGAGACTTTACTTTACTTTTAAACAAATAAATTTTTTTTTCTCTCACACTCTTAAAATGCAAAACTTGTGTCACAATGATTCCAAAGTTAAGCTAATGCAAAGTTTCGCATTTTCGACACTGACTGACTGACTGGCTCACTGATCATCAAAATAGAACTAGTACTTCCTATAGACCTAGAGAGCTGGGATTTGGTACAGAGGTACATTTTAACGCCCACATAAAGATCAAGGTTCAGAAGAACTTAACGTCCAAAAGTGGCTGAGGAATTAATAATTCCTTAGCTCTGGCTACCCCTTCTAGGGAAATATAGCCGTGAGTAAATGTATGTATGTATGTATGTTCAGAACAAGGTTTATGGAAGATCTGGACTACCTGGTTACGCTGATGAGAAAACATAATAGGTCGATTAACTGTATTCTACTCAATAAATAAAAATATATAATAAGTATTTTAAATCTCGGTGGCGTATTTATTTACACATTTAAAAGTTTTTTTCGTGTATTTCAAAGATTTGAAAAGTCGTGGAGTTTATTTTTATTTGATTTCACAACATCTATCTATACATAGTATAAAATGAAGTTGCAAAGGGCGCCCAAAATGTGTTTGTTGCCTAGGGTCTCAAAAACTACTATATCAATAGCTATGCAGTTTTCAATAATGGAAAGAAGACATTCCAGGAATTCTATAGGTGTATAATTTAGGTGTACCTACTTAAGAAATTATTAGAGTAATCGTAACAGTTATCAGACGGACGGAAGAAAAACGAGCTTGTTGGAGGCTTGCATTGCGTGCGCTGCTGAAATAACTCAAAATACAGAATAACAATGTATGGGGAATGGTTTCGAATTAGAAATAATGCGGAGGTAGGAAACGCAAACACTACTTAAACGTGTAAAAGAAATAAAGGATAGAAGAATTTCGCACTGGCAGCCAACTGACACGGTAGCTCAGTTGGCAGAGCGTCGGGGCGTTTACCCGAGGTCGCGGGTTCGATCCCCGCCTGTGTCGAAATTTTTCTTTCCTTTATTTATTCTTTATTTATTAGTAATAATCCCCACATGAGGTTTTCATGAACAAAAAGATTTAAATTAAATGTATGGGGAAATTATTTTTCTTAAAAAGTTCTATAAAAAAGTCTGCGATAGCATATGTCTATCCTTTAAGGTTTAGCCACAATAACGATTATAGTGGTGTTCAAGTTTAATTTACGATATATCATATTTTTCAATTACTCGATGTTCCTACCGACATAGACCAATAAACATAAAACAAAATGCATATCAAATTAAAGCTGATGAAATGAGGATTCCGAATATATACATATCATAACACTTTTATGTTAATATTAATACACAAGATGCATTTACAATGTAGTTAAGTTTCGGTTAAAATAAATAAGTAGGTACTTAGGTATAAGAAAGCAAATTTACAGTACGAAGTCTGTCGGGTCAGCTAGTAATATAATAATAAGATATCAATCAGTCTACGTCCTGCCAAAAAGAAGTGAAATCCTACCAAAAACATTCTGTAAAAAACTAGCCAATTCTCAATAAAGCTGCTTGTTTATCTATAAAATAAGTGGAGCCAATTCTAAGGATCCTTACTGCGATTATTATAGTCAATTTTACGTGACTTGGCCGTTGAACATTCTTGACACGTTTATTATGCACAAGTTCATTCACTAAGTTATTTGCAGATTTATTCAAATCTTCTAAACTTCCTTGCCGATTATGTAGAGTCCATTTAACATTTTTTTGTGATTAAAATCTATCTTTATTTTTATTTGTAAGAACTCTGGTGACTACTTCTATGTTTCCCTTAAACTTTAATCATAATCTACTATTTACAAGTCAAAGGCCAAGTCACGTAAAATAGCAGTAAGGAACCTTAGACTTGGCTCCACTTATTTTAGAGATAAAGAGAATTGGCTAGTTTTTTACAGAATGTTTTTGGTGGGATAACACTAGTCTTAGTACACCGTTACGGAAGTGGTTAATACATTTACATGCATATATATACACTCACGCTTTTACCTCCGTTACTATCCATAGGGTAATTAAAGACTACCAATTGCATGATCCTGATTTTGTATGATCCTAGCAATCCACGCCAGCTTCGTTTACTATCATTAATCTTTTCATGCATATTAAATAAATATATGGACATATTAAACACAGATCAAGTTAGCCCCAAACTAAGTACAACTTGTTTTATGGTATACTAACTTAACGATATATTTAATATTATATAATACACATATTAATGACATCCAAGACTAATAAACAAATGTATGCTCATCACATAAATGTTGCTCTCAGCGTGAATCGAACCCGCACCCTTCGGACCGAGAAGCTAGTCACCTATCCACACGGCCACAAGCATGCCTTTTTGCACATTTTTAATTTCAGTTGAATGTGTCGTCGTCGGTTCTTGTCCTCAAATGTTTATTTACATACATATACTCACGGCTATAAATCCCTAGAAGGGGTAGCCAGAGCTAAGGAATTAGAAATCCCTCAGCCGCTTTTGGAAAGTTGAGTGGGGAAAAGATGGCAAAATTAAGGATGTTGGTGATGGGTCTCCAACCGCATCGCCCAATAATCCCTTAAAAGCCCCAATACCCTTAGTCGCCTCTTACGAACACACATGTTTATTTAATAAGCAGTTTAATCATATACTGATACCTGGCAACCGTTTCTTAACAACCGTATAGCTCAGTGGGAGAACCACCATCACTTCTCATAAAGGAAGCGCTAGTTCAAATCCTGAGTCGCGTCTACATCAATGTAAGGTATATCATCTAGTCATTTATGCACTATCACTTATTAATTTATAAATTTTGTCAATGGTGAGAGAAAACACAGTGAATAAACTTACATAGTTTAGTCATGTTTCGTCATGTGAAAGGGTATATCATGTGGATGCACTGAGACAATATGGGAACTCGGAACACCAGGTGACCAAGTTTCACATTGTGTTTAGAAATATGAGTACCTCTGCCACTCCTTCGGGGATATACGCCGTGGATGTTGCGTAAAGTCAGTTATTTTGCAGTTTATAATGACTACTCTTTTCATAGACGACGTGATAGCTCAATGCGTAGAACATCGGTTATTGTGCAAACGACTAGTGTTCAAATCCCGGGTTGGGCCTACATCAATTTGTGTGGTTAATTTATCAAGGTTGTTAACGGCGAGGGAAATATCGCGAGGAAACCCACATGGCTGAGTTGTACTTAGTTATGTGACAGTGTATTCGTACAAAACGGCGAGAGGCCTGCTCCCTATCACGTGAGTACACTGTCCATGCAAAACGTGGGTACTCTGAACAACAGGCGACAAAGTCACTTGATGTTCAGAAGTATTAGTACCTCTGCCAACGCCGTCGGGGATATTCGGCGTGAACGTTTATGTTATGTTATATGTTATGTTTTTTCATACTCATGCTAAATGTAAAGTATCGACGAAAATTATCTATTTCTGCCCGCGGATGCTGAAAGAAGCGAATTAGAGATCCGGGGTTTCTTTTAAAAATGGTTGAGCGATGTGGCTGGCGACCTATCACTAACCACGCTTTATTTTACAACCTTACACCCATTTATCTTTCATAACTTAAACTTCGTGATTTTTCTTAAAAATAACATCAGATGAGTCTTGAATAAGTTATCGGTAACAGTCATTTGTTTTAAAACCTTTGTTACGATAACAATAACAACCGTTTTGCCTGCTTTATCGGAATCAAAGCTTGAATCGAACAGATTAATGACGTCGAAGTCACGATGCGAAGATATGTCGGTTAAATATAAAGATTGGTCTTTCACCTACTAAAATATCCTATGCTGCGATGCTATCGATTTAGTATCATACATACTTACAAACTTACACTCACGGCTATAAATCCCTTGAAGGGCTAGTCAGAGCTAGGGAATTAGAAATTTCTCAGCCACTTTTGGACGTTGCATGGGGAAAAGATGGTAAAATAAAGGTTGTTGGTGATGGGTCTCCAACCGCATCGCCCAAAAATCCCTTAGAAGCACCAATACAGTAAGTCACCTCTTACGTACGCCCACGCGAAGAAATAGGGTAGTGCTATTCTAATCGGAAACTACACAGCTATCATCATATCACACACAGTATCATATCGTTTTCGTAACAATTTTAAACTCTCGTAGTGCTAATTTAAATGTTATATTGGACCTGCAGGGACCAGGAAAATTGACAAATATCCCGTTGTAATGAAACTGCCTTCTTGCAGTAACATAATTAAGATCATTCGAAATATCACTAAAATTATGAAACTATTCATTAATAACATGCTATATAGTCATAATGTTTAAATAATACAACATTGGCATTCATTAAAAAATAAAATTTTTAAATAACCTTAAAATATGAACTCCCTTTTAAGAACTGCCAACACAGATAAGTTTGTCTCAAAATTGGGTGAACAAAACCAATTTTGCGAACACTATTTATGATATTTCTAAGGATATGTAGTAATAAAATCTTTTTCATTGACAGCAGTCTCAGATAGGCTTTATTCTATAATGAATTTTCTATTTGATTTAATAATATGATAATTGAATGATCTAAAGTATTACTGGTATAGACGAATCAACTAAGCCTCTTTGTTAACAAAAGGATGCGTGCTACAGATGCGCAAGTGATGCAATCATTTCCTACTTTACCCTTAATGTAACTTCTTCCTCTACTTTGATATAGGTAGCACAAACTGTATATCTCTTTTGCCACTTTAAATTCATCCATCCTCTCTATGTGCCCAAACTATCTTAACATTCCTCTCTCTATCTTGCACACTACGTCATCTTAAGCCCCCAGTACACAATGGCCCATGATGGCCCACTGCACGCCATCGCCACTGTGTACAGGGGCTAATGGCATATGATGGCCGACAATTGTCAATCGTGGTGCGCAATCGGGAAATTGTCGGTTTTTTGGGCACACTTCAAAGGAATCGAAACCGTAGCGTGGCCTGTGGTGTTTCCACAGTGGGCCATTGTTTAGTTCGTCACCGGCTGCTGATAGAGACTTATCCTTTTTTGGAATATTTTTGTGCAATATGTATTTATAATCAACATATGACGAAAAAATAACATAAATAATAATATACAAATAGCTGCAGCCGTAATTACATCGACGTCCATCGCAAATGGTTTGCCAGGCAGCAATGTGCAATGGGCCATTATGTGAACACCAAGTGATCGGGGCCTACAATTGTACATTGCAAAGCGTGGCTCATCACATGCCATTGTGTACTGGGCGTTTTAGAGATATTTAGAGCCAATCCAGGTCGGCCTTGTAAGATATTTGAAAACGTTCTTACGAAGGTGAAGTCCGTAGTGAAAAGAATAAAAGAGCATGTATGCGAAGAATGATGAATATGACAGAGGCAAGAGAGATTTGTCATGATCGTACCAAGTAGTAAGAAGTACTCTGCCTACCCCAATGGGAATAACGGGCTTGAGTATAATTAAGTAAGTAAACTGTATAACGAGCGCGACTTTGTAAGTAAAAACAAAACCAATTACATCTATACAATTATTATTTGAGTTCTAAGTTCCCTGTTAATCTCCCAGTACTATCACTTGCTACAGTGATTGATTACATCAATATTTGCGTTTAGTATCATAATTGTGACAATGTTAATTGTACCATTTTACTTACTTAACTTAAATGTACAAACATTATTTTTGCTGTGTAGTGTTGGCTTAGAACAGCACTACCCCATTTCTTCCGGTGGGTGTACGTAAGAGGCGACTATCGGTATTGGGGCTTTTAAGGGATTTTTGGTCGATGCGGTTGGAGACCCATCACCAACAACCTTTATTTTTACCATCTTTTTCCCACTCACATTTCCAAAAGTAGCTGATGAATTTTTAATTCCTTAGCTCTGGCTTCCTCTTCTAGGGATTTATAGCCGTGAGTATATCTATGTATGTATATTTGTCAGCACAAGTTCGGTATGGCAGAAAAAGCATGAGAATAAAGGGGGTGCGGTAGAGATGAGAACCATATATAATCACGCCATTTGTTCCCATTTGGGTACGCAAAGACTATCGATCGTCATTTTGTACGATCCTGATAAACCTCTCTTACTTTCATCATGTTCAAGAAACTAATAAAATACAAAACTCGAAAAGGGTTCTGAAGTTAAAAATCCCAATGATAAAATTTAACTCCAATTAATTTGAAATCAGAAAAACAGTGTTTTATACTAAGTTTTTGTTGGTTCAAATATTTAAAGTCAAATATTTTCGAAATAAATGTTATTTAAAATTTATCATTGTTGTGGTTTAGTTGAAATGAATATAAAAATTAAGTGCAGTTAAATGTTCCTATAATATTTAAACATGTTATAGACATCACGTGACATTGTCACCTGCTGTTCAGAGTACCCATGCTTTGCTTGGACAGTGTACTCACGCGATAGGGGGCAGGCCTATCGCAGTCAGGTACGAAACGAATACAGTGTCACATGACTGAGTACAACTTTAGCTGAACCACAATACATTAACCACACACTTGTATTTATAATATGATATTAAATAATATTAAAAATATCAAAATGCTAAGGGTATGGGGCTTTTTTAAGTGGTTTTTGGGCGATGCGGATGGAGACGTCACATCATTTACGATACTTTATTGCTACCATCTTGTCCCCTATCAACTTCCAAATGTGGCTGAGGAGTTTCTAGCTCTAAAGCTATTGCTATCCCTTTTTAGTATTTATGGCCGTGAGCTTATGTATGTATGTATATGTATATATATATTATATATAAATTATTTCGTCTCTATTATCCTTACTAATATTATAAATCGGAATGCGAGTTTGTTTGTTCCGCTTTCACGCCGTAACTACTACCGATTGCTTTGAAATTTTGCAAACGTATATTTAGAACCTCGGATTAAATAATAGGGTACTTTTTAATCCGGAAAAAAATATGTTCCCAAAGGAATGAGAGGTTTTTTTATAGTTGTGCTTTATAACGCAATATAAGCAAATTCCACGCGGGCGAAGCCGTGGGCGGAAAGCTAGTAAGAAATAAATCATAATATAGATTTAGTTGTAATGTAAAAGACGATCACCTAAGGCGGTACAAATAAATATTAATTCATTTAAATTTCTCATATATGATCGTCTTTTACATAGATATTATCTATATTTTATTTATATTTGAACTTTAACTCTCAAAAGTTGGTGTTCAATATTTTTTTTGATAGTGCAATGTAGTGAATTAATAGACGTGTTGCTTGGTTGAATATATGTTTATTACTTCTAAAGACTTATGACTAACTTACATTATATAATGGCAAGAGGGGGACAAGATGCACTCACACTACACTACACCTTCCCCCTTTGCAAATAAAAAAAATATTTATAAATAACATATTTTTTTTAAAGAAATTATTATCCATTAATCTATTTACTAAGAGTCGAATATCAAATAAAAATAAAAATTAATTTTAACCTTTTTTAGAACTTGTTTATATATTTAATAAAACTTAACTACTATACTTAAATAAATCTATTGGTAAAATCCGGGATAAGTCGAACAAATCGTAGGCCAAACGATTTGCTGCGTAATCACACAATCAAGTAAATTTTTAAATACATGCCATAGTACTGTTATCACATAAAGATTTTTTTATACATTTCAACTTTGTAATAGTCATTAACTTTATTATATTTCATTATGTTTTTATAATATTCTCTCTTATATTTTTATCATATATTTAAAATAGCTGTGGACAACCATGCTTCCTTCTCAAGTCATATATTTATTTATTCTTCATCTTTTATCAAGGTACACTAATAACATTATTCGGTCGGCCGCCCTTTTACACATTTATTATTCATTTATTTAACTTTATCTCAAGGTACAAATATTTTTTTATTACATTACATGCGCATTTATTTATATACTTATAAACAGTCTCTCTCTTTTAACACTCTTTTGGTGTCCAATTTTCTTCACGAAGGGTATTCAACCGCGTCATGATCAGATAAAAAGGATTCAGAGATCTGCTTTGTACCTTGGTGTACCTTGTATCACTAAATATACTACTTTCCAAAACCTTTCATTATTCTACATTCAATATTTAGTTTTCAATTGGTAAATAATCGAAATAACATTGAGTGATCAAGTCAAATGAACATCAAAAACTTATCAATTGAAACTATCATTCTACAAAGTGCATTTCATAAACTATTAAACCCATCATACTAACTTTGACACCATTCCATTACCTTTTCTAATCATAACAATTACATCACCTAACTAACTCAATCATACCACACACAGCGATCACTTCATAGAATTCCTCACGCCATATATGTATGCAACGCTATCTCTTCCATCGCCGTACCAAAACAAAAGCAAATATCAACCTAGCAACCACTATAATTTTAACTCAATATTCTTATTTTCATCATTTTATGAACCTTTTTCTTAAATTCATTTATAAACTATTTAATTCGTCTTTTCTCTCAGATTTCTTTTCATTTTTACCATCCCAATATATAGTTTTTTTAGTAACATTTTCTTATACGTATTACATTATATTAGTGAAATCAACTTGTTCTCATTATGTTTGATTAACTCTAAGTTTCAATATTTATGTTTTTTTCATAAACAGGCAATAGCCAAGACAATCTTATAATTATAACATATTCAATGAAAATATTTTAAAAGAGAATCGTACAGGTAATACCAGACATAATTGGTTTATTTATTAAGTAATTACATAGTTCATATTTTGTCATAAAGTATCTTGTATAAAGATTTATCCTTCGAATATTAGCGCGATATAGTAAAGTAATACATTAGCGCTAAAATATAAGTATACGAATTGAATGGTGGCTTCAATTTTAGTTAAATCGGTATCAATAAATATATCTCTATATAAATATACATTTAAATGTCTTTACTATAAAATATTATTAACCTAAAACCATAAAAATAAGGAGTACTAAACTTAACGTTTCATTATCTTATATGTAAAACTAGCTAATCATTTTTAAATACATAAATCTTGTTATAATTACGCACCGTACCACTGATTGTCATTTCCAGTCACTCAACATTATTAAATATTCGCACATAACAAAACATTTTCAAGGTGATATCCACGTCCTCAGAGCACTCAATGGAAAGGAAGCTGGTACCATTTTTCAGTCCTGGATAGGTCGTATTGGTTCTTCAGGTTTGGCTATGTATAACATTCTTCAAATTTAAATGTGTCAATTCGAATTATTCTTTTGCCAATCTTGTAAAATTTAATTTCTTTGTTGTATTGTATAACACTTATATTTCACCACTTTGCACTTTACTTAGAATATAAATTCATGTTCCCGTGTGCAGCGCAGCCGCTAGGCCGCACTGGCAGGGTCGCCATGCAATGAAGTAATTGATAGACGTGTTACTTGTTTGAATGTATGTTTATTACTTCTAAAGACTTATGACTAACTTACATTATATAATGGCAAGAGGGGGACAAGATGCACTCACACTACACTACAATAGTCTAGCTACCCCTTTTTGGGATTTATAGCCGGTTACTAGCGGATAGGTTATGTTAGGAAGGTATCACATCTACATTGTTACTACTACTATAATCAAATAACATACATCACCATCATCAGTTAATGGACATCCACTACTGGATTTAAGCCTTCCACGAGGTGTACCAACAACTCGTCGAAAACCGCTGAAGTCGATGAGGCAGCACATAATCGCCGCATCATTGTAGATTTTAAAAATGACTCAAGGCTCAACTCAACTCACACGTTCACACCGAATATCCCCAAAGAGGTTGGCAGAGGTACTAATACATCTGAACATCACGTGAAATTTTTACCTGGTGTTCAGAGTACCCATGTTTTTCTTGAACAATATACTCACGTGATAGGGGGCAGGCCGATCGCCGTTTTGTACGAATACACTGTCACATGACCAAGTACAACATAGCCATGTGGGTTCCCTACGATGTTTCCCCTCATCGTAACAACCGTGATGAGTTAACCGCACATATGTCTTTAGTACATTTGCCGTGTAGTGGCGGGTTAGAACAACACTACCCCATTTCTACTCGTGGGTGATCGTAAGAGGCGACTAACATTTATTATTACCATCTTTCCCCCAATCAACTTCCAAAAGTGGCTGAGGAATTCCTCATTCCAAAGCTCTTGCTACCCCGTTAAGGGATTTATAGCCGTGAGTATATGTATGTATGTATGTATATGTCTTTAGAAAAGACAAATTGGTGTAGACTCGTCCCGGGATTACAACACTGCACCATAAGTGGTGTACTGAAGAAGAAGAAGAAGAAGATACATTTATTCACATTTGAGCTATTAACTACTACAAAGTTTACTTAAATATTAAAATTATAAAAAAGACATAAAAAGTGATACAAAATAAAATAAATGAAACAAATGTGAATAGGTCCTGCCTCAGCTTATTTTTGTGCGTTTTACACACAACACTGATTTTCAGTCAGGACCCATTTGGAGTGACACGTACTGCCCACTGAGATATCACGTAAAATGATTTTCAGTTTTTTTATGCTGGTGTCCAAGTGGGATGTACATTCAATAAACACTTCTAGTTGGTGCAAGGGGATACTATAGCTTGGACTATCTGAATTCCTAGTGCAAGAAAACTAACAAAACTGTCCCCCACTCGCGGTTTAATCACCCATACGAAAACGTGAATAAAATATGCAATATTTTTAAATTACTTTTCATATCGGTTTTGCTCAAAAAAGGATATTTAAACAGGGTTTTTGTTACAAACGGAAGCATCACATTCACAACATGAAATAACATAAACGTTCACGCCGTTTATCCCCGAAGGGGTTGGCAGAGGTACCAATACTTCTGATCATCGCGTGACAGCGCCACCTAGTGTCCAAAGTAGGTACCCACTCTTTGCTTAGACAGTGTACTCACGTGATAAGGGGCGGGCCCATCGCCGTTTAGTACGAATACACTGTCACATGGCTAAGTACAACTCGGCCAACATAAAATAAGAAATACTAATAAACTTGAACACTAATACATTTGCAATTAATTTATATTTTTGATGGTTTTCCTCCCGTCTTCCACCATAGTTTTGGATTGAACAGATTCTACCATAAATCTCTTGCGCCAACCGCGCGAACTGACTAAAGAATCTAGGGTATTAGAAATGTTAGGGTGGGAACTCGTCACCAACTACTATTGTACTACTTCATAGTGGTCGAGGAATCGTTAATTCCACAGCTCCAGTTATATTTTTATGGGTTTTATATAGCTGTTAGTGTCAATAGGTATTCTAAGGTAGTTTAATTATTCTCAGAACCGGATTATCAAGAATTTGTATTCATTGCATTTTTTTTAAATAGCGCCATATGAATTAATAAACGAGTGTGTATTATGATTTCAAACATGTCTGAATAGATAACTGAATAAAAACAACGTTATGATACTTATAACAAAAATCAGACAAAGTCCATAAGAACCATCAAACAATCATTCATAATGAATTATCACAATTCATAAAATATAATAACAATTCGCAAAAGTAAATCCCCAAAAATTTCAAAAAAACTCACCTGTTTCAAAAACGGCAACGAAAAAGTTATCATTGTTAACAAAAAACTATTTACTCTGTCTTCCCGCGCAAACTATATAAAAAAACAAGACTTTCAGTCACAGCAGCAGCGGTGCTAGGTATGGACTGAACATCAGTCGATATAATCCGGACGGAATACGCGTTTAGAACGCTAGGAATCACCGTCGCGAATGTATCTCGGTCTAGATTCAACTGTGTGTTTGATTATCCTTAAACATTTTTACTCTATATAAATGGAGGGTTCCGTAAATATATTGCCGGTTTCAGAATAGACATCAAACTATATTGAGGTGATTATCGTTTAATTTTTCTATGGAGTTCCAAATAATAACATAAGTTTCACAGGATTAAAAAAACAGATTTGGCATCAGTAAATGAGATATGATGATGATCATGAGTTACATTGGTGAAAGATCTTCATAATCCTTGAAGCAGATCTAGACATAGGTTTTCAACTTACTTGTAATAAGACCTACCTCCGTCTAAAGTCATAAAAGCGGTTTACGGTGAAATAATAAAAAATGAGAAATCTATATTGCTTAATTGCAGACAGATCAGTTGGTCGAACAACGAGTGCTACTTTCCTTTGATGTCCTGGATCTGTCTGCATCCCGATACAGGCACACATTTCACGTTTTTGGCAATTTGCTATTTTTGATCAGGTGTGTTCTGTGCTTTTATTATGTAGGTAATTTATTGCTGTACTAGTTGACGCGCTCAACGTTGTTTACATGTGATAAGACAAATCATCATTAGAATAGGGAAGAATTGTGTCCCTCTAATCTACATAGTTTAAACCAAAACATTTTTATTCGATTTCGAGTATTATGCCCAGAGATGAGAAATAGGTACTAATATTTATAAGCACACGGCCAGAACCGCAGCAAACGCTACGTCTCGCAATTTCAAATCTATTATATCTTCGAAAATATTTCTTCAAATCATATTCTGTAAAAAGCCATATAGATTTATAATAAATTAACAACGTATAGGTATAATCCCCTGAGATACAGGCTTTGCCTAGTTCAGGGGTGGACAAACCATTTACCCTAGAATAAGAAATTACACTTAAGATCAAACTTTTGTAATATATATAAGAACTTCTTGTCAATAAAGAATTATTATTATTATTATTATAAGGTATTCAATTGGATATGGATTAATTCTATATGGGTTAAAATCCAAAATTTGCCATTAAAATTTTTATGACAAATATCTATTTATATTTATAAATATCTATATAACAATCTATTGTGAGATATCTATAAGAGATAGACTTATACAATTTCAATGTGTATAGGTCTATCTCTATATATACATAACATAACATAACATAAACGTTCACGCCGTATATCCCCGAAGAGGTTGGCAGAGGTACTAATACTTCTGAACATCACGTGACTTTGTCACCTGGTGTTCAGAGTACCCACGTTTTGCATGGACAGTGTACTCACGTGATAGGGGGCAGGCCTATCGCCGTTTTGTACGAATACACTGTCACATGACTAAATACAACTCAGCCATGTGGGTTTCCTCACGATGTTTTCCCTCACCGTTAACAACCATGATAAATTTACCACACCTATGTCTTTAGAAAAGACAAATTGGTGTAGGTTCGACCCAGGATTTGAACACTAGTCGTTTGCACGATAACCGAGTGTTCTACCCACTGGGCTATCACGGTTTACTCTATATATACACTTAATGTACTAAGCATTTATTATATTTTGATAAGTCTCGAAGGGTTCAGCCTGCGATTGCAATGGAAGCGGAAAAGGATAAATTATTTGCGCCACACACTTTAGAAACCCAAGAAAAGCAGTATTTAATTATTATTTTTATACATGAACACCTTTTTCTTTAATCAGTCTATCTATCTATATAATAAAATGTTTCGGCGAATTTTCAGGGCCCCATTCGAGAACCTCAGGATAGGATTAAAACGCTAAAATTTTCGTCACCTAGAAATTCGTAATCAAATCACACACTTGAAATCCAAAATTTCAAGTCGGTAGATCAATTAATTCGACACTGACTGACTGACTCACTGATCATCAAAACTAACTAGTACTTCCCATAGACCTAGAGAGCTGAAATTTGGTACAGAGGTAGATTTATGTTATGGAAGATCTGGACTACCTGGTGACGCTGATGAGAAAACATAATAAGAGTACTGCCAAACTATAATAAGCGTATTTACGAGAAATAGTAGTCGATTAACTGTATTCTACTCAATAAATAAATATATTCAGTCCAATAATTATTATTATTTATGTACTAGCTTTCAGCCGCAGCTTCGCTCAGGTTATTTAGCATTAGTGCCAGGATCGTACAAGGTGGCGATCGATAGTCTCTGCCTACCCCAATGGGAACTAACGGCGTGAGAATATGTATGTATGTATGTATGCCAGTACTCGTCACTATCACTAGATGGCGCTGGCTGTATTTTAAATCCCGGTAGCGTATTTATTTACACATTTAAAAGATTTTTCGAGTATTTCAAAGATTTGAAAAGTCGTGGAGTTTATTTTTATTCGATTTCACAAGATAATATAATAATAAGAAAATGTTACCATTCAATCAGTCTACGTCCTGTCAAAAAGAAGTGAAATCCCACCAAAAACATTCTGTAAAAAACAAGTAAAGTCTCGATAGAGCTGCTTGTTTATCTCTAAAAAGTAATAAAATCTCTAAAATAAGTTGAGCCAAGTCTAAGGTTCCTTACTGCGATTTATTTATTATTATAGTTAATTTTACGTGACTTGGCCGTTGAACATTCTTGACATGTTTAGTATGTACAAACTTCTTTGTCGATTATGTAGAGTCCACTTCATATTTTTTTGTGATTCTAATCTATCTTTATTTTTAGTTGTAAGAACTCTGGTGATTATTTCTATGTTTCCCGTAAACTTTAATCATAATCTACTAATTACAAGTCAATGGCCAAGTCACGTAAATTGCAGTAAGGAACCTTAGACTTGGCTCAACTTATTTTAGAGATTTCATTACTTTTTAGAGATAAACAAGCAGCTCTATCAAGACTTGGCTAGTTTTTTACAGAATATTTTTGGTGGGATATTAATAACATATTTTACCTCATTGCATGATGACAGAGACCATTAGCGGGTTGGCTAATGATGTCAATTTGATGACATCTATCAAGTAAACGTAAATCTTTGACAGAACGAAGTATGTCAGGTCAGGTTGTTTTGAATAAACGCTATAAACATAGGGACAGAGAAAGCGACTTTGTTTTATACTATGTAGGGATTACCTCTTATGCTTGTCAAATAAATGTGTTATGTTTACTTTAGAAGCAATCACCGAGGTGGAAAGACGTTGAGACTGCAGCGGCGATGAGTTGGTTGGCTTACTGCATTAATACTTACTTGTTCTACTTCTGCATACAATTATAATGCAGTAAAAATTTTATTTAGTGAATGTGACATGCAAGTAAGATGTCAACATTTATCAATGGGCCTGCCTTCTATCTACTCTGAACACCAGGTGACTTTGCTTTGGAGGAATCACGCGATGTTCAGAAGTATTAGTACCTCTGCCAACCCTTTCGGAGATATACTGCGTGAATGTTTGAGTTTGAGTATATTATATGTATACCAATTATTTTTATAATAAATGAACTTTTTAATATAAATAACACCAACGTGTCTTCTTTCAAATAACGAACTTCTCAAAACGCTGAAATCGGAGCGAAGTGGCAAATGGTTCTCGAGTACTCGCTAAGGCTCCCCAAGACTAACATAAGAAATTTTAAAGTGTGATTATTCCTCTGTGTTAAGCCCGATCTGTAATTTAATTGTTTAAAAACCTTGGCATCAGTGTGTGTGACTATCGTACAAAATTTGGTCCTGATCAATTCTATGATTAGGGAGGAGTTCCTTGACAAGCGAAATACAAACTCGGTGGTAAATGGAACTTCGCTACAATAATCCGTATAATAAAATGATTTATTCTTAGAGATAGACTTCTAACATTAGAGACTTTTGGTAGACTTTTTCACTATAGTGTAAGATGCTACTATACATTGTATTGATTGATCTTGTAGGGTTAAACAGCGTTTGCAATGGCAACGAAAAAAATAAGTTTGTTTACATCAATATAAAAATAAAAGTCTTTCGCTTAATTATTATGCACTTTGTGAACAATGTATCTTTCTAAAAAAATGAAATTAATATGACATTAGCACCTCTCCCTTTGGGATTATTGTAGCATTTGTATTTAACCCTGAATTTGTATTTCGCTTGCCCCTGACTCCTCCCATACAACTGATCAGGACCAAATTTTGCACGATAGCCACACACACTGATGCAAAAGTTTTGAAACAATCAAATTACAAGTCGGACTTACAACGCAGGAACTTACCACTGTTCCACCATAACTTTCATACTCTTTATAACAATAAGACAAATTTATATTATTACAAGTGGTAAGATATCATAATTTCAGTAGCAGATTCTAAAAGCCATAATGTGGCATAAAAGGTCAAAGTTATTTTTTATTTCGTTGTGTAGTTTTCTTTTTTTTTCATCGAGGTTGTAGCTTAATTAATGCTAAAATTCAACATTAAGCCACAAAACACCTGTCGTATGTGTCAAACGTGTCACCTGTCTTCTATAAATAAATTATAGAAAATTAAGAAATTTGGCTAAGCCAGAACCAATTTGGCAATATGATATTTGTATGTTTTTTGTTTGTAATTTTCATTTTGTTTTTGCCAAACAAAGTATATTTCTTTCTTTCTTTTTCTTTCAAATTAGCTTTGTTTAAAATATTAACCAAAATTCTGTGCTAATATTATAGGTGTAATGAACAAGAATCTAAAATTACAATCAAATAATCACAATTAATTCAATATGTTGATAAGATAATAATGTTAGTATGTCGATTGCTGTCCGAAGTATTACATCGAGTCAACATGATTTTGAAATACACCATTTTCATAGTATTATTTTTTCAGCATGTTCTATGTGAGTATTCCGATTTTTTTATAAAATTAAGTTTGGCGTATCAGTTAATTTTTATTGCCACAAATAATGCAGATTTTATTGATAGTAGCTTGATACCATTTCTCCTTAAATGAAACTCCGTGAAATATATAAAACCTTTATGTTCAGTATATAAATGTATGTATGTGTATATATATTGATATATGTATGCATATTTACGTATTTTTATTTGTATAAAACTATATTTATTAGTGTTGTGTATTAATTAATTCTTCACTAGAAATAAGTTGTAAAGTTTTTGTTTAATGTAAATAATGTAAAATAGTTGCTACTCCCATTCCATTATGTCTTCTACATCTATCTACTGTTTTATTAACGTACTGATCTCACCATTCAAAGGTTTTCTGGAAGAGATTGCTTTAAGCAATAAGACCGCCAATTGTACTTCTAGTTAATATATAATATGTATAAAATGATTCTATCTTTGATGTACAAGAAAGAGTTTTCTATTCTATTCTGTTCTATTTAGAGAATGAGATAGCTTATATGCCTTTTCTATTTATCTACTACTCTACCTATTGGGTACGTGCATTATCTATCGTGTTCCAATGATTACCACAATTTATTATATGTTTGCCTCATTTAAACCACATCTTACATACACTCTCGTTATTAGTTCCCATGGGCAGACGCTGAGAATATTAATCGCCATTTTGTCCAGGCAAACCTTACTTGTTTTATTTACATTTATCAATCTTTTCACATATGCACACTTCACACACCTGCATTTTTATAACATTCAAATTTAGACGTTGCTAAGCGAAAAGGACAACCCACAAAAAATCGATTTCGAGATATGAGTGTTTGAAGCATAGAATAATGTTTGAAGTTTGAAATAAAGTGCTTTTTGCATACTGTAGGCTAGGTTTAGACTTTTTGTGTAACACTTTGCACTTTGTGAATAGAATAGTTTTCACTTATTTATAGATTCAACCCTCAGTTATATATTGGCATACTTAACTCCATTTCGGCGAAAGTGTGGGCGGTGTGGTCATCCACCGACAATAACTCTTCTCACGTTATGTGATGGACAATTTAGTTTATTTATGCCAAACTAGCGCTTGGTTTGGTCGCATAGAAAATCTTTTATAAAGTAAAAATATGACCCAAAATTGTACAAACCATATTTTGAAAAAATGAGAATATAAAGAGTTTCTTCGTTGCTTCTTCTCTTTGCGAACACCTTCCGAAGCAACGTATTAATGATAAATTGAAAAAAAATGACGTTCTAAGAATTTAAAGTTTTTAACTTAATTTTGAAAAATAAACTTTTTGACTTTTTTCTCTATCTATAACTGGCGCACGGCTCTTTATAATTCTTTTACCTTTCTAGATTGTGTACATGTATTAGCTTAGCGCGGCCATAACTTTTCGTAATTATACTGTGGATCCTTGTAAGTAAGAATATTTAGATAAGTGCTTCTTACCGTCAGAGGTTTCACTAAAATGGTTAAGGATTAACGTTAGAAAATAGAAGGTGTGCTCGATAGTCCCTGCTTACAATTATGTATGTATATTGTTAATTTCAGGCAAATTCGGGCCGTTCAATCAAACCCATGATTTCGTGGAAGTGCGCCCCGGAGCGCACATGTTCTATTGGATGTTCTACACCACAGCTGATGTCCAGTCATACACTGACAGACCCCTGATTGTATGGTTGCAAGGCGGACCTGGGGGTTCCTCTACAGCGATTGGGAACTTCGAAATTATGGGACCACTCGACCAGAATTTGCAGGAACGGAATCATACTTGGGTACCTTTGGCTTTTTGAATATATTTCTTAATTTCTTTTATACCGTTTGGAAGATTTACAGCTTTAAATCAATTTAAAATAACAAAAATTATTACATGCAGCCATTGTTCCAGCCCATCTTCACATGTACATTTCTATATCATAAATATAAAAATGACCTAGACTCTACAACATACATACATGCATACATAAACTATATACTCACGGCTATAAATCCCAAGAAGGGGTAGCCAGAGCTAAGGAATTAGAAATTCCTCAGCCACTTTTGGAAAGTTGAGTGGGGAAAAGATGGTAAAGTTAAGGTTGTTGGTGATGGGTCTTCAACAGCATCGCCCAAAAATCCCTTTAAAGCCCCAAAACCGTTAGTTGCCTCTTACATACACCTATCAGTAGAAACGGGGTAAAGCTATTCTAAGCCAACACTACACGGCAACTCTACAAAGGATAAGTATATAGGTAAAATATATTGATGTTAGTTAAATTTACATGAGATGATAAATCGCAGTAAGGAACCTTAGACTTGGCTCCTCTTATTTTAGAGATTTCATTACTTTTTAGAGATAAACAAGCAGCTCTATCAAGACTTGGCTAGTTTTTTACAGAATGTTTTTGGTACGATTAAGAATTTAGAAATAAGAAAGAGTAAGATATATTAATAAGTTTGCTTGATAACTGAATGCAACGAAACTTTTCACATTTTGACTGGTCCATTGATTTAAAGAACTGTTCGGCCAACCTAGTTCTGATGACTTGACATGAGCTCTATAATCCAAATACCTGAGGAAACGTTTTTGAGTGCTTTCTATGCGATCTTTATATATTTCGTACTGCGGGTTCCAAACCTCCGATGCAATTTATATTGAAAATAATAGAAACAATTTTCTACACTTTTTACTGTAATATAACAAATTCTTGAGTCTGTAGACGTGATCATTATAATGGACGCTTTTAATGAAATAAAATAAAAACGATAATTCTCATCAGTCACCGCAAAGGAGTAATGCGGTGTTAAAATAAATAGCTCAATAAATAAGAACTCACGTCCGTCGTACAGACAGGCGTGGGTTCAAATCCCGGGTCGGGCCTACACCAATTTGTCTTTTCTAAATCTTTTAAGTCTAATTTATCATGAATGTGAGGGATAATATCGTGAGGAAACCCACATGTCGGAGTTGTACTTAGTCATGTGACAGTGTATTCCTAACGAACGGCGATAAGCCTGCTCTCTATCACGTGATTACACTGTCCAAGCAAAACGTGGGTACTCTAAAGACCAGGTGAAAATATCATGTGATGTTCAGAAGTATCACTACCTATGCAAGTCCCTTTGGGGATATTCGGCATTAGTTAATATTAATATTTTAAATTATTTACGATTATTAGTAAACACCTTTTATTCATAGTTATTTGTCGGATAATGAAATTGTTTCGAATATATAACACCAGCTATTTAGCACCAAATACCAAGGTTAGTTTTATTATACAAAACCGTCAAAATATTTAACCTCCCATCTAGTAACCAATTTATCTGAATAATAGATAATGTAAAGCACTAGACACGAGCTAGATAAATAGGCGATGTTATATGGCCTTGTGTGATCACCAGTATAGTATAGGAAGTCGATGTGTGCGTGGCTACAGACAAGAGGACATTGTCACGGGTTCGTGAGGTGAAAAACATGATCAAATCCTTATGCAGATGGTAAATGGATCTGGTTATGATACAGTTAACACATTGGAAATTAATCACGTAGCTGTGACGTAAGCACTGAAAATCGGTTATTTTTGCAATTCCTGCGTGCAACGTTATGTTTTGATCATTGTGGTTTTCATCGTGTGTGTTTTGTACTTAAAGAGTACTTATTCACTTCTTCGCTATTATCCCGAGAGTATTGATTAACGATTTTGACAAACCTTGGACAAACCCTCATTTACCTTTTCACAATTTTATTTTATTGCTTTGGTCACTTTAAACTCGATGTCTTTAATTATCGATTTCTATTTGAATTTGGACTGTCTGAAAAAAAGGGGTTACAAATACAACATACATACATATACTCACGCCATTAGTTCGGATTGGGGAATCTAAATCTTAATCATTGCCCAACATCTTAGCTGTATATCACCCGTTCAGTGGTATACATACATATAACATATGCTATGCAAACTTCCTAGTGATTTCCTAGTCTTGAGAGTAACCCCTTTAATTAAAACTTCCATTTATTTATTTTTATATTGTTAATTATAAATTTATGTTTTTTTCCCTTAGGTAAAAAATTTCAACGTGATGTATCTAGATAACCCAGTAGGAACCGGGTTCAGTTATGTGGAAGACTTTTCACTACTTACTACAACTAATGAACAAATCGGTAAGTCTTAACATGTAGTACTTACTTAGGATCCCACACATCAAAAACTGGTATTTCTATGCATTTTTGCAGTTAATTTATCATGGTTGTTAACGGTGAGGGAAAACATCGTGAGGAAACCCACATGGCTGAGTTGTACTTAGTCATGTGACAGTGTATTCGTACAAAACGGCGATAGGCCTGCCCCCTATCAAGTGAGTACACTGTCTAAGCAAAACGTGGGTACCTTCTCTGGACACTAGATGGCGCTGCCATGTGAGTTCAGAAGTATTGGTACCTCTGCCAACCCCTTCGGGGATAAACGGCGTGAACGTTTATGTTATGTTATGTTTTGTTTATTTTTGCAGTTATAGTGTGTATTTACTGTTACTGGCTCTACACCGTATTGTCAGTGATCGACATCATGGTGTAGAGCGAGTCACAATCGGAATAATTTTTATTATACATATTAATGTATCCTTTACCCCTTAGCATTATTTGACTTTGTCGATTTGAGAAAAGTCCGCCCGGAATATACCTTTTTTACTGAATGATTTATACCACAGTACTGATGTCTAGTCGTACATCGATAAACACCCGTCTGGTTGAATGGAGAACAAGGGTGTTCCTCTTTTCCACGATGCTTGGAAATTTCGAAATTATCGGACACGTGACCAGAAATTGTAGGACCAAAATCATTTATATATATATTTACACTTGATAGCTAATTAGAAGTGCTGTGTAGTGCCGGTATAGAATAGCGCTACCCTATTTCTTCCGGTGTGTGTACGTAAGAGGCGACTAACGGTATTGGGTCTTTTAAGGGAACATTGAACATAGCCGTGAGCATATGTATGTATGTAAGTAGTAATCAAAAAATAATTTTAATATAAACAGAAATAAAAACCCATTTTAAAAGAATGTACATATGGATGGAAATGTTATAGTTAAAAAATATTTGCAGCTGATGATTTCGTAGCAGTGATGGAAGGTTTCTACGCCAAAAACCCAGAGTTTGAATATGTACCCCTGTATATATATGGACAATCGTACGGAGGCAAAATGGCTGTGGACATTGCGATCAAAATGAAAGAGGTAGGTGTCTAATTAAAATAAACATTTTACTTTTACTGCTTGTACATAATATCAATACAACTGTGAATATATTGGTACATCTTATTTATTATCATTATTCTGAAGCTCTGGCTACTTCTTTTAGGGATTTATAACATACGTACATACATATACTCACGGCTATAAATCCCTAGGAGGGGTAGCCAGAGCTAAGGAATCAGAAATATCTCAGCCACTTTTGGTAGTTAAGTGGGAAAAGATGGTGAAATAAAGGTTGTTGGTTGTTTAACCCATCAGGGTTTTCAACCGCATCGCCCAAAAATCCCTAAAAGCCCTAATACCGTTAGTCGCCTCTTACATACACCCACCGGAAGAAATGGGGTAGTACTATTCTAAGTGAGTATATGTATGTATCTTGAGAGTCTTCGTGTGTACTTAATTTTATATAAGTTTATTTTACCATGGCGTAGAACATAGTGGTGAAGTTCTGCTTAATTTATAACTATACAAGGTTGGCATCGAAATACACTGCATTAATATAAATGATGCATTTACATACTCGTACTTTTTCCAATGCTCATTGATACAGCCATATAGTAACATGGGCAATTTAGTACGCAATTTATACTAAACGACGCCCTTGAGCGCTGGACGAACTATATTATCGTTAATTTTAATTATATCAAATTATATTTAATAAAGATGTTTTTTAAATGAAAATACGCGTCTAAAACACAGTTAATCAAATGAGTTTCTAATCAAGTACATTCAACAGGCAGAAGCATCAGGAAGAATCCGTTCCAACCTCCGTGGCTTTGGAATGGGTAACGCCTGGATCTCTCCAATCGATGCCACTTTGACCTGGGGACCTATCCTACTAGCCGCTGGTCTCATAGATGACGCTGGATACGAAGATATACAAGCTAGTGCTAGAGAAGCCGAAAGACTTTTTAACGCTGGACAGTTTGTACAATCAACCTTACAATGGTCTGCTACTCAATCCGCCGTCTTTAGGGCTACAGGGAATGTTGACTTTTACAATATTTTGACTAAAATGCCGGTCAATCAAGAGGATACTAGGATGGAAAGAGATCCAATAGGTAATTTTATTTCTGCTTACCTTGTTATAGATAACATAACATAACATAAACGTTCACGCCGTTTATCCCCGAAGGGGTTGGCAGAGGTACCAATACTCCTGAACTCACATGGCAAGCGCCATCTAGTTTCCAGAGAAGGTACCCACGTTTTGCTTAGACAGTGTACTCACGTGATAGGGGGCAGGCCTATCGCCGTTTTGTACGAATACACTGTCACATGACTAAGTATAACTCAGCCATGTGGGTTTCCTCAAGATGTTTTCCCTCACCGTTGGCAACCATGATAAATTAACCACACATATGACTTTAGAAAAGACAAATTGGTGTAGGCCCGTCCCAGGATTGGAACTCACGCCCTTCTGTTTTTCAGGCGGGTGTTCTACCCACTGGACTATCATGTCGCTTTACCTTGTTATACCTGTTCTCATTATTGTAATTCCTTAAAATTGTGAGACGAAATTTTATTTAGAGACCCTAACTTAAAATTAAAACAACTTTTGACTTTCGGATATTTTAATCGCGTGTTATTACATGGTTTATACCAAAGCGTAGTGTAGCTACTCGCGTAAAAGAACATATTGCTGATATGAAGAATAGGCGTCCTGGAAGATCTGCTTTGTGTGAATACACCTTCGATAAGCCTAACCACCACATGCGTTTTGACAAACCTACAATTCTAGCAAAAGAGAATCGATTGATACCTAGAATGATACGCGAATCTATTGAAATAAAAAAACATCCAAACTTCAATAAAGATGATGGTTGGCAATTACCACCTGCTTGGAACCCGATCATTAACACAACCAAGCAAGAGAAGAACACTAGCAAGACTCCAGATAACATTAGTCTTTTTGTACTTAGCAAATATTAAACGCAAATGTAACTTAAATTTTGTGAAGGTAGTAAGTATTAATAATTTTATAGTACTGTATAATGACAAATAACACCTCAGTCTTCCCGTGACCATGATAACTGAAAAGTTTTCGAAACGTCGGGCTTTAAAAAGCCATGTAATAACACGCGATTAAAATATCCGAAAGTCAAAAGTTGTTTTAATTATAATGTGCAACCGTGAAAGTCTTAGAAAAGACCCTAATTTATGTCTATTTTTATACTTGGTCACCAAAAGTGATTTAAAAGTGGTGATATGGTTTACCCATGTTTCTCTTTATCACAATAGGAAATGATCAGACAAATATTCATGGGGCGTTCAGAAAGCTTGCAAACATGGATTAGCTATGATTATCCTTTTAATAACGGTTTTTTTTAAATAGATTAGGAGATCTATGTGTACGACAAACTTGCCACTTTTGTAATATTTGAACTCTATTATTAATTAAAGGACTTCAAAGAATTGCTTTTAAATTAATTTGATACAGATTTTTCCCTGTCTATTTGCACTGTTTTATGACATAAGACCGTAAAAGTATCTCACTTCTACTATCACTACACAACATTGCGATAGGATATGATTTAGAATCTTCTAATTATTTAACAGTCTCTAGCGCGAGTTTACTCGGCATGACAATGTTGCTAATGTAATAAAATAAAAATAAATGTCGTCAATGCGGTCAGTTGAAATAAAATATCAACATCTATAACATTTCCCAGAAATCTCAAAAGACATGTTAATTCACAACCGCGGCTACATGACCTCCACAAGGGATGATGAGGTCAAACTGACACAGACTGAACTAATGGACATGGTTAAGGAGGCTCTGGAGCTTCCTGATCACGTGGTATGGGATAGTCAGTCTAACTTGGTCTTCAACTACCTGATGGAAGATTTCATGAAGCCTGTTACTGATGGAAGTAAGAATTTTTAATTACACACATACATATACTCTCGGATATAAATCCCTAAACGGGGTAGCCAGAGCTGTGGAATGACAAATTTCTCAGCCACTTTTGGAAGTTGAGTGGGGAAAAGATGGTAATAATAAATGTTTTTGGTGACGGGTTTCCAACCACATCGCGCAAAAATGACTCCAAAATCCCCTATTCCCTTAGTCGCCTCTTACGATCACCCACGGGCAAAAATGGGTTTGTGTTATTCTAAGCCGGTACTACACAATACATACATACATATACATATTCTCACGCCGTTAGTTCCCATTGGGGTAGGCAGAGACTATCGATCGCCACTTTGTACGATCCTGGCAAACCTCTCTAGCTTCATTCACATCCATCAATCTTTTCATACATGCTCTTTTATTCTTCGTACTTCGGACACCTGCCTTTTTGAGTACATTTTCTATCTGATCTAAATGTGTCCTCCGAGGTCGTCCTCTACTAACATTACCTTCCACATTGGCTCTATATATCTCTTTCACCACTTTACTGTCATCCATCCTCTCTATGTGCCCAAACCATCTCAACATTCCTTTTTCTATCTTTCTTACAATATCATCTTTTACACCACACCTTTCACGAATCACATCATTCCTCACACGATCACATAACCTTACATTACAAACTTTTCTGAGGGATCTCATTTCATAAAGTAGAAATATGTTTGTAATGGTCAAATCGTATATCAATATCGTTTATGGGTATATCTAGCTAAACTACTAAGACAGTGCAATAATGACTCGCGTGGCATTTGATACTTATTTTATTACCCGACTGTTTTACAAGTATGGTTTTTTGTGAAAATTAAAACGTAAAAGCATATGAAATCCCGTGATTATATTGTTTTAACGTTCAATGTAAGAAAGGAAAAGCTGTTTTCGTATATATTTTTTTCTTTTATGTACTTTTTTCGTACTAATATTAATAAGTTCGCTAAGTACTTACTTAGCGGAATTAAGCGAAGAAGCTTATTAATATTAGTATTGCTATGGATTTCCGCAAAGTAACGCCTGATTCAATCCAATAACTTTTTTCGTATTTAAATATTATCTCTAAAGATCTTTGGGGTTTTAATGCTTGAAATCCATGTATTTTACAATAAAATCTTATACAACTAAACGAATAGAACCATTTAATTTACAGTCGAGAAGCTGCTGAACGAAACGGACCTAATAGTGATGAAGTACAACGGCAATATGGATCTCATTTGTGATACTCCAGGTAATGAGCGCTATTACTGCAATTGTCAGTGCGTTACAGCGCGAATTAGACTTCATTAGGAGCTGATTGTTGTCGTGATTTTACATTGTGACTATGTAGTATAGTCCTAGAGGTCTCCCAGTGATCGAAATTAGTCTATAAGATCATTGATAATATTAAATATTATGCAAGTAATATGCCGTGTAGTGTCGGCTTAGAATAGCACTACCCCATTTCTTCCGGTGGTGGGTGTACGTAAGAGGCGACTAACGGTATTGGAGCTTATTAAGGATTTTTGGGCGATGCGGTTGGAGACCCATCACCAACAATCTTTATTTTACCATGTTTTCCCCACTTAAATTTCCAAAAGTGGCTGAGGAATTTTTTATTCCTTAGCTCTGGCTACCCCTTCTAGGGATCTATAGCCGTGAGTATATGTATGTATGTATGTAATATTAAACAAACCATATTTTTCAATTTAGTTTATATATTTGACTGGCATTATTACTATAAATAATAATGATGCCAGTATAAATAATTGAACATATGATTTGATATTAAAATATTAAATTTGCGTCAGATTTTGAAAATATTTAAATTAATTTTTAACATTGTATTTCATAAATTGAAATTAAAAAGAGGCTTTTGCTTTTAAGGGATAACCATTTTTTCGGTTAAAAAGTTCTTTTTCACTGAGGCTCTTCCCATTAAGCTATCAAGATATTTTTTATACACGAGAAGGATTATAATTTTATGAATTCCCTAATCATTTTACTTAAATAAACCATAAAACCGAAGGTGTAGCAGAGGTACTAATACTCGGAACATCAGGTGACATTCTCACTTTGTGTTCAGAGTACCTACGTTTTGCTTGAATAGTGTAATCGCGCAATAGGGGGCAGGCCTCAAGCCGTTTTGTACGAACACTGTCATTTGACAAAGTACATATGGATTTCCTCTCTATGTTTTTCCGCACCAGTAAAGACAATGTTAAACTAACCACGCATATGACTTAAGAAAAGACACATTCACGATTTGAACCCGCCTGCGCCTCACTGAAAGGTCAGTTCTTTTCCTTACTAAGCTATTATGGTTCTTTTTCAAATAACTAAGTAACTTCTTCATCCAGGTCAAATCCTTTGGGTAGACAGGTTGAAATGGTCTGGAGCAGAAGCATATAGCAACATGGCCAGGATGCCAATTTGGGAAGACGGTCTCTTAGAAGGATATTACAAGTCGTACGGGAATTTCAGATTTTTCTGGATCAACGATGCGGGACATAGTGTAAGCAGTTTATATATACTTATAATACCCATCTCGTCTCAGTATTCTTGCGGCTGTAAACCCAGTGGGTCGGCAGAACTTAAGTTAGTAGGGGCGTATCGAGCCCCCAAAAAAGGTTGTAGGCATAGGCACCTAAAACATTTACCTAAATTTAGTATCATCATCCTATCAGCAGACCATAACAGTGTGAGGTCGTAGTTTGATTGGGGTTGTGGGCATGCCCATCTTGCCCATATGGATCCGCACATGTAATCCAGCCCCACCCGTCCCGTCCCGTGTAATGACCCCCCAACCGTCTCTTCAATTGTCCTGCAGCTGAAGTCATCATCTGAGAAACCATAATTATTTGCATTTCTAATTATTGCCGTCAGGTAGTGCGTAACAGTAACATACAATTTTTTTCAGGTCCCCAGGGACAATCCTCAGGGAACAAGAGCTTTTTTGCGGGACATGACCTCATTCGCATAGCTATACATATAATAGTAATAAGCTTATATTTCTGTTAATAAAAAATACTAATGTTAATAAATAACGGAAAGGAAGAATTTGATACCAGCGGGGATCGAACCCACGACCTCCGGGTATACACCCCCGTCGCACGAATTTTTCTTTCCTTTATTTATTAGTAATAGTCCCCACATGAGGTTATCATGAACAAAACATACTAATTCAATAAAATATATTTACGGTCTTTTAAAGAGTTTTGTTTTTTTTTGTTTTCATCTTTGAAATTTTCTTATTAAATTGTATTTATATTCTTTATTTTATTTAAAACACCCTCAGTTTAATCGATAAACTTAGTCAACTGATTAAGAAAAAAGTGTTAGTTTTGACCAGCCTAGATTGACTGAAATTGCATTGCTGATTAACCTACCTCAATATGATCTACAATGGTAACGTCCTTTTTCCTTTTGACTACAAATCCCTTTCACACTTTTCAAGAAACGTATATATTTATCTTTTACGTGGATTTCCAGATATACATACATACATACATACATATACTCACTGCTATAAATCCCTGAACGGGGTAGCCAGAACTTTGGAATGAGAAATTCCTCAGCCACTTTTGGAAGTTGATTGGGGAAAAGATGGTAATAATAAATGTTTTTGCTGACGGGTCTCCAACCTGCAGCAGATATAATAGAAAGAAAGAAAGAAAAAAGGAGAAAAATATTGAAACTATAAAAATATATAAAAACAAGTAATAAATACAATATTCTTTTTTCAAATGTGAAATGGTCCTGCTTCCGCTTATGTATGTGTGTTTTACTGACAACACCGATTTTAAATCAGGACAGGACCCGTTTGGCGTTTAATTAACCTTCACTACAGATAAGTATACAATTGCCGCTCATAAATTTATGGTTCATTTGTGATTCAAAAATACATAGAATTATAAAATTCATAGTCTGGATCCCACTTTGTCATAATGAAAAAGGTAATGCTTGTTTTTCTAAACAGGTGTTAGCCTCAATACAGTTATAACCGATAAGCCTTTAAATATCCCATGGAATTATTTCCTCGTATAGAACATACCACGATCATATCCGACATGCAATCCTTTTATGGATATAATTATTGTAAATTATACAAATTAAAAGACAATTATTTATGTCGATTTTACGTTGTTATAGAATGTATGCAAGATGTTATTTTTCTAGTGCGTATGGTATGGATTATGTATATTTAAATCAAATCATCACAATGTATATTTGAAACCAATAAGAGCCTGCCCTTGATGGGGTGATTTTGCCTAAGTCCATAGTCATGGGAGTTAGTCATACTAAAATTATAACATCATCATCATAAACTTTAGAGCGACGCTCTTGTCGGTTTAGCACTCTCCAGTCACTTCTATTGCCAGCTTCTTAATCTCTTGGTAAGACACGAAGTCAACCTTTTCTTTGATATGGTCCATATCTGGTCTTCTTAGCCTTCCCTTTCCTCGCTTTCCTTCTATCTTTCCCTCAATGATGTTTCTTATAAATTCATCGTGTCTTATCAAGTGGCCCATCATTTTGCCTTGTCTGTCTTCTATAATTCTCATCAACTGTCGCTTTTCCTTCACTGTTTCCACTGCTTCTTCACTGGTTATCATTTCCATCGAGCTTTTTTTCTCCATCCTTCTTCAGCACTACATTTCGAAGGCCTCAAATGTTTTTAATTATATGTTAAACTCAAAATGGAAGCAGTTTTTTTTTAATTCTTAGTAACTAGTTTAACAGTTAAGGCAGGCGTCCGAAGTATGAAGAATAAAAGAGCATGTATGAGAAGATTGATGTATGTAAACGACGCTAGAGATGTTTGTCAGGATCGTACAAAGTGAAGATCGATAGTTTCTTCCTATCCTAATGGAAACTAATGGCGTGAGTATATGTATATATGCATAGTCTCTGCCTACTCCAGTGGGAACTAATGGCGTGAGTATATTTAAGATAGTAATTTAACCTCCAGTTTTGCTACAGAAATAATACAAATTTAATAAAACCTATACTAAACAACCAATTATAATTAGGTGTAATAAATACTTTAAAACTTGCATCAAATCATGTCAAATCCATAATGCCAACTTAGTTTAAATTATGGGATCAATGTGATCCTTTGATTTCTAAATGTTAAGGTACCAAATTCAGGAAACTTCAGCATATAATAAATTAATTAAATTACATATATACCCAGACAGACTGATACTTTGTAATTAACTGCGATAATTTAGGGAAAAAAATTGTTAGTAAAGTTTTCCTTCACCTGGTGTGCATGCGCGCATTGTTGTACTACTGAAAATAGCATTCGCTATTCAATAATTTGCAAACAATTGATGTCGCAATACTGATATTTATTATCCGTATACTTGTAAATATTAAGAATGTATAGTTTCCTTGGTTATACTATCCCGACCCGAATGGGCTACACGCTGCAAATTTTATAATATGTACATATACCTGCATAGGATATAGGATAGGACATAGTATTCAGATTAAGTCATACCCAAGGAAGTAATGTATAGGGTGGGATGTAAACTTGAATGCGTACTTGATAATTTATTAAACGCATACAAACAGGCTATCGATATAATAAACAAATAAACTTTTAAATTAAAAGATAAGTTATCAATATGAACTTCCTTTGTTACATCAAGCTTAGATTGATTTTATTTCTTAGAAACATTGTTGCTAAACAAATAGTGTTCAAATCCTGGGTCGGGCCTACACCAATTTGTCTTTTCTTAAGACATATGTGTGGTTAATTTATCATGGTTGTTAACGGTGAGGGAAAACATCGTGAGGAAACCCACATGGCTGAGTTGTACTTAGTCATGTGACAGTGTATTCGTACAAAACGGCGATAGGCCTGCCCCCTATCACGTGAGTACACTGTCCATGCAAAACGTGGGTACTCTGAACACCAGGTGACAAAGTCACGTGATGTTCAGAAGTATTAGTACCTCTGCCCACCCCTTCGGGGATATTCGGCGTGAACGTTTATGTTTATGTTTATGTAAACAATGTTGCTAAACAATGGCGCCATAATACACTGCTATGTGACAAAGTAGTCATACGAGTACAAAGCGGCGTAAGACCTAATTCTATATCTATTAACTGAGAACGCATCGAAATAAATGGTTTGTTGTAATCTCAAAAATACAATAGTCAATAAATCACTTGAATTAAAAGAAAAGAAATATAATACAAACAATTCATTCGAAAATACAGTTTCCGTAGTCTAGTATCTAGCAGTAGAGCATCCAGCCAACGATAGGAGGGGGTGGCAAGAAGAACTATTCCTCTGCCATTCCTTCAATAAGATACAACTATGTTTTTGATGTGCTAATGAAAAGTATGTGAACCATAAACGGATCCAGCTGATTAGATAATGCTAACAGAAAGAGACGAAGACTACGAATTTAATTGAGTATTACGCGACAAGGTACTATGAGTACGGAACCCATTGAACCCACACGTTCATAAGCCGGGAACGATTTAAGTATCGTTTTGTCTCATTCAGTTGTTAAGATTTCAATACGACAGAACGATACTTAAGTTGTTCTCAGCTGAAATACTCAATTCAGAAATCGGTCGTCAGCATATCACATTTCGCGTTCACTTGCAACTTTTACATTTACTGATTTCGAAAAAGGAAGAGGAATATGTCAATATATCTATGTATTCTTATTACTACACCAATTTGACCGATTTTAGAGTACTGAGTATGCTTTACAGATAATAATTATGTACATTGGTAACTACTTCATTTTTTTCCGTGGATTTCAAGTTACAAGACGAAGAATCTAAGGATTTTATACCTAAGCCATAAGCGGGCACGGATATATTTTGAATACGAAGTCCTGGCTAAAAAAAGGGCTTCGAAGCAGAAACAATGTTTGATCAATTATCTATCTCTATTATCAATTGTCCATCTACCCTTTTCAACCCTTACAACAAATACAAGGAAAAGTGAAGGAATATGGCTGCTCTAAGGTATCACGGTATTTTAGTGAACTCTCTAATAGTTTTGGACATAACGTGCCATTCAGAGTACCCACGTAATGCATGGACTCGTGGGTACTCTGAATGGCACATTAAGCACTCAAGTCATAGAGAGCACGCCTATCACCGTTATGAAAAGAATGCTCTGTCTCATGACATGTACAACCCAGCCATGAGGGTTTCCACAAGTATTCCCTCTACTTTATCAACGCTGATAAATTAACAATCGGTGTATCCCCATTTAAGGATTCGAACCCATGCCTTTCGGCATAAGAAGCAGTTATTGCAACCCACCGAGCTATCACTGTTTTTTGAATTTTCAAAAAAGTTTAAATAAATACACGCGAGGAAATATTTGTATTATAAAATTTCTGTAAAATACATACCAGGCGTTACGCATGCTTTTATGGTATCTAAATTTGAAATCCATGTGGCAACCAGAATAAGTATCTGCTGTTAACGAATTACATTTTTTATTACCTATTTTAAAACTGCAGAGACGGTGAATTACTTTATGTGAGGTAAATTTTGTGGAATTTACAACTTGAGAGCACGCCGAAAGGAACAATTTCAGTTACGTCTACGGCAGGCGTCACACTCATACATAACCCAGAGTACAAGCCAACGCACACATATACATTTAATTTGTATGTGTAAAATGCATATCTATTAATTTTGCACTGCTTGCATTGCGTTGTGTCACAATTGCCCCTATCTAGCATCCCTCAGCTTTTATCTTCAGAATTACTTATTGTTTCGGTCGTCCCTGACACCTAGTATAATTGTTGACTATGCTAAAATATCGTAAGTCTGCCGAACACTGGCTCTTAAAATGAATGATAAAACGAAAAACTGATGCATCACATCATGCAAATTATGACATGAATTATTAATGCAATTATTATATGAATTACAAGTACGTGGGTGTTTATTTGCTAAAACCACTAATAATATCGAGAGGAAGTGAAGTGAAGCACTTATATTTTGTAACACATTTAATACGTACCAAATAAAATAAGAACACCTAGATAGGTGAAGGTCGAAAGTATATATAAGTAAAGCCTCGTATGACATACGCGGGAAGAAATAGGTTAGTTCTATTCTAAAGGAAATAGCTTTTTTTTTTTTGATAACACCAATTTTTATATCGCATTTATTATCGTTCGCGTGAATGGATCTATTATAATTATTATACGATAGATAAAACCTCAAATTGATAAAATAGTAATCATTATTAATTTATCAGATTATTGTATGGCTTCGTCTTTCATTTGGCTATATAATTGGTTCTGTTTACAAATGAATCTTTAAGTAGTTTTATATTAAATTTTAAAAAATGAAGAAAATTTGGGTGTTTGTTATAGTAGCATCAGTAGTAATCCTGTTAGTGGTAGGTGGCCTATTGCTATGGTACTTCTTGAGTGATGATGATCAGCAAGTTTCTTCGCCGACAGGTTTGGTTCTTTTCAATTTTTACTGACTTATTCTTACGCCTTTGTAACCACTGTTAACCCCAATGGGATGACAACTATTAGTCATCACTTTGTACGGTCCTCATAAATACCTGTCGTTTCCTCTTATTCATCAATATTATTTTTAAAATAATTTTATGAAAAAATCAGTTTGGCCGTTTTTCTCTAACAATACCATCCCTTTTGCCTCTTTACTTTTATCCTTCGCTTCTTGTGCCAAGCCCACTATTACACTCCCATTTCTATCTATCTTACTTCGCCATCCTTTACACAACTTTTTTTACTAATCACACTATAACAATTTGTGTGTACATTTGCCTTAACAAATCAATCGCGGAAGGACCAACTAAAAGCATTTGGTCACAAGGTATGGGTTCATATTTTGAATAGATTTTTTGTTATATAATATTGTGTGCTGAGTACAAAAATGAATTAAAATTACGCATGTTTATGGTAATAGTGCTTTAAAAGAAGTCAGTCTCGGTTACTAATTCGGTAAAAGACGTTAAACTGCTAACCCACTTGGGCGATGTACTGTAGAACAACTTAGCGATGTGGGTTTCCTCGCGATGTTTTCCGTCACCGTAAGAACCATCATAAATTAACCTCAAAAAATTACTTTACAGTACTTGAGCATACGCCCAACTCAGGATTCAAACCAAAACTCCGCATGAGAGGCAGTGATTACAAATTAAAAATATATATTTTATCAATTCTCTATTGCAGAACCACCAGTCATAAACATAGAACTTAATGGTTCATTTGGTGATGTAAGGCAGTATGCTGGATACAGGAGGATACCAGATGCAGGTGATATGTTCTGGTGGTTTTATCCAACAACGAATAATGAAGAAAGACCAATATTGTTGTGGCTTAATGGAGTTGTTGATTTACCGGCCAGTGTTGCTAATTTGGCAATGTTTGGGCCTTACGATTCCAATATGAACATCAGAAATAATTCTTGGGTAAGTAAACTTTATGCGGTGTGAGAATATTAAAGGATTTACTAAAAAGGCACTTACACATACTTAGTAAAAAGGTAGTACCTGCAATGCGGTGTAATAAAACTAACGGTGAAAGTCGCGAGAATAGATGTACGCGGCGGGTATAACCAGGATGGACATTGGGAAATGCTTGAGAGCACCTACTAGCCCTTCTAGCTACCTCTACTACTACCTTCTACACCTACCCCTTCTAGCGATTAATAACCTTAGATATATTTATGTATGTAATTCATATATTTACTATTAATCTATTTGATATTTTGGCTTTTTTTAAAACGATTTCAATAAGATCTTAAAATCTATTATATGTATTTCTCTAACATTAGCAATTATATCATCGAAAAAATGTCTAAATGTCTGACATCTATTTTGTATCATATATCAACAATGTTTTTACCAAGTATGTTGGTCTGATTAAGGGACTTATTTCAGATTGATGACTACAATTTGCTCTTTATAGACTCCCCGATCGGAACAGGCTTTAGTAAAATAATTTCAAACAGCGGAGTGCCAACTTCAGTTGCAGAAAATGGTAAGGCAGAACATTGCATATTTATTTGTACCGACTAGACGAAAACAAACACTTTTTTACTCAAAGTCAATACAAAACAAATTAGCCTTATTCAAGTATTTCATTTGATTGAAAGTTACTCTGAACGGAGCGCATATAAGAAAATCTTTACCAGTAGAGCAGTAGAGTTACTTCTGTTTTTTCTGTTTTGTGGATCACTCTCAAAATTACATAGAGCTTACGGATCCTTTCCCATGCCTTGGAGGCAGAAAACTGAAAACTATACTGAAATATCTCTCAATTAAATCAAATCGTTGATAACAACAAACTTCAAAATGGATTTGTAATATGTAACATAATACGATTAGTACAATCTAGTTCAGTATTCCTTAGAGAACCACTCCTCTCTTTAAAATAATTTTGATATACATAAATACATAGATAAACTATTAGGCCAAAATAAACGACGTAATAGCTCAGAAGGTAGAACACCACTTATCGTGCAGACGACAAGTGTTCTAATCCCGCGTCGGGCTTACACCAATTTGTCTTTTCTAAAGACATATGAATGGTTAATTTATCATGGTTGTTAACGGCGAGGGAAAACATCTTGAGGAAACCCACATGGCTGAGTTGTACTTAGTGACAGTGTATTCGTACAAAACGGCGATAGGTCTGGCCCATATCACGTGAGTACACTGTCCAAACAAAACGTGGGTACTCTGAACAACAAGTGACAATGTCACGTGATGTTCAGAAGTATTAGTACCTCTGCCAACACCTTCGGGGATATTCGGCGTGAACGTTTGAGTTTTAGTTGAGTCAAAATCTGAAAAGGAGGTAGTCATAGTTTCAGAATTAGATATTCCGCAGCTACCTTTGAAGTAAAGTGGGGAAAGGATTGAATAATTTCTTTTAATGATTTTAATATCTTTAGCATATTTAACTTAATCCTAAGTACCTCTACATTTTTTCCTTTTATCACGTTTACTCATTCCAGCTGAACATCTTTTCCTTACTTTGGACTCGTTTTACTCTCTCCACGAGGAATACAAAGAAACGCCGGTGTATTTAATGGGACAAGGTCACGGAGCTCAGATAGCTTTAGCATTGGCTGCTCGTCTCCAACAGGTAACATTGTTGCGTCCTAAGTAGATTTTTTTGTGGGTGTTGTGTACACCCCTTAGTTAAAACATAATCATTATTTTTATTTACAGAGTGATGCAGAATATATTGGCCGTAATGTGAAAGGCATATCTTTAGGGAATGGCATTATTGACCCTGGCGTTGTGTTCAACAAATTAGGATTCTATTTGGAAGAACTAGGTTACATAGATGGAGCTGGTAGAGATGCTATAGAAAAACTAAATACAGATGTACAAGAATTGCTTAGTGCTGGAAATAATAAAGAAGCGTTTGATGAACTTTTGTCACTAGAAAACTACATTAATGAAAATGCTGGAGCGGTAGCAGTCAATTTAAGAAGAATTGTCGATAAATTACCGCAACATAATAACAGAGGTAAACCCACTTATTTCATTTTGTAAGTAATTGCTTAACAAAACTGTCATCAAGCATATTACAAAACTTAACTTGGGCCTAGTTTGAAACCTCTAGAGGTACACTTTACTTTCTATTGTGAATATATTTATGTATTCACCAAGTTTTAACAGCCATGTCTCAATAAGTTTGGAAATAACTTTCATGACAAACATCACAAAAATATAAAGGTGAAATCCAGAAATATCTTGAAATAGATAATTTGTTTAATAGTGAAACTATTTGAGGAACAATTGATACTAGTACAAGTCTTAATTTATTCTAGCAGTTATGTTCCTTCCTTATATTCGATAAAAAGATAAAACCAATTACGAAAAATCTTTATTAATATTAAGTTTGGATTCGACATGATAGTCCAGTGGGTAGAACACCCGCCCGAAAACAGAAGGGCGCGAGTTCCAATCCTGGGTCGACACCATTTTGTCTTTTCTAAAGTCATATGTGTGGTTAATTTATCATGGTTGTTAACGGTGAGGGAAAACATCGTGAGCAACAACATTCATCGAAATAATTGTTTTTAGAACAGAAAACTTAAATAAGACAAATACTTTTCTGAAAATCGCATCCAAATAACTTTAGCCAACCGCGAGATAATCGCGAACAAACATACATACATACATACAAACAATCGAACTGAGAACCTCCTATTTTTTTATTCGGTTAAAAACAATACTTAATGTTTCCCATGTTAACCAGAATAAAGGAGAAAGTTCAAAAACTTAGGAAAAAACTTATATTTTTCAGATTACTTCAACCAGAAACAAAACATTGAAAAGATAATACAATCGGACCTCCAGTTGGAAGAGATAATGGATGGAATCATTGGTCCTTCACTTGGAGTGCCTGATGATCATAGTTTCGACAAACAAAGAGATCTGGTCGTTCAAGCTTTCCAAAACTCGTTTATGATTTCAGCAGTACCTTTGGGTAATATATAATTATTAATATCTCCTATGTAATAAAGGATTCACGCATACGTATATATGCAATAGAATACATTATAGGCCAGACTAGTCCACAAAACACAATTTAACTCCCCGGGCATTAATTTTGAGCGAATATCGGAATTTAGATAATTTTGTTTTCATATATCGAGTGCAGTTAAATAAATTTTTGAACCTGACTCTCGAATGCCTACTCTGCCGAACTACAAAAATACAATATGAAAAAAACTACAATGCTTCTTTCAAATATTACAGCTAAATGCTCATTAAAAGAGCATAAAATCGCTATCACTACACTCTGGTGGTATGTCCCCAACAAGTGTGCCTATTGTGTATATGTTATACTATCCCTAAAAAAATACATACATACGTGTACTAACGGCTATAAATCCCAAGATGGGGTAGCCAGAGCTACAAAATATTAATTCCTCAGCCACTTTTGGAAATTGGGTGGGGAAAGATAGTAAAATAAAAATTGTTTGTGATGGATCCGCAACCGCATCGCCCAAAAATCCCTTCCAAAGCCCCAAATACCCTCATCATCATCATCATCAGCCCACACTCGTCCACTGCTGGACATAGGCATCTCCCATGGCGCGCCACCTCTTCCTGTCCTCGGCCAGCCTCATCCAACCACTCCCGGCCACCTGCTTTAGGTCGTCGGTCCAGCGGGCCGGAGGACGCCCCACACTGCGTCTGCCAGTGCGTGGTCTCCACTCAAGAACTCGTCTTCCCCAGCGGTTATCGGTTCTTCGGCAGATGTGACCAGCCCACTGCCACTTCAACTTGCTGATCCGATGAGCTACGTCGGCCACTTTAGTTCTCTGTCGGATCACGTCATTTCTGATGCGATCCAACAGAGTGATGCCAAGCATAGCTCGCTCCATCGCTCTTTGAGTGACTTTGAAATACCCTCGCCTCTTACGAATGACCGCGGGTATCAATGGGGTAGTACTATTCTAAGCCGACACTACACAGCTGCAACGCAACTTATATTTATCGCCCTAGTAAATGTCCCCTATCATCGCTTTTTACCGTGGGCGGTGTCCCTAAATATTCGCTATCACACACAAATTACTAAAAGTATTAATATTACCTTTGATTTTTTCAGTGGAAGAACTTTTGCAAAATACGAATCTTGTAGTAACTATCTACAACGGTAATTTGGATGCAATTTCAAACACACCAGGTAAGGCTACGAATGTTATTATTTCGCAGTCAACTACCATAGTAATGGAAAATGAATGATGTAATTACAATCACCAGATAAGCCACTAATTTTAGTTAAAGATATGGATTACTGACAACTTAGTAACTTTTACTCAATCTAAGAGTCCCATTGGGGTTGGAATGGCCTATTGATCGCCAATTTGTACAATCCTGGCACTCTACTCTTGCTTCTCTCGTATTCATCAACTCCTCATAAATGCATTTTAAATTGTTTACCGTGTCTGTCTGTTCTTTAAACATCTATGCGATAGATTTACTGATAAATGTTTTTATTTTATTATAGGACAACTAGACTGGGTCAATAAGTTGCGATGGAATGGTCAAGAACAGTTTCTGGCTGCACCACGCCGGTCATTGGTGTTAAATAGAACTTTGGAAGGTTATTTCAAACAATCGGAAAGACTGAATTTCTATTGGATCAACGTTGCAGGCCAGCAGGTTCGTTAAGCTGAAATTACACCTGACCCGATAGACGTCAAAAATCTTTTGACGCTACCCTTTATTGCTGGTATTTATGGACGTGACTATATGTATGTATATAAGTTCTAAACATAATTATAACTGCTTCCTTGGTAACAATGCAGACAACTTGGTTTTCATTCCAGGGGAAATTGACAAATTCCATTTCTAAGACATTATTTTAGGATATTGCGTTCACAAGCACCTGATGATTCATATATTCAGATCATTTCTTGTTTTAGTAAACATTTAGAGCTTTCAGTATGGAATCGAGAGTCCCAGCTACTATCACGTGAGTGTTCGATAGACTAACAACCCTCACTAAGCTAGCGTGGTGAACTAAGGCCAAAGAATCCTATTCAGAGAAGGTACCTTAGTGGTGGGGACATAATATGAGCATAAGGAATGGCAAAGTCTAAAATTCTTTAGAACACCACCGGTTAAGAGGGTCAGTGTTGAAATACTCAGAAACCTAAAAACTGAAATTATGATTTGTTTCATTATTAGTAACCCATAAAATATAACTTGAGAAAAGACACTGTCATCAATGTCCTTCTTTACGGATGCAATGTGTATTTATATTATTTTTTCAGGTTCCACTTGATAGTCCGATTACTATGAGAAGGGTTCTTAGAAGTATTGGCGGATATTAAATAAACTATTTTTAGTTTAAAAGACAAAATATAATATTAACAATCTCAACTTCATTTGTTTCATTGCATCTAAAGAAAGTACAATAAGTGGAAGTAATATACTGTATGTCGCAACACTGTTTGTCAGGAACATATAAAGTGTCATCCGTATGGATTGGGTGTCACACTACATTGTGTAAAGAGTTCGGTAGCATGTGAAACTGTATTGGTATAAGCTAAGTAACTCTACACTACACCTTCACTTATTTGCTACAGTACTATTTTTACCATTTCATATCTGGTCCCTTGTCCAAATTGCTTATTTATTCATTCAGTTTTAGGTTTAAGTTCTGGTAGATAGAAGCTGCCAGCGCCGACAAACAAATTGTGTACCGGCAACCAATTCACTGCCAAAATATTAGTGATTCCCTAACAATCCCTCCCTCTGAACAACCATAGATTGTATTGTATTTACATATGTATTAGAAAATAAACAGCTTAGGTTAGGTTAGAGGACATAAATACTAGGCCATTCATAAAGTTTTGGTGAAAAATAGTTGTTATATTACGAATGAAAAACAAGCAGTTGTTCTTTGTTTATTCTTAAATAGCCTAACTATTTAGGATCAAAAATACAAAAGTTCTTAGATCCCCTCCATTTTTGTTGCAAAGCATACGTAAGCTTCCTGTCACGTAGAAAAATGAATTTGCCTCGGGAACATTTCCACGCTATGACCGCATATATCCTGAAACCTAATTAGGGTTTCAGACTCAAACGTTCGATAGACCTCAAAAAGACTTCAAACCGTATTTGTGAACGAAAGACCTTCTAAAGTAACTGTGTATCACTGGTTCAGTGAAATTAAGCGAGGGCGTATATGTTTGACCAATAAAGAAAGATGCGGCCACCTTTTGACTGTATATACGAAAGAATACGTGGTAGCTGTTTGAAGTATTTGATGTAGGCTACAGAGCAAATAAGTCAATTTAGTAAAGTTAGTACTAGGCATACTGTAACACTAGAAATAAGGTCAAGCTTAATTTAAAAAAAGGAAAGAAGGAGTAATTCCATTCCCTGAATAGAGTTATTTGGCCACAGTCCACGACTCTTTTCACTTTACTATGAGAAAGCCCGAAAACATCACAAGTTGTTTGTTGCCAAAACTAGTCTTAGATTTATTTATTTCTCACGATTTAACACTACTTCTTGACAAATATTAACAGACATTACTTCTTTATAGATTAATAATATTATATAACTTTTTGTGAAACCACCGCACAATCTACATACATACATAACATATAATCACGGCCATAAATCCCAAAAACTGGTTGCCAGAGCTTCAGAGCTAGAAACTCCTCCTCCTCAGCCACATTTGGAAGTTGATAAGTTAAAAAATAAAGTATTGTTGGTGATGGGTCTCCAACCACATCGCCCAAAAACCACTTAAAAAAGCCCCGTACCCTCAGTCGCCTCTTACGACACCCGTGGGTAGAAAGGTGTAGTGGCATTCTAAGCCGGTACTATACAAGCTAAAGTCACTTAAATCTTTGCACTTCCCAATGGACTTCCAAGTGAAACATCAATTACGTTACGCATATATTCTGTTTGCCTTCATAGTGTACACCCGGCTCTACTAAATCCGTGATTGTTTCAAAGAGTATCAAATTCTATGTCAATAAGCGTTTGGTTGATAGGGATACTGTCAGTCACAAAAATTAAGAATCATCAATAAAACTGAATTGAATCAAATCAATAACTAAACCAGATTTATTATTATTCGGTGTTTAATTTGTTTTAATTTAATCTGAGCAATTAAAAGTGCAGAAATGTCCGACATACGTGATATTTTAGATATTGAGCAACCTTCCCAAGAAATAACTAAAGATAGCATAATTCATGGGGACAAAATAAAGAAAAAATATGTTACAGCCAAAGCTGTAAAAAGACCTGAGGGAATGCATAGGGAGGTTTTTGCACTATTGTGTAATGATAATAAGGAGCTCCCGCCTCTATTACCCACTGATACAGGTATTGTTCTTAATTGCATTTTTAATTTTGCTCTCCTTCTTTAATGTGTCAATAAACTCATAGAATAGCATCACTTATACTTTGTGACTCCTTGTGAATACGGTAGAAGATATGATTTAGGATATAAGAACTGCGTTCTTATCTCCATACATACATGTATGCTCTTCTTGGCCTTTCCCTTCCTTGCTTGCCTTCTATCTTTCCCTCAATGATGTTTCTTATAAATTTGTTATGTTTTATCAAGTGGCCCATCATTTTGCCTCATCTTTCTTTAATAATTCTCATCAGCTATCTCAGTCAGTTGGAGCTTACCGTTTCATTTAATTATTTTTTTAGTTTATTGTATTGTATTTGTATTTATTTATTCATCAAACAATATTCATTGTGTCAGAATTGATACAACTAACTTAGGACTAACTTAAATCTATTTTGAATATACAATTAATAAAAGTGAATTAATCAAAATAATCAAAAAATAATAATCACAAAATGCAAAGAGTTAAATTAAAATTCAATAGTATTAAAAAAAAAAAAATTAAATACAATGCTCTAATTCTCTTATGTTGTATATACAATTATCTAAAAGAAAAACTTTCAGCTTTTTCTTAAAAACTAGAGGAGATTCTATTAGTCTTATTTCATTTGGAATACAATTATAAATTTTCGTTATCTGATATCTTGGGGCATGTTCAACTATTTTGTACAAGGGAACATTTTCTTGTTTGAGGTAGAAATCTTTTCTTCTTTTGGGCTCTCTTATTAACTTATTCTGTTCTGTCTCAATGCAACCACATTTATCTCTAAAGTTTGTCAAGAGCACGTATACATAAAGAGCAGGAACTGTTAAAATCTTTAATCTCTTAAAAAAATCTTTGCATGATTCTCTATACGATAGTCGTAAGATAATTCTTAGGGCTCTTTTTTGTAAAACAAATGCTTTCCTTATATTATACTGATAACTACTTCCCCAGTATTTTATACTATAACATAGTTTAGACTCAACAACTGCGTAATATACCATTTTCAAATGATTTAAATCAATTTCGTCCCTTAAACTTCTCAAAGCATAACATGCTGAGCTGAGAGAATTTTCAATCACTGTCAGTTCCTTCTTCCAGTTCAATTGCGAATCAATATGGACGCCTAAATACTTAATTACATCCACTGCGCAAACTTGGACATCATTTAAATAGACATTTATTGTTTCTTTATTTCTTATTGTAGGTTTAAACAAAATTAAATTAGTTTTTACAACATTCAAAATTAAATTATTGTGTTCAAACCAATAATTAAAAGCACCTAGGGCAACATTTGTCTTTTCTTCCAACTCTGGTAGTGTTTTCGCTGATATAACAGAATTGGTATCGTCTGCATACATGACTACACTTATATCCGGCAGAATATTTTTAATAAAATTTATGAGGTCATTTATGAATATTATGAACAATATAGGTCCCAAAATCGATCCCTGGGGAACTCCCCTAGTAATATCGATAATTTTAGATTTGTTAGTAATTTCATTATTGGCCTCCGTACCTTTTACTTCTACAATTTGTTTTCTGTTTGTCAAGTAGGAATGTAACAAAACCAAAAATATTCCATTAACTCCGTAATGCTTAAGCTTATATTCTAATATTTCGTGCTCCATCGTATCAAAAGCAGATTTTAAATCTAAAACAAGCGCTCCTATTTTAAGTTTACTATTTAAATTTAATGTTACATCATCAAGAAACGTATCAATGGCGTCCTTAGTTCCCATATTATGTTGGTATCCAAATTGTCTTTTGCTAATAATGTTATGAGTGGTCAAATGGTTTAAAAGTCTATTTTTAAGAAGTTTTTCATATACTTTTGAAATGACTGGAAGCAATGATATGGGCCTATAGTTTTTAGGATCTGTTTTTGAGCCTTTTTTGTAAATCGGAAGCACTCGAGCTATCTTTAGCTGATCGGGAAATAAGTTTTGTTTAATACACTTATTAAAAAAAATTGTCAGAGGTTCAGCTAAAAGATCTAAGTTTTCTTTTATTACACTAATTGGAATTTCATCGTACCCGCAGGAATGTTTGTTTTTCATCCTTTTTATTATTCGTGTTACTTCGTCAATTTTTGTTTCAGTGAAATCTATATTTTGGTCAATTCTATCAGTATATGCGTCGATAATTTGTTTATGTACAAGTCGATTAATATTATTTTGTGCTATTCTTAGTTTTGATCCGTGGTCGAATTCAGTTGCAAATATGTTCGCTACCTCTAGGCTATTTTGTATAATTTTATCTTCAACTTTTAAGGTTATTTCTTTCTCGCATTTTTTCCCTGTATTTTTGTGCTTGTTTACTATAGACCAAATAGTTTTAGACGCATTTTTTGACTCATGAAGCTTGTTTTGTAAAGTTAATTGTTTCGTCAATCTAATTACTTTTCTAAATAGCCTAATGTATTTGACTTTGTATTCTTGAATTGATGGATGTAGTTCCGTTTTATTACATGAACACAAAAACCTTTTCATTTTGCTAGAAGTCTTAATTCCATTCGTTATCCACTTATATTTTTTATTCTTTTCTTCATGATTGATAATATTCTTTTTATGTCTAAAACTACTCTGAAAGAATTACTTAGCTTAACTAAAAAACCGTTAACACCTTGTTCAATAAGGTTACTTTTAAAAACATTTCGTCTAAAGTTTAAATTATTCCGTTTGTTAAATATTCTACATTCCTTTGTATATGTGGTTTTATTAAAATATTTATTATGCTCTAAGGTAATGTTACATAATAAAGCTGCATGTCCATCAGCTATATTATTATGTATCACCTCGCAGTTAAGTACATTTTGTTCTGGAATGTTTGTCACCAAATTATCTATACAGGAGATTGTTTCATTTCTTATAAAAGTCGCATAGTTAATTAGCGTCCTGAAGTTATAACAATTTAGTAATGATAAAAAATCTTTCTTTTTATCGTCGTCCTTAAACATATTGACATTAAAATCACCGCAAATCATGCACTTTGTGCTGAAAAACTTGTCTAAAAAAAGTTCTAACTGTTCTAAAAATTTGATAAAATTATTTTCTTGAGGTGTTCTATTAAAACAAAATAAATATGAATTTGTAGTCTTATCCTTAATACCACTTATCTATACTTATAATAAATCTGTAGAGAGGTCAATTCTGTACATGAAATATATTTTCAAAATAACCATCAGGTGGTGATTAGGGATCGATACTGATGCCAAAAATGCAATCAGTAAAATTTTTGTCTGTCTGTCTGTCTGTCTGTCTGTCGGTTTGTATGTTCCTTATGGAAACAAAAACTACTCGACGGATTTTAACGAAACTTGGTACAATTATTCTTCATACACCTGCGCAGGTTTTTGTATACTTTCCAGCTGAGTAGTAAAGGGGAATTTTGGGAAATTTTGGGAAAACGGGAGAAGTTACTACATTTTTTAAGCTTCCGTCGCGTGTGCAGCCTTAATGGTTAAACTTACATAGAAATCATGTATGACGGAAATATTCTTCATAAAATTATCTAAAAACAAATCCGCAACAGTTTATATCTATCTTTTACGGTTGACTCACAATAACACGTGTAATTCCTATTAGCTTAGCAGTTTGGAACATTCTGATTATATTTGTTCACTCTTACGTTTGTAAACGTCTCACTCATCCCAAATTTAAAAAAGGTTACATTATTACCTATTCAATAAAAAAAGAATCATAGAAATCGGTGGACAAACACCGAAATTATACATAAAATAAGCCATCGCGCCCGTGATCAAAACCAAATCTTTACTAATTTACGTATAACATACTAGATGGCGCCAGTAGTTGCATCCTACATCACGTAATGATTTATTTTTTAGACTTTTATAAATACTTCATAGCGTTTTATTTCAAAATTTGCTATTAAACGGAAATACTGAACCGTTCATCAAAGCGCATTTAAAATCACCAAACTACACTGTTTAGGGAGTGCTATAAATTTAATAAATTGAAAACATTGCGCTGAATTTCACAATGCTTGAGCAGTGACTGAAGAAAGAAACCTCAGATATTTAAAAAAACAACGCTACCCGTGCGAAGCTGGGACGATCCACTAGTTATAAAATAGTCTTGTTTATAAAAATTTTCAATTCCCTCGATTTTGGTACAATCCGTATAATTATTTAACGCCATAACAAGCGTACCCCCTCTTTTTTTATTAAACCTTGTATTATAAGATATGACTGTGTAATTATTCATGTTAAACATTGGAGCCGCAATCGTATCAAGGAAATGTTCACTTATACAAAAATAATTGACAGGATTCTTCACTGCATCTATAAATAGCTCAATTTCCTCTTTTTTATTACTAATACCACAAACAATTGAGAGCAAGAGAACAATTGAAAGAGTTTGTATATCTGGAAAGTGTTTACTAGGGATGGAAAGTGCGATAAAGAAATTGAAAGAAGAGTGAAATAGGGTAATGTATTAAAGGAGCAATGAATGATCTAAAGACTAGTCAACTAATGTCTGAAAAGGCCTGAATGGCTGTGCATGATACTGTTCTCATCCTTACTCTAATGTATGGCAGCAAATGTTGGGTGTGGCAGAAGCAGCATGAAAGTAGAGTAAATGCAGTAGAAATGAGTTCCTTCAGAATAGTTTGTGATGTTAGGTTATGTGATTGAGTGACAAATAGCGTGATTTGTGAAATGAAAGATGATTATTGTAAAAAAGATAGAAAAAGGAATATTAAGATGTATAGGGCACATAGACAGAATGGATGATAGTTAATTGGTAAAAAAATATTTATATAGGTAATGTGGATGGTAATGTTAGTAGAAGAAGACCTCGGAGGACACATATGGACCAGATAGTGAGTGCGCTAAAAAGGCAGGCGTCCCAAGTATGACGAATAAAAGAGCATGTATGAAAAGATTGATGGTTGTAAATGAAGCTAGAGAGGTTTGTCAAGATCGTACAAAGAGGCAATCGATAGTCTATGTCTACCCTAATAGGAACTACTGACGTAAGTACATGTATGTATGTTTTAACACGTTAAAAGTCCCCATACAAGCATTCCGAAACACGCTATGTCCAAATGTGATTTCTAATTCTTTGGCCATTATTAGATGTCCACATAACGATTTATGCATAAAAATAACAAAATATAGGTTAGTGACCCCGGATATATCCGTGTTCACCGGGTGGTACACGGGCTTAGGGGTTGTCCATTAATCACGTGAGGCTTGAAAGGGGGGGGGGAGGGGTTTGATAAAAATCACGAAAATAACACAATGGGGAGGGGGGGTGTAGTAAGATATCACGTGTATTTAATTTTTCGTCAAACGCGCGATTTTTAAACAAATATTAAGCGGCACATTTTTATTACGGTCCTTAATTTCAGAATAAAATAAGATTATAGTTTATACTTACCTGTATTTAAAATAATATAATATTCAGAAATTTTTAAGATTCGTTGTAGCTACTAAAAATACACGTGATGTTGAGAAGGGGGAGGGGGGGTGGTCTTAAACCTCACTACTCATCACCAATGGGGGAGGGGGGGTTAAAAAATGCTAAAAAAAGATCACGTGATTAATGGACAACCCCTTATGAATAAAAATTAACGGTCTGGTGTATCTCATAGGGTACACGAACTTGGTGAAACCGCTCCCCGTGTACAACATACGGTACACTGGACTGTTAACGTGTTAAAGCTGAATGTTTTAAATTGACCTCCAAAAAATAATAATCATTCCCAAAAAACTCTTCTATTTCTTGTTATAAATTCCAGGAAAAGTGTATAAAGACAAGAAGGCCAAGCTTGGAATGCGAAAGGTGAGGAAATGGGTATGGGCTCCATTCACAAACCCGGCGCGGAAAGACAATGCTGTGTTCCACCATTGGAAGCGAGCCACTGATGAAGCAAAAGAATACCCATTTGCCCAATTTAATAAGGTAAATATATTTTTCTAGAAAAGTTTCGGCAATAATATGTAAAAACATTACAGATGTTTCTCTTCAATTTAACCTGTGAATTTCTTGGAAAGAATATTATGGTAACTGAAAAATTAAGTCATTTCATTAATATAATATGCACTTAAGTGTACAAGTAATATAACCACTAAAGTTGTCTTCCTACATATATATTATTTTCCAATAAGTTAGTAGAGTCATTTTCTGTCTAGTTATTTTATTATGGCCACACAACCAAATATTCACTGCCTATAAAATATTATTTAAAATCGTTATGTAAAAAAAACACTTAAAAATACATACATACATACATATACTCATGCTATTAGTTCCCATTGGGTAAGGCAGAGACTATCGATCGCCACTTCGTACGATCCTGACAAACCTCTCTAGCTTCGTTTACATCCATGGATCTTTTCATACATGCTCTTTTATTCTTCATACTACGGACGCCAGCCTTGTTGAGCACACTCTCAATTTGGTCCAAGTGTGTTCTCCGTGGTCGTCCTCTACTAACATTACCATCCACACTAGCTCTATAGATCCCTTTCACCAATTTTCTATCATCCATCCTCTATATGTGCCCAAACCATCTCAACATTCCTTTTTCTATCATTCTTACAATATCATCTTTCACACCACACTTTTCACGAATAACACTATTTCTCACTCGGTCACATAATCTAACATTACAAATATAGAATATAAAATATAAATCTTCACATTGATATTACTCATATCATATCATGTCAACTATGGTTAAACTACACAGCCCACATAAATTGATACAATAAAACATTTCAGCAAGTATCAATCCCATCATACTCAGAGGCAGAATACAACCAGTACCTAAAAAGTGAAGACTGGAGCCAAGCGGAAACAGATCACCTGTTTGATCTTTGCCAGCGTTTCGATCTTCGGTTCATCGTGATACATGATCGGTGGGATCGTGCAGCGTTCAGGGATCGTAGTATCGAGGATCTCAAAGAGCGGTACTATAATATTAGTGCTATTTTGAGCAAGGTTAGTAATGTTATTTGTCATAATACGAATTAATTACTTATAATCCCACTGTAAGTTATCGAGCTCAAATTTCAATCGCAATGATTCCTGCCTAACTAGTGAGACTTATGTTTCGCAACCCCTAGAGCAATGTCATCTAAACTGCTATTTTAAATAACATTAATAAAAATTACTTTATTGAATGAAAATTTATTTGCAGTTAAAAACAAATCCATGGACAAATATAATAACAATGCCAAATGGAGAGAAGAAAATTTACCAGTATGACGCTGACCACGAGAGAAAACGGAAAGAACAACTGCAGAGGTTGTTTGAGCGGACACAGGAACAGGTAAATATTTTGCTGACAAAATTGTATTATATTATAGTACTATAATAACTACGACAAAAGTAAATAAAAACTATTCATTCATTTTTCGGGTTTATCAAAAGGAGATATAATATTAACTCCATTAATTCGACCTAAACTATAACTTAGTAAAATTACCAATAAAAGGGACAACAACCTTTTCCATGTTTGTATTAATAACATCACTTCACAAAAAAAACCTATTAGAACTTCCTCCAAGTAAGAACTTGAACGAGAATGATCTCAGTTTCTTGTTTAGTTAGTTTTTCTCTACGTCATTTTAAAAACCTATCGTTAAATCGACCAGTTAGACAAAGAACACATGCTCTTAAAATATAATATCATCATATAGGGCCGTATGTCCGTAAATATTTATTTATTGAATATACCATAGGCTAAAAATTCCGTGTTTTAGTTAAAAATAGACTTTGCATATCTCTTTAAAAACCCGTTAGCTAAAAAAGATCGAAGCTAGGAAATCCGTGGGCGACCGCAAAAAGGCTAAACCTACAAAAGCTGATATCCTGGACAGAGCAAGGCGTGCCCGAGCCTTCTTTTAAAATGTTTTAGGGTCAAAAATATCGAGGTTTATAAACGCGACCGCAAAACGCAGGACCTACAAAGCTGATATCCCAGACAGAACAAGGCCCGCCCAAGCCCGAACCTTCTTTTATATTGTTTTAGGGTTATAAATATTTGTTTTAAATACATATATTTACTCACGCCATTATTTCTCTGTGGGGTAGGCCGAGACTATCAATCGCCACTTTGTATGATCCTGGCAAACCTCTCTAGCTTCGTTTACATCCATCAATCTTTATTTTATACGCCTGCATTTTTGAGCACACTATTTAGTCTAAATGTGTTCTCCATGGTCGTCCTCTACTAATATTATCTTCCACTTTAGCTATATCGTTTATTTTAAATACATCTGAATAATTCTACCCTAGATAGACGAAGAGCAGATGCTCCTAACAGAACTCAAGAAGATAGAAGCCAGGAAACGCGAGCGCGACCGCAAAACGCAAGACCTACAAAAGTTGATATCCCGAACTGAACAAGGCCCGCCCGAGCCCGCCGCAGTTCTAGTTCCGAGAAGACATGACAAGAAGTTTCATAAGAAGAAAATTAGCACGCAACAACGGCCGGCCAAGATTGTCGAGAATGTTGTAAGTTGTACTTTTATCTTATCTTCGTTATAATTGTATTTTACAATCTTTTTCCCATTTAAATTCCATAAGTTTTGTTTATTATAGATTGAAAACTCAAACGTTCTCACCGCAAATCTACGAAGGGGTGGCAAAGGTACTAATACTTCTGAATCACTAGACACCATTGTCTAGTGATTCAGAAGTGGAAGACTGGTGTCAGAAATCTGTATGTCTAAGTTGCGTGATGTCCGTGAACACAGTGAATGGGGACCGATCAAGCGCCATGTAGACAAAATGATGTCAATTAGGCACTCCTATTCCTCCATTATTAGCAATCCTTTTTTTCAAATGTTTATTTATTACGTTTCTGCAAATCTTAAGCTTTATTCTTTCCAATAATAATTCATTTTTTTAACCTAGACTGTGGAATTGTCTGGGATTCGATGTAATTTATTAACTTTCTGCAAATCAAAATTTAGTAAATTGCCTTCTTTTCTCCGATAATAAAGTATTTTTTTCGTCAATTCCAGACAGTAGAATGGTCCGGCATTCGTTTCCCGGAATCCCGAGGCGCCGGCGTGTGGCTGCGGTCCCAGCGCATGAAGCTGCCCCCCGGAGTGGGACAGCGGAAGACCAAGGCGCTGGAGCACGAGCTGCGACTACTTAACATTGGTGAGAATTATTAACTTGGAATTTTTACAGACTTTGATTGGTAATAAAAATAATTGACGGGTGATTTTAGAAGAGAGAAAAGCTGATTCTGTCTCATTAAAAACAGGCTATGTAGGATACACATCGGATAACACAGAAACTGAAATGTTAGTAAAAAACATGCATTAAAGCAAGTCAACAATTCACTTTTGCGATAAGATTCTGTAGTTGAGTCCAACTATGGAATGGAACCTATTCGTAACCTACTATGAACTCGTTCAGTTAGGCTTTTTTAGCTCTTGTTTTGTATCTACGAATGTATTTTCATGCTGTAGCTTAGCTAAATAGAGCTAATTTTAATTTATTTTACTAGTTTGTAGTCATTCTAGAGTTGTTGCAATTTGTTGCAGACTTAGCCCCGACCCCCACAGAGGAGATTTGCAAACATTTCAACGAGCTCCGTTCAGACTTGGCGCTAAGTATTGACCTGAAGAATGCTCTCACTACCTACGAGTTTGAACTGCAAGCCTTGAAACATCAGTATGAAGCGCTAAATCCAGGGAAAGTAAGTTAATATTTTGTATACATATACTTAAGATACAACTAACGGCTATAAATCCAAGAAAGACGTAGCCAGAGCTTGGAATTAAAACTCTTCAGCCACTTTTGGAAGTTATGGGCCGCAGCCACTTTAGGGAAAGGATTGTAAATAAAGGTGGTTGGTGATGGGTCTCCAACCGTATCGCCCAACAATCACTTAATAAGACTCAATACCCTAAGTCTATTCTAAAAACATTCCACACAACACATATGATATCATGGGATACAATCACACTTTTTTCTGACATGCAAAAACTTGTGGGAGACGGTGTTATAAATAGCTAACTTTTTTTGCGATAGAAATGCCTATAAGTAAAATTGACGGTCTGTATAAAGTGTAATGCGAGTCTGTGCGCCTCGTATGACGTTGTTACCTCACACAAATATTTTTTTCATACTTTGCACTGTAAATTTCATCGTCTTTCACGATTCTTAGTGTGTATGAAGGATGTCACACATATCTGCCTAAAAAAGGTCATTCGTCTGTTACTTACTCTATGGGAAAATTGATCGCCCCTTTTCGATAACACTTTCACATATCTATGTATTTTTACATATATTACAACACATTATTATATTTCAGACGTTAGTGATACCGCCAGCCCTGACGACCGTTCCCACAGAAACCGAATGCAAACCTACCAGCGAAATAATTGATGTAGTTGGGTCTCCCACCCCGGGACACTAACATTTACCATTAACCACTACTACAGTGGGATATGAATATGAAGACTTAAGTATTATTTTCATGTTAGCAATTGATTAGTTCAGTTCATAGAAGACTTAAGTAAATAGAGCGGAAACCAAATGTAGTTCAGTGCAAAAATTGCTGAATAAATTCCGCTAAAAAAATAATTGTCCAAATACATTGGCCCTACACCCTGATTGGTTGGTGCAATGTTTTGATATTTGTAGCTCATACATTTTCTTTATTTAGATCAGTGGAAAAACACTGAACCACTTACCGATATTGTCATTCTTCGTTTCCTCTCTATATAGCTAAGTCCTCTATGGTTCAGTTATTTATTGTAAAGCAGATTTTGTAACTATAATCCTTATATATTAAACGAGAGAGGGTGGATTTTGTAAACCAGCCTGTGTCGCGATGCTAAGAGCTAGAAAATTGGTTCAGGTATCAAATCGACGGTCTCCATCTGAAGTTTTACCGAAAACTCATACATTTTCCATAACTGGATTAGTTAAATTGATAGCGATTTATAAATTGTCAAAATTGGCCCATAGACTTTGTTGGAGTAAAAGCGCGCGCAAATGTGTCAGTCACGAGATTGAATTGATTCGCTCGCGAGCAATTTTCAATTTTGCATTTATACCGGATGCAAAAAAAAATTGTCCACGCGGACGTAGCGGCGGACAAAAAGCTAGTGTGTAGGTTATTCATAACATTATGTCCTTTATTAAACGTGACAAACAAGCTTTTTCGATTTTTATCGCGAAAATCTTTGTTCTTAGTTTTAAAACTATGCATATACGCAATTAATTCTGTGTAACACATTTGTAAATCCAATAGAAAAATACTATTAATAAAATAGGATAATATAGGATTAGAAATAAAATCTGTACCTTCTCTGTACAATTTTGAAAATCTTAATTTTATTGTTTGCACTTCAGAGTCTTTTGCACAGGTTTTTTATGCATAAAATATAAAAGAAATAGTATATTCAGTATCACTTGCGAGTGTGAACAATGTCAACTGGTTGACTCTGCCTACCCCAATTATACTTTTGTAAAAAAATTAAATGTAGTAGTTTTAAGATGAGGCCATTTGTTTACTTTATAGAAAAAAATGATTAAAATTTATTAAAAGAAGAATCAGTTTTATTTAACTAAGGCACGGTTTATACTGAAGTGGTGTGGCGCAGACGTATGGCGAAAGCATGTGGTGAAAGAAACATAAAATATGTGTATGTTTTACATATACTCACGGCTATGAATACCTAAAAAATGTAGCCAGAGCTTCAGAATCAGAAAATTCTTCAGCCACTGCTGAAAGTTAAGCGGGGAAAAGATTGCAGTATAAATGTTTTTGGTGATGGGTCTCCAACTGTATCAGGGCAGAAAAACACAATGTACATCTAAATATCACGTAGAATAGCATTGTATATAATTCGAGCTTAACTACACTGAACATCAGATAAGCAAGGTGTAACCTTACAAGTGCTTCCATTTTTAGTAGCTTTGCATCATTCAAATATGGAATGACATGAGAACTTGAAAGCAATGAGGGGCGCTAGCATTTTGTACCTGTTGTATCAATTAATTTGAATGGACCAGTATGCAGCCCTAATAGGCCACACGACACAGTTTTATCTTGACATTATTAAGGATTCAAGAAGGTGAACACTCAAAATCACACTCCCGAAATCTCATACAATATAAAGAACTTTGAGAAGATAGAAATGGTTACTGACTACTGTTCATATGTGGTTTTTGTGATTGAGCGATAGTTACCTATCCATCAGAAAGCCAAGGTTTCGGACTCCCCTACCCTCTGGAAGTTCCAACATACTTTGGATTTGCATGTTACTTCCAAATATCATAAAATTGGACTTAAAAGAATTGATGACTGAGATACTATTTGATTTAAATCTGCATTTATATGTGTTGCTCTTTTCAACACTCAGATTCACACAGAGATGTGAAAGAGCAGATGACTAAAAATTTATACACTGACATTAACAATTTTATTTTACCATCTTTTCCCCACTCAACTTCCAAAAGTTGCTGAGGAATTTATAATTCCTTAGCTCTGGCTACCCCTAGGGAATTGTAGCCGTGAGTATATGAATGTATGTACATTAATAAATACTACCTGTTATGATAGCCCAGTCTATGTATGATTGTCACAAGCATGGCTTTTTTATGCCCTCTAAGCATAGCAACACATCCATTTTCAGATACTATAGCATATACCTATATATGCTATAGTATCTGAAAATGATATAATTTGTTCCATCTTTATTTCAATATCCTTAGCACAGAGATGTCTCATAATAATGATATACCCCATGGGAATTAAATCTCCAACCAGACTTCTATGCAGGAATCCATAATAAAGAATAAAAGAGTTAAATATGTCTTAAAATATAATTGTTAAAATAAGGGCAATGCTAAATAGCTCCCTTTGGAGCACCATATGCATCGGGCATCCTTTCTATTGTATATTTATGTTCTGCAACATACATAATAGGAACACCTGGTATTTTACGTATTCTTCGTTTCAAATCTTTATCATTAGTAGCTACAATGTAGCATTTGTGCTGTGTTACTCGCTGAACTATACAATCATCAGCATATGTACCTTTGTGTAAACATGTTATCCTTTCAAATCTTGGGTCTTTAATTATTCTTAATGCTACCCTGTATTTCCGTCCCAATTTTTCTAACTCTCCTAAAACACAATCAGTAATGTAGGGTATGCATTTTGCATACAAACAATCCATCATATTCTGTATTATATCAAGCTTGTTCTTTATTGAAAAGTTAATGAAGTTGGTATCAACTAATATGTGGTAAGGTGGACCGAGCTGTGTATTGTAGTGAAAAAATAGCGCAGAACTCATTTGCGGGGCTTCACGAATTTTCATTTCATGGGGATCGATGCGCTTTTTCTTCTTGACCTCCGCTCTCTGGCTTTCCTTTATTCTAGGGTCACTCGGACTTATGAGTTTTTTCATTTTCGCAAATCTTTTTTCCACTATTTTTCGTGTTTTCTTTTGCTTACCCTATAAAAATGAGGTTATAAACAATAATTAATAAATGCAACATACTCTGAATTTATATCTTAACAATGAGACGGTTACATACCATTATTAATGTTATTCAGATATAATTATAAAAATAAGTGCCCCGCAGAAAAAATACTTTAATATTTAGTTTAGTTTCAACTCGTGTTCGTGTTTATTTTTATTACTTTACTTTCCTTTCCATCCAGTGACCAGTGTATGTGTATTACTTACTTTACTCTATGACTTTACTTTACTTTACTACAGTTACAGTACAGAACAAGAACACACAGATCCACAGTCCACTACAAAACAGAAAGAGACAGACTATACTACTGAACTGACAGTGACAGCGAATTCCAGTATTGCCCGATTATTTTTGCTACTGCCCCCTAGATAACTCCTTACAGATCCACAATCTTTTCTTGGCCGACGGCCACCACTGGACTGGTACCATGGAAGTATTATTTAAACAGGAACGCGCGCTGGCGACCTTAAGTGTCCTGAAAAAGGATGGCTAACTAGCTAACTGTGTCTCGTTTTAAGTAGGGTGACCATCTGTTGGTGTTTTAATAAGAGTTCCTCTAAAGGATACAAAAACACTTATATTTACATATTTTGAATGTTTTTGTTCATGAAAACCTCATGTGGGGACCTGATGCAGCCTTTGACACGGTAGCTCAATTGACAGAGCGACGGGGGCGTATACCCGAGGTCGCGGGTTCGATCCCCACCTGTGTCGAAATTTTTCTTTTCTTTATTTATTAGTTATATTTACATACATACATAATAAAAAATATTATAAAAACACTTATATTTACGTATATACATTGTTTTTGTTAAATCAACGTGTTTTTTATACATATTTATTCTTAATTAATCGATTATAAAAGAATAGGTAGCCAGTGCTTGAGAATTAAAATTTCCTCAGCCACTTTTGGAAGTTGCGTGGGGAAAAGATGGTGAAATAAAGGTTGTTGGTGATGGGTCTCAACCGCATTTCCCAAAAATCCCTTAAAAGCCCCAATACCGTTAGTAGCCTCTTATGTACACCCACCGGAAGAAATGGGGTAGTGCTATACTAAGCCTACACCACACAGCTATATTCAAATTCAAATCGTTTAATGCATTCATGTGGTAAAGTTCGAGATGATACAGGTTATTTTATTTATTGTTCCATAACATGAACCCATATTTATCACTATATTTTCTTAATTAAATGATAAAAGCTCCAAAACACTCAAACAGATGATAAATTGTGGACACCACATTTATCTTGTTTCGATGGGGATACCCGTGACAAATATTAATATCCCTTTTGCCAAACTTAACCAATTATTTATCTCCAAATCGATAGGTGACAATAATAATTAAAATAAAATACAAAAAAGGAACAGTTAATAACCTGCTTTTTATAAAATATTCCCTATAAATAAGTTTGAATTTGTTTTTCTTTGAACTTAATCTCGACTGGCAAGCGCGCGAGCGGGACACACTTCTCTCTCACACGGCTCTCGTTCTAGGACGTTTCTCTGCTTGACAGTTTTTAAAAGATAATTAACTTTATTGCATGGTAATAAATTGCATTTTTGTTTACCATATTTTTGTGAATACGCTCTCCTGTTTAGTTAGTAGCTTCATGACTGGTACTACTGTCGCCATTTTGAAATTTCATCCTGTCATTGTCAGTTAGCTCTCAACTAAATAAAACTTATAGGGGTGACCGACGTATATAATAAATTATCATTTTCATTAATATTTTTTGTATCGGAAACTTTTTTAACCGATTTAAAAAAAAGGAGTGTTTTCAATTCGACCGTATACATTTTTTTTATGTTTGTTCGCCGATTACTTCGCCATTTATGAACCGATTTTGATTATTATTTTTTTATTCAAAAGAAGATACTCCCGGATTGGTATCATGATGAGGATATCAGGGTCTGATGATGGGATCCAGGAGAAATTGAGGGGAACCCTCGAATTTTATAGGCAAATGTACCGCGTTTTACATATTTTCTGAACTTATATTGGCATTTACTTCTGAAAATCATATTGTTATGCTGCTGAGCTGATGATGGAAGGTGTGGGTCCTCAATCACTAGGAGTTAGGAAACAGTTCTTTCAACATTCTATATAGCTTTATACTCATCTTTGTAGCTTTTATGAAGAGAAGTACAGGTTCACTAAACACTTTTTTGTTATGTTATTGTTACCGAGAAAGTGCCATGAGACCAGGATCTGATGATGGCATCCTAGGAAATCGAGGGGACTGTCGAAACTCACAATCATGTGACAGTGTATTTGTTCAAAATGCCGATAGGCCTGCCCTGTATAACATGAGAACACTGTCCAAGCAAATCGTGGGTACTCTGAACAATAGTTGACAATGTGGGGGATATTCGGCGTAAACGTTTGAATCTTTCTTGAGATGTAGAATCGTAGACCATCGCCTTTCGAGGGATTTCAAGAACAATGTAAAGTTACATATGGTTGAGCCTAATTATCGTACAGTAATAGAAATACCGAAAATACGAAGAATAATACAGTAACCGTCGCTTCCTCATCCGAGAGGCATCTATGCCAGGTCTTCCCATCTCCAAAACTCGTAATACAAAATAATTTTAAACAAAAAGAGAACCTTTTTCATATTTGGAAAAACAACCGAAAATAAACAATTTAGTACTAAAAGTAAGAAATAAGTTTTTTGAGTGAATATAAGTACTGTGATTAATACCTTAGCAATTTCTTTATTCCACACGCGTCAGTTCAACCTACCTAAGTATCAAAATTCTCTTAAATTAATTTTTGAGTCGAATAAATAAATTGCTAAGGTATTAATCACAGTACTCATATTCAATTAAAAAACTTATTTCGGTCTTTTTAGTACTAGATTGTTTATTTTCGGTTGTTTTTCCAACTATGAAGTCGGTTTTCTTTTTGTTGTACTTCGTATAAACTGATGCATCGGTTCTAACCCTAATGCGGGGATGTACCAATGTGGCATTTTTTAAGTCATAATTGTCTGACATACATATATATAAAAGTACAAGGTTGTTAGCAGCAATAGAAAAGTGTCCATAAATCCACTGGCCCAGCCAAATGAGCGACCTTAACGATATCTGATGTTTAGAATATTTTTTTCTGTGCCACGTTTTAGGGGGTCTATGTGTAAACATTAAATGTAGAAGACATTAGACGATAAGGTAAGCCTCTGATTTACAGGATAAAAAAATGATTTTACGTAGTGTTATTTCGGATATAAAGGAAACGCGTGTTAACAGTTACATTACAGCTATTTATTCTGACTGACCAATTCAAAAGTAGTACAATTATTGTTCCACCCACATACAATTATTCCTAATACTAACATCCCTCCCCCTATATTTTTGAAGTAGTAACATATACATTTGTCACACTAAACATATTATTTTAAAAATGGTCTATAGTCTATAGGCTTACGCGGTCTCATGTTTCTATTTGTGTTAATGGTAGTTGTAGGGGAGGCAGATTCAGTAGGTAGCAATGGAGGAGAAGGGTCCGCCTGGATTTCTATTGCCGGTTCCTGGTCTTGGCAGTCTTGCCAACTCTCTGGTTCTGGATCCGGTGATGCTGGGTCTGTCCTGTCTTCCACTGAGGCAGCGGCGAGTGGAGCTTCACCCGACGAGGTCACACACGAGGAGTTTGGTTGCTGGCACTCATCCGTGACTTGGGAAGGATGGACTTGGGTTGCAGTACCAACACGGAAAGTCGTCACTACACGTCACCACACGGAAATTTCTAGAATAAAAGTAGAAAATTTGGTAGATAATGAAAAAATGGGAGATGAATATATTGAGAAACTGGATGAACGACTAAGTTGCGTAGAAATGACGGATGATATGGAAATAGAAGATGCTTGGAATGTGCTCAAATCTGCGGTAATTGAATGTGCGACGGATGTTTGTGGATTGAGCAAGAGGAAAAATCGACCAACATCAAGTTGGTGGGATAAAAGTGTGAAAGATGCTGTGAATGAAAAGAAGAAAGCCTGGCTCGATTTACTAGCAATCAAAGCTAGTAAACGGATGAATGTGTGTATAAATGATGACGAAGTTGAGAGATTTGAAGTTGAATATAAGAGAATAAAGAGAGCGGTTAAGAATAAAATAGAGAAGAAAAAGCGAGATCTGAAAGAATGGAGTGAAAAGAAACTCTCCGATAATTTCCAAAGTAATCAAAAATTATTTTGGAAATATATTAGACGTGAAAGGGGAGTTTCTCAAAACACGAGTACAAGTGTGATGAAGGATGAAAAAGGGGAACTTATGACTGATGGAACAAGAATAAAAAGAGTATGGAAGGAATATTTTGAGGGTCTCTTTGAAAAAGAGGATGATCACATTACTTCAGCAATTCGGTATGCAAAGTTTTACTAAAGTGATGCTGATTACAAAACCATTTCGAGATATTATGGTTGTAAACAATATTTTCTTGAAATTATATCAATTGAAGCTAAGATGACTGTTATTTTATCAAAAAACTGTAGCACTGTTTGACCTTCAATGTTGTTTCAAAGACATACGGTTTTGCAGTTTATTAATAAAATATCGAAAATCATAGGTTTGTTTAGTATAATATCGTAATAATTTCATTTGACATCACAAATTCGTGATATGTTTTGCAATCAGCAACATTTTTATAAAACATTTCGCTTCATTTGCATGTCGCTACGTGATTCTATCGATCGATGACGTCATTAAGTACAAAAGTTGAACAATCTTTAAAAAATCATAACTTTACAATTACTCATTTTAAATGGAAAATATTCAAATAAGTCTTTTATTTTCGTGTTTACTATCGAATAAAAATATTTAATAAATACCAAAAAAAAACTTTGCATACCGAATTGATAGCGATGTTAATTGTGACGAGGTAATGGGTGACGTGTCTGAAAGTATGATAAGTATGGAAGAAATTGTAAAAGCGATGAAATGTATGAAACTAGGAAAAGCGGCAGGATATGATAGGATATGTGTCGAAATGCTGAGGGCTGGTAAAGGGTTAGTGGCTTCTTGGCTGTTCTTCCTTTTTCAGAAGTGTTGGGCACTTGGCAAAGTACCAAAAGATTGGTGTAGAGCCGTGATTGTGCCCCTATATAAAGGGAAAGGGTCACGCCAAGAAGCAAAAAACTACCGTGGTATCAGCCTACTCAGTGTTGTCGGCAAATTGTATGCGAAAGTTCTGATCGAAAGGGTGATGAAAGAAACGGATGAAAAAATTTGGGATGTACAAGCAGGATTTAGGAAGGGAATGGGATGTATGAATCAAGTCTTCTCCTTAAGGTGCATCACAGAGAAATTTTTGGCAAAAAACCAAAAAGTGTATTGCACCTTCATTGATTTGGAGAAGGCGTATGATAGGGTAGTAAGAAAGTATTTGTGGAAGGTGTTGTCTAAGTTCGGTTTGGGGAGCCAACTTATACGTGCATTGGAGTCACTCTATGAGGATTCCAATGCATGTGTGAGAGTAAACGGAGAAGACACGGACTGGTTTGAGATCTCTAGGGGTGTTCGACAGGGTTGTGTGGCTTCTCCGTGGCTCTTCAATTTGTTCATGGACGACTGTTTGAAAGAACTGCGCGAAAGTGATTATGGACTGAAAATGAGAGGGTTCATCATTAAATGCCTCTTATACGCTGACGATCAAGTGTTACTTGCATCAACGGTAAATGAGTTGCAGGAGATGGTGAACATTGCGTGTAAGTCTTTCGAAAGAAAGGGAATGAGAGTGAATGTGGACAAAACCAAAACAATGGTTTTTGAAAGAGAGGAAAGTATGACAGAATGTGACATTGTTATAAATGGTAAGAAAGTGGAACAAGTGAAAGAATTAGTATATCTGGGGAGTTTGTTTACTAGGGATGGAAAATGTGAGGAAGATATTGAAAGGAGAGTTAAAAAGGGAAACGCGGTGAATGGAGCCATGAACAGTCTGATGTTGAGCCAGTCGTTGTCAGAAAAGGCTCGAATGGCTGTGCATAATGCTGTTCTGGTTCCCACGCTGATGTATGGTAGTGAATGTTGGGCATGGCAGAAGAAGCATGAAAGTAGAGTTAATGCAGTGGAAATGAGATCCCTCAGAAGTATATGTAATGTAGGGCTGTGTGATAGAGTGAGAAATACTGTGATCCGTGAACGAGTAGGTTTGAAAGATGACGTAGTATGCAAGATAGAAAAAGGAATGTTGAGGTGGTTTGGGCACATAGAGAGGATGGATGAAAATAAAGTAGCGAAAGAGATATATAGAGCCAATGTGGATGGGAATGTTAGTAGAGGACGGCCTCGTAAAACATTTCTGGACCAGATAGAAAACGTTCTTATAAAGGCGGGGGTCCGAAGTGAGAAGAATAAAAGAGCATGTATGAGAAGGATAATGAATGTAAGGGAAGCAAGAGAGGTTTGTCAAGATCGTACTCAGTGGCGATCGATAGTCTCTGCCTACCCCAATGGGAATAATGGGCGTGAGTATAAGTAAGTAAGTAAGTAAAAACACCGTTGTGTTATACCAGGAACTACAAAAATACCAGGAACTAATTTAATGTTTTTTGACATGAACTCCTCATGTGGGGATTATTACTCATAAATAAAAGATGTTATTAAAGGAAAGAAAAATTTCGACACTGGCGGGGTTCGAACCCGCGACCTTCGGGTATACGCCCCCGTCGCTCTGCCAACTGAGCTACAGTGTCAGTCAAACCGTTATCTTCTAATAAAACCAAATAAGTTGATCTACCAATTTTTTTCTTTATCACTCCTTTTGACCACTTTTGTTTTTGATTGTGCATAGTTCTTATATTTACTATTTCATTAATTACAAAATCTACATTTCGATTACCTCTGTAATATTTAGCCTGTGAAAACTGATTTGACTCGACATTACTCAACAGTGTTTGAACGGTAGGCGACGGTGGTATGGGTTTTAAAAAATCTAACCGACACCTAAGCTTCCTACCAAAAAGAACCTCCGCTGGTGATTTTTTTGTACATGAATGTTCAGAGTTCCGATAATTAAATAAAAATTCGTTAAGTTTTATACTTACATTATCATTATTGGACAAAAAGATTCCACTCAATGCTTTTTTGACTATCTTTACATAGCTCTCGGCCTGCCCATTGCTAGCGGGATTATATACTGGAGATGTTAAATGAGTTATTCCATTACTTTTACAAAATTGCTCAAACTGAGATGAAACAAAAGATGTGCCATTGTCAGTACAAATAGTATTGATTAGACCAAACCTAGCCATAAGATCACATAACTTTTGTATGACCACTTTTGACACGTAACCTGTACTTACGTCGTATACTTCAACCCATTTAGAATACGCGTCTACAAATATTAAAAACATTTTATTGTTAAATGGCCCTAGAAAGTCCGCATGAACTCGGTACCACGGTTCCGGCGGGGGCGGCCACGAGGTGAGCAGCGCGCGGGCGGGCGCGGGCCGCAGCTGCGTGCACACCGCGCAGTCGGCCAGCGCGCGCTCCAGCTCCACGCACATGCCCGGCCACCAGAACCCGGCGCGGGCGTCCGCCTTCATTTTCACAATACCAATGTGGCCATTATGTATTTCCTCAAATATATAATGACGTAAGGAATTCGGAATGACCAGTCTTGAACCTCGCATTAAACAACCTTTTTCAATGGCCAACTCAGATTTACACAATAAATATGGCTGAATGTCTCTATCCCGATTATTCTTAGGCCAACCGCACATAATATACTGGTACACTTGTGATAAAATCTTATCCGAATGAGAGTATTTAGAAATTTCAACCAATGTTAACAAAGGATGCCTTGGTTCATATACAAAATTAACGTAACACGCGTCATCTAAATCCTGATCACAATTGTTCGGTGACAAAACCAATTCACCACTCGACTTCTTATCGTTCTCAACATTTTGAACCATAGAACGACTAAGAAAGTCGGCACTATTTGATGCGCTGTTTACATATTCAATGGTGTAATTATAAGCTCCCAAAAATAAAGCATATCTTTGAAGTCTATTAGCAGTCACCTCAGAAATACCTTTTTGAGGATGGAAAATCGACAGCAAAGGTTTGTGATTCGTTTTAAGAATAAAAGGATTGGCTCTCCCATATAAATATTGGTGAAATTTCCTGACCCCAAAAATTATAGCTGTCGCTTCTTTCTGAATTTGGCTATATTTTTTTTCAGCCGCATTCAATGACCTTGATGCGTAAGAAACCGGCTGTTCGATTCCGTTTTCACCAATTTGCGAAAGAACTGCCCCTAAACCCCATGGTGACGCGTCTACCGTTAAAATTATTTTTGTATCTGGATTAAAGTGAGCTAGGGTTTTTTCTGAAGATAGATCGGATTTTATTAAGTTAAAAGAATGTTCGTGATCTTTATTCCAGTGCCACTTTGTGTTTTTCTGGAGTAATTCGTGAAGTGGAGCTAAAATGGATGATGCATTTTTTATAAAAACTCTGTAATAATTAACTAATCCTAAAAATGATTTTAATTCCGATACATTTTGAGGTCTGTTAGCATTCACGATAGCAGCTACTTTTTCAGGACACTTATGTAACCCATTTTTATCTATTATATAACCTAAGTACGTAACAGATTCTTGGAAGAAACTACATTTTTCCTTTTTGAGTACCAACCCCGCCTTTTCTAACCTTCTGAAAACTTCATTTAACCTATCCAGATGTTCTTTTTCTGTTTTTCCGGTTATTAAGATATCGTCTAAAAACTGCAGGACTCCATCCCGCAGCAATCCCACGGGAATATTGCTGGAAGTGTCATCAGTATCGGTTGCTGTGAGAATATTTGCTAGCGTCCGTTGGAAAATAGCCGGTGCGCTAGACAAACCGAACACTAGTCTCGTATACTTATATAATCCCTTGTGAGTATTTATACAAGTATATTGTTGAGACTCTTCTGCTAATAATACCTGATTGTACGCGCCTGACAGGTCCAATTTTGTAAATTTAACCCCATCATGTAATTTTGAAAACAATTCTTCTATTCGAGGTAACGGATATTTGTCAACGAACAATTGCTTATTAATAGAAACTGAATAATCGGCACAGAGACGTATTTTCCCATCTTTTCTTAACACGGGCACCACAGGACTAGCGTATTGAGAGAACGACACAGGTTTTATAATCCCTAACCCCTCTAATCTGTCGATTTCCTAATCCAACTTGGGCCTTAGCGAGAACGGAACAGGCCGGGCTTTGCAATAAATGGGAACGGAACCGGGTTTTAAATTTAAATTTACTTTCAAAGCTGAGCAACATCCTAACCTTTCCGAAAATAAGTTGGGAAATTTTACAATAAAATTACTTACTAAGTCAACTGTATGACAATTGTTAATAGAACAAATTTGTAAATTAAATTTTGATATAAAATCTCTACCCAGTAATGGTGGCCCACCATTTTTCACAATGTAAACATCAATATTCTCCGTTTTAAACTTATAACAAAACGGTAGTATGATCTTTCCTAAAATCTGAATATTACCGCCATTGTAACTTCGCAAAATTTTTGTGCTATTTTGCAGTGGGTACTTTGAAAAATATTTGAAATAAATTGTGTCTGAAATAACTGTAACAGCTGACCCCGTGTCAATTTCAAACTTTAAATTAATGTCATGTACTTTAACCGACTCCTGCATTGGTTCTCCTTGATGGGATCTAATATTAAATAATAATCGCTTACCATCGTCGCCGTCATCCGAACAACACTGTAGGAAATGTTGATTAACCTCACTGATACATTTGTTTTTACAAATACGTTTCATATGCCCCTTTACACCACATTTATTACACACAACGTTTTTATAACGACATTTATTTGCGAAATGACCGTTATAGCCGCACACTGTACACTGAACACCATTACGTATCGACTTTGATTCTTCGCTCGTAGCACTCGAAGTACCAAGATCGCGCGCCGCTACTTTGTGAACTGCGAGCTGCGGGACGCCGTGCTGGGTGGCGGCGACGGGCTGGCGAAATCCCTCGCGGGCACACTGCACGCCCTCAGCTAATTGAAGTGCTTTTTGAAAAGTCAGCTGTTCCAGTGACTCCGCAAATAATTTATCGCGAGCCGGGCCGATTGCTAGTCCAAGCACGAATCGATCTCGAAGATTTTCCTCCAAAGTACTGACAGAGAACGCACAATCTTTAGCTAAACTACGGATCCGCGCTGCCCACGCCGCGAAGGATTCACCGGAACACTGCACTGCTGAATGAAACCGGTGTCGTTCGGCAAAACTACATCGTTTCGTATGAAAGTGTCCGTCCAGCAACTCGACCACTTCCGTATAAGACAGGCTGCCCACTTCTTTAGGTAGGGCTAGATCCCGAATGAGTCTATAAGTAGGTTCCGCTAGACTACTTAGCAAAATAGCTCGTCTCTTCGTCGAAGACTTGTCAACCACGCCGTCAATATCGTTCGCAAGGAACCATTGCTCCAACCGTCCCTTGTATGATTCCCATTCTTGAGACTCATGGTTAAACATACTTAATGAGCCTACTGTAAAAGACATCTTGCAATATAATTTAATACTCGGGAACGACAAGTTCAGACTGCGCCACTGTTATTTCGGATATAAAGGAAACGCGTGTTATAAGTTACAGCTATTTATTCTGATCGACCAATTCAAAAGTAGTACAATTATTGTTCCACCCACATACAATTATTCCTAATACTAACACGTAGGTACCCACTTTTTTGACTCTGAGTGTCACAAATAACAAATCCTTGAGTGTAAAATAATAAAACAGTTGGCAGAGAAGTACAATTGGCAGTATTATCGCTTAAAGCGTTCTTTTCCAGATAACATTTGGAGATCAGTAAATTCAGGGTACACAGTCATTCGGGTAGACTGTGTGTTATAGATATTTTGTACAAATGATATTTTATACAAGACAAGGGCAAAAATAAGCAAATATAATTAGCTTATATTAAAACGAACTTATTTGCTTACAATAATAGTTATTAATTAAATCAATACTATATAAATTGTTTTATTAAGACATTTCAATACATAAATAAATTTGCCTGTATGATTTAAAATTATTCCCCTTATAATGGTTAATTTTTATTTGCTGGCAATACTAATATCGATGACAGCGACGCCCTTACCGGCCAAAAAAAGTTCGTGGATCTATAAAGCCCTTAGATCTTTGACTATGAACACTATAGACAGAGCGATGTTACGTCATCCATTTTAAAAAGAGAAGCCCTTATTTAAGTTCTTATATGTTAAAAAGAGACACAAATCTTTATTGTCATCTCTATCGCGTAACCCGTTTTGTTGATGTCACACTTTTAAATTGTGACCAACAAAGCGTCGACTTGTGAGCGATTTTGGTTTTCTTTTGATTTTGAGAAAGATTTTATTCATTTGTATATTGTTATTGTGACAAAAGAGACTCCATTAGTTCAGTTATTATTTAGTGAGGTATGGTTGGGTGTAGCGTGCTTGGCTGCGGAAGCCACAGCGAAAAACACATCGAAGGATTGACTTTCCACAAGTGAGTGAGTTTTTTAATGTTTTTTTTTCTACAGATAAATACATAATAAATACATTGCGCGATCAGAAAATAAGTGATTCAAATGTTAATTACGTTGAACTAGATTACTAGCATTTTCTTTAGTTATTTTGAGCAATTTTTTAATAGCATAACCTAAAAATATGCAGTATCTCAGTGTTCCCATAATTCACGTTTTCATCCTACCCTGTTGTTAGGGTAAAATTTTTAAATTAGTAAACTGATGTTAATGAGTGAGTATATTATGTATTTCGTCGCCTTGGCGACGCTGAATGATTTCCAATTGTTATCTACGGAATTAGTAAGTAATAAATTTGTTATATTTATTTAATTTCTTCGTATTCATTACAGTTTTCCTAAAGACCCGAATCTACGAGAAAAATGGATTGCGGCCACTGAAAGATGCAATTGGAAATCAACCAAAGTTTTGAGGCATACTATAAAATTGAAAGGCACCTCGTTTTTGTCCAAAGACTAAGCTTTGGCTCAAATGGTCGCAGTTGTTTTGAAAAAGAATTTAGGTAAAAGAATATTTCCGACATTAAACGACCACATCAGAGAGCAAAATCCGTTCGAAAACCACCTTGTGCTGTTAATAAAGGCTATAGCTTTAAAATACTTAGATGTACGAATACATCATCCTTTGAAAAATGTGACTGAAATAGACGAATGAATTCGAAATTTTCACACGAAACTGATTTTGTTTAAAGGTCAATAGTAAATAATGCAATAAAACTCATGTACCAAATAGTGCTGTCTTTTATTTTTCAAAATACAAACATAGACCCCACTATACCCATGATGACCCGTATGATATTTACATAACTTGCACTTATGGAACAGCTGTTTTTTTTATGTCCAGTAACAAAGTTAGTCCCGTACAAAAATTTATTCGTAATCATGGGAAGATTCATCCCTGATAGTTAGTACAATGCTTTAGATTTCACGGTGTATTAAACATCAGTATAAATGGTAAAATTAAACAAAAAAGATTGTATAATACTAGGATCAAGTATGTATAATTATATGACTGCAGGAAATAATATAGTAAACAGTAAACCTTTAATTAAACAATAAATTTACGTAATCAATTTTAAATTAAAAAGTAGCTTTTAGAATGGTGATTATAGTATTTTGGGGTAATTGTTTTCTAGTGATCGCAACATTACAGGGAAAAATATTGCTATCTAAAAGAGGTACTCTCCCGTTGCATTATGACTCTGTCTATAGTGTTCATAGTCAAAGAAATTATCCGTCTCGGAACGCACAAGGAAAACATCGAGACGAGAGTTCCGTCACTGTCACCTTTTGACGTTTGTGTTTTATTGAATTTCTTGGCTTCTTGGATGAATGAAATCTGAGGAAAAGAAAATATTTTAATATACGAAAATGTCGTCCCAAATGAGTGCTGTTGAACTTTTGAACCTTGGAGACGATTGTAGACAGAAACCTTTATTAAACAACATCTGGCCTACTGTACTGGGTTTGTGGATGGGTGGTTTGAACGGCGCGTTTCTAAACTTTACGACTAAACGGCCAATATTCAGCGGTTTGTAAATTACATAACTATAGTGCTTTTAAACAAAAATAATAATATAACGTATACCCAGAAAGGTGGAAAACGTATAATTCTTGTTTTGTCAAGTTACGATCCTTATCGGAATATTTGATGATTTGCAGGTGTACAAAAATATGCTGTAGCGATAGCAGCATGGACCGTGGGGTTGAACTTCTTAGAAACGAGACGACTGGCTTACTATGCGGAGCGAGATGCTGTATTACGCCACTATGTTGAATTACATCCAGAGGACTTTAAAGAACCACGTAATTGTTTATATATTTTTTGTTAGTAATTGGTTCCACAACATCTCAAATGAATTTTGAACTGAAATGTTTCCTTAGGGGCCGGAAGGTAAAACTATCAACATATAACATAGGCAATATAAAATCATGTTAATAAATATTGAGGTTTAGTAGCGGTACGAACCCTGGGTGGACCACTATAATGACCATTTTTGTTTCTTCATTATGGGCTTTCTATCTGTTTTGGTCATATTGGATATTTGGTAAGGTTATGTATGTATGTCAATTAACACCCTCAGTGTGTCAGTCCCATATCCCAGGGCAAACCTTAATTTGCATTGCTAGGCAGTCTGACGACTGAGGATGGTTTGGCTGTGTGTTTTTATTGCTTTATACCAAGTGCTTTTTATTTATTTATTTGGAATACTAACAGCAAACTATACAATTAATGTTTATAAATACAGTAATAAAGTTAGCCAATAACAAGTATTCACAAATTGTATTTTACTAAGTTTATCATTGTGATATTTATAGAGAGTAGTGGTTCAACAAAAGCTATTATAGATACTTTTAATAGTAACACATCTCATTATAGAAACTAAACTCAGTAACTTTTGCCTTAGCATATTATTTTACCAAATAGTTTTTAACTTAATATTTTAAATAAACAACAGCAAAACATTGATGTAAAAGGCACTTTTTAAAAATTTTGGTAATGTTATAAAAACAGTTTATTTCAAGAACATTACTTTAATTTAAATTTAACAAAATCTCACAAAGCAAGTCATGCTGTGTACACAGCTAAGGTGCTTTTACTGAAAATTTATGTTTTTTGAAAAGCCATTATGTATATTAATGTAATTGTACTGTTTGTGTGCCTTAAGTTAAATAAATAAAATTTGCAGACCTTATGAAATAGTTGCACGCACCACAAGTTATCATTTGAAAGCTTTAACCTTTCATGTGTGGGATAGTGCTATTAAGTAGTTGTTGGTTAAGTTGAAGAGATAATAAGTTTTATTCAAATATATGTCTATTTGTTTCAGCAAAAAAAAGAATTGGTGAAATCATTGAACCTTGGATTCCTATTCGCTAAGATGTGCTGCGCGAGATGACTAGTAGAAACCTGCGAATTAGTGTATAAATGAAACAAATTCTGTTATTAATAATCGTTTTAATAAATTAATTATAATCAAAAGTTGCTCGTATTTTTTATTATCACTATAGTAACACTTATCCACTACGCCAGCACTATGACTACACTCCCATTCTTTTCACTGACAATCACATATTACTTGCATCTTAGGTAGAAGAGTTGCAAGAAATGATGAATATTGGTGAAAGTGGCATGTATAATGGTTAGGTTACCTCTTTTGTTAACAATATTATTTTACTACGCTGTGTAGTGTCTGTTCAGAATGGCACTAACGCGTTTCTTTCCGTGGGTTTACGTAAGAGACTACTAAGGGTGTTGGGCTATTTAATTGATTGAACCTTTATTTTACCATTTTTTCCCAGCTTAACTTCCAAAAGTGGCAGAGTAAATTTCAGGGATTTATAGCCGTGAGCATATGTATGTAATGTTATTAAAGAGTTTAATTTTCCTTGCATAACGAGTTTTGTCTTAGCTATCTCATCTCATCCCAGTCTGCCCTAACAACATCATGACATGGCGACGTGGCCGCCACTCAAAAACATTTGAGCATTGACTTCTTAAGCTATTGAGAATAGCCATTAGTTCTTGAGGGCAATGTGCCCTAAGTGTAAACTCTTAATTTTTCTTCAGTTACCAGTTCTTCTACAGATATCGTCGTTGTGAATTCGATCACGATTTCCCTTAACATTGACAATATCACTGAGCCTTTGATAATCAAATTACGACAGATTAAATCCTCTGACAATCGGCATAGTTTCGTAACTTTTGTGTCTTTGCAAATAATGTTGACCCAAACTAGACAAAAACTCAAATTGTTCTCCGCATATTGTACAACTGTGTTTTTCTTGGGCATAATTGAAGAGATCTTTACTATGATCTATTGTAATTGGCACATTTGAAACTTTATGATCTATGGCTGATGGCACACTTTGTGACTCGATAAGTGTTTTGACACCACTGTCATTGTCTTTGGTTGTTAAATCTTTAGTTACTCCTGTTTCTATGATGTCTATGTGTTGAGTAGGATTCTTCTTATCTTGTTTTTCATCGTTCATTTGATGCTTCTTCATTTTGTGCAGTTTCTGTTGAAAAATAATTTCTTTAAGAATTAGAAGACTGACTGGAAACTTAACTATTATCAAGTTTCTAGTCTCTTGTTAGGAGTGGTAAAGGAAAGTCGACCGACTGAAAACCATGACACAGCGGAGTGTATGCTTATAAAATGGGGAATTGTTTATTATTTAAATAAATATAGCAACCATGATAGCCCAGTGGGTAGAACACTCGGTTATCGTGCAAACGACTAGTGTTCAAATCCTGAGTCGGGCCTACACCAATTTGTCTTTTCTAAAGACATATGTGTGGTTAATTTATCATGGTTGTTAACGGTGAGGGAAAACATCGTGAGGAAACCCACATGGCTGAGTTGTACTTAGTCATGTGACAGTGTATTCGTACAAAACGGCGATAGGCCTGCCCCCTATCACCTGAGTACACTGTCCATGCAAAACGTGGGTACTCTGAACACCAGGTGACAAAGTCACGTGATGTTCAGAAGTATTAGTACCTCTGCCAACCCCTTCGGGGATATTCGGCGTGAACGTTTATGTATGTTATGTATTATGTTAAATAAATATCGTAGAAAATTTGGTAAATTATTAGCAGTGGGGTCTTGGTTTCTATCTTATTGGTAGTTGTTTTAATGTCTGCCAATCCTCGTTAGTTTTGCATGCAGCATGGCCTACTTCCCGTATTCAGGGTAGGCAGGCGCTTCTCCGTGGAAACACATAATGAGCATGAACAATGATAATGATAATAATATTTTAAATATGTTTGCTCGCTCTAGTTTTTTCACATATATTTCCTTCAATGAAACAAGGGCATTACTGTATTTTTTTGGAAGACTGAGTTAAGTATGATTCAGAAAGCACCACTAATTAAATATAAAACACCAAAATACCTTTATGACAAACTCAACTTTTCGAAACGCGAACGCCTCAATGTACTTTTGTTACCGAAGCACAAGCTTACAAGGACCAAGGGCTGCTTTACAATAGCAGCTTCTAAATGCTGGAACGTTATACCGCCGCCTATCAAAGATGCACAGTCTATTTCCTCATTTAGAAACAAATTACTTAAATATTTGATAGTATTGCAGCGCAACGAGTTTGCTATTCCCTATGGCTGTGCTTCTAATGTCGAATAATAACCAGTAATAAGGTATTTATATATACAGTAACATGTATCTATGTATATATATATATATATATATATTTATCTATTTATGCATTATATTGTTATGAAAGTATGTACGTGGCTTTCATTATTGGTATTTATATTGATTGTTATTTATATTTTATTCTTCTATAATATGTGAAGAGATCTAAATAATGTATATATATTAGCTCTAGGCTAAGACTATGCGCGTGGTGTCTGTGTGTGGATGTGTGTGTGTGTGTGTGTGTGTGTGTGTATGCGAGTGCATGTGTATTGAAATTAGTTCTAAGTTAGTTTTAAGTGTAAGTAGTCTTAAGGTTTGGTCAGAGCTGAAAATCGGAGCTATCTGCTTGTAGTGGATAGACCGAGCTCTGTACCATTTTGTCTTTTATTTTGCTGTTATATGCTATTGTTCGCTTTGTTAATACTTCTTTCTTATTGTTTGTTGTCATGTCACCATTTTTTTTTGTTGTATGTGTTAAAGACAAATAAAATCTTTTATTATTATTATTATTATTACTTTATTGTTGGAACAAAGACTTTCATAACGTTAGGTTTTAAAGAACCAGAGAGCTCCAGTTCACGATTGTACTTTTCACAACTTTACAAGCAGTTTGAAAACGTTTTATGGCTCTACAGTAAAATTGCGAATAGTACAATTATGCCCTTGTTTTACCCAAGATATGATATATTTGCTTACCAAATATCGTAGTTGTACGAAGCCGGCTGAGCACTGTTCACACTTATAATCTTTCACAGCGCGATGTTTGGTCATATGTCGGGTGAGACCAGTTGATGTGATAAATGATTTGTTGCAAAGACTGCAAGTCTGCAAAAACAATTATTGGGAATTATTAACACTTATCTATAGTAGGGGAGGCGAAGCGGGCGGGGTTTTTTGAAGTGACTCGAGAGTATCAGGTTTTTATATAGGGAGAATCCTTGTACCCTTTAATGTACATCTACCGTGTATGAACCCTTCATATAGCGGGGTATACTGAGGGGAATTCGTCAGATAAGTAAAAAAAATCTCCGAATAACTTGAGCGCGTCAGATTTAGTAAAGGTAGGTTAAGTACATTTAAAAGAGTGCAAATCTGGAAAATCTGAGGATTTGGACGTGGCGTTAAGAGATTAGATGGTGAAGAATCTTCAAGCGCTCGATTCGTGTGACGGCATTGTTCCGGCGATGGTGTTTTGGCGTAATATTTGTACAGGCGTTAAGTCTGAACATTGTCGTTAAATTTTATTTAAAATGGTATCCGATAACGATAACCCTTACATTTAATGGTTATCAGAAATATAAATCGCGTTTATACTGTTAATGGCTGACACGCTCGAGTATTACTAAACAACATTTTTTTTTAATATTTTTGAAAAATAATATACGCTCTCTCCCCCACTAAAATGAAAACTTGTAATACTTTTTTTCATTTTGAAACATAAACTACAAATCCAATAGGTTTCTACGACGTTCGAACAAATGCAATGCGTAGCATTACGGCCTCCCCTACTACAATTTCATCGTTTAAATCACTTACTTGATATGTTTGCCCGACGTGTCAGCACACCTCACGGCACCAGTAGGTGTATCATACGTACGTACGTCGGGCAAACATATGATCTAGCAATATTTGGTTGGTTAATCCCGATTATTATGTATAGCGCGAGAGTTTAAAAAGTGTATTTTCATCGTTTAAGTTTAAGGCTTATATCCCCAAAGAGAAGGAAAAAGCATTCATACTTTCGAACACCACGTGATATTTTTATCATAATATGTTCCCTTTATGACTTTAATTTAAGCTGCTCATATTTTTGGTTCATATAAAAAAGGTTTAAACTTCCTAAGACACTCTCAGAGCACTAAAAAATAAAAACAAAATAATATCCTGAATTGCATTATTTAAATCTTTTTGTTCATGAAAACCTCATGTGGGGATTATCACTAATAAATAAAGAATAAATAAAGGAAAGAAAAAAATTCCCGCCTGTGGTGAAATTTTTCTTTCCTTTATTTATTCTTTATTTATTACTGAATTGTATTGTTTTTTTTTTATTTAAGTAATTTAACTCAGAATGCTTGGTTGTTATAGACTACAGGCCCACGCTGAAAAAATTATGGGTCATTCGAACCACCAGGTGACCTATCTAGAACGATATAAGAGCATTAAATAATAAGATTCAGCACTATGCCGTCACTTGTAAGCTGTCCAACTGAGTGCAGGTGAGAATTCGAAAGTACAGGTAGAGTAATATTTAAGGAAGATTGCAACCCTCGATTTTTTTCCCTTGTCGCATGATTTTTGTACGGCGTTGCGGAATAATGGATTAGAAGCAGTATTGAAATAGTATGACACAGATGCCGTACAAAATCAAATGACCAAATTTACCCCGGTAATTGTCGGAAAATAAAAAAAAACCGACTTTGTGGCGCACCATTTTTTTACGGCACTGCGCGTTTTCTTATTATTTTTATTGGATCTATCGATGATAAGAATGCCGTACAAAAATATGTGACCAAAATGTACCCACTCTACCTGTACTTTCGAATTCTCACCTGCACTCAGTTGGACAGCTTACAAGCGACGGCATAGTGCTGAAACTTATTATTTACATAACATAAACATAACATAAACGTTCACGCCGTTTATCCCCGAAGGGGTTGGCAGAGGTACCAATACTCCTGAACTCACATGGCAAGCGCCATCTAGTTTCCAGAGAAGGTACCCACGTTTTGCTTAGACAGTGTACTCACGTGATAGGGGGCAGGCCTATCGCCGTTTTGTACGAATACACTGTCACATGACTAAGTACAACTCAGCCATGTGGGTTTCCTCACGATGTTTTCCCTCACCGTTAGCAACCATGATAAATTAACCACACATATGACTTTAGAAAAGACAAATTGGTGTAGGTCCGTCCCAGGATTGGAACTCACGCCCTTCTGTTTTTCGGGCGGGTGTTCTATCCACTGGACTATCATGTCGCTATTATTTAATGCTCTTATATCGTTCTAGATAGGTCACCTGGTGGTTCAAATGACCCATCAATTTTACAGCATGGGCCTGTAGTCTATTATTGTTCATAGCCATTCAGCATTTTTTTAGAATCTCTCGCTTCATTCGGTTTTAATTGTTACATGAAATAATATATTGCTATATATTCCTGCTACATGTCGAACTTTACGTCTGAACAGGGTCTATTTAAACCTTTTGTTGAAGCCAATTCTGGTTTTTCTTGTTTTAATGTCGTAATATGAAAAACACCTTTGAATAATCTAATATTCTAAATAATTTCGAGCTTTATTTTGCCAAGAGATAGATTCAGAAGTATCAATAATCTTACTAAACTTACATGATCTTTCTGTCCAGTATGGATTTTCAAATGAGTTTGCAGATTGCTGTGGGCTGAGAATCGCTTACTGTAAGAAGAATAATAGTTTATTACAACTAAAGCACCACAACAGACACAATCTCACAATCATTTAAATCTTTTTGTTCATGAAAACCTCATGTTTATTTATTCTTTATTTATTAGTAATAATCCCCACATGAGGTTTTCATGAACAAAAAGATTTAAATTATGTGATAGTTAGGCGTTTCCAACATTTGCATTCTATCCGAAAAGGTAGACAAGTGGCCTTCCGAATTAGTTGAAATTCGGAGGTAGGAAACGCAAACACTACTTAAACGTGTAAAAGAAATAAAGGATAGAAGAATTTCGCACTGGCAGCCAATTGACACGGTGGCTCAGTTGGCAGAGCGTCGGGGCGTATACCCGAGGTCGCGGGTTCGATTCCCGCCTGTGTCGAAATTTTTCTTTCCTTTATTTATTCTTTATTTATTAATCTCACAATCAATTAGACTTATCCCATCCACTAATTACAACATCAAGGTTACTGAGAAAACTTTTATGATTTTCCTAATAAGGTGTTCCTTGTAGCATTAGTAGAACATTTTGATCGTATATGAAAATCATACAAGCGGTTGTATAAGTATCCGTTTATTCGCAAACTACCTTGCGTGATAGGGGGCAAGCTTATTGCCAGTGGCAATTTGCCACTTTCCATGGATACACTTTATTCGAACAGAATATTCACTTAGGTATACCACAGATAATATAATACTATACTAGGGTATACTAAGTTTAGTGAACGTTTTTATGTTTGAACTGCTAAACCTTTTTTTTAAAACAGTTAGTAATAACTTTTCATATTTGAACTACAGAACCAATTTCGATGAAAGTTCGAAATTTCTCCCGCGGATATCGTAAAAGACAACTAACGAAGAAGAGGAAGGATATTGGGGCTTTAAGTGATTGCTAAGTGATAGTTAGGCGATGCGATCGGACATCAACCTTTATTCAATAATATTTTCCCCAACTTAACTTCCAAAAGTGGCAGAATAATTTCTAATTCTGAAGCTCTGGCAACCTCTTTTTGGGATATATACCTCTAAGTATATGATGATAGTTGTCTTACCTGCAAATCTCGCACTGAAACGGTTTCTCGCCCGTGTGCAGTCTCGTGTGTATGGTGAGGTTATGTTTCTGTGTAAACCGCCGCGGACAATACGCACACGCGAATGGACGGTCGCCTGTGTGGGTTCTAATATAATACATTGGTATTAGTACTTGGAATTATTATTTAGAATGACAGTAACCTATTTGTTTCGGTGGGTGTCCTCGAATAAGAAAATGAGACCTTTGAGCAATTGTTGGGCGATTATGTGGTTAGAAACGTATCAACAACCATCTCTCATTTTACGATCTCTTCGCTACTCAGCTTCGAAATGAGGCTGAGGAATTTTGATATCTAAGATTCTGACAATGACTTTTTGGTATTGGTAACCGTGAGTATAGATGGATAGCTAAACTATTATAAATAACAGCTACTTCCATGGTTAATGGTTGGAGCGTTTGATTTACTTCCCTTGATTTTCGGGGTCACCTATTGAATTTCTGATGTCCTAATTTGTAAGGACATTGAAGGCCGAATCACCTAAAATCTATAAAAAATTAGATTCTGCCTTTGAAGGGTATGTAAAGCCATCAAACTCGGTAACTACCACGGTAGTCTACTAATGAGCACTAACGGCTGTGGACATGTTATCCTACTCAAGATAGACAATATATGGGCTGTGATGAAATAAATTAAGTTTTCCATTGTAAAGACTTTTTGGTATTTTAGCCGCATGTAAGTTGCACCAAAGAGTGAGTGTTACTCCAATTCTTACCTGACATGCATATCCAGCTGTGCCTGACATCTGAACTCCTTATCACATTCGAAACACGAGTGAACCGGCCTCGGTTTTGGTTTGGGACCTCGTTTCTGTTTCTCAGCCTCGCTCTTTCGTTTGTAGTTCGTGTACTTCTTTAGGGGCTTTATGCATTTACTGGAAAATAACGAAACAAATATAGTATCGTATAAAAAAGACGATTGACTGATTATGTGTTTAATAATTAATTGATAAAATATTTACTATTTATAAAACTCACCATTTTTTCACTATTATCGTATGAGTTGGAGCCTAGAAAATAAAAAGTTAATTATATAAAAAATCAACAAAGAAAATTAACGTCACTCAAACATTTACGCCGTATAACCCCGAAGGGTTGGCAGACTTAGTAACACTTCTGTACACATGTGATGTAACGTGTGACTTATGCTATATTTATCCTGGATTTGGTAAAGGTTGTTCATGGTGGGGAAACAAAAAAAACCGAATGGTGAATTGGTCATAACATGACACTGATCTATGACATTGACATGATATTGACAGCAAGAGGTCACAGAAACCCAAACACGAGGATTTTCTTCGATGGAGCAAATATTCTATAAATAAGATAGTTATTAAAATAACTACCTTACGGTTTAAACGGATTTCCTCCTAGTGTAGATTTATAAGCTTTAGTTGTATAATTTCGGCGTAAAATATCACTAACCCATTTCTTCCCGTGGGTACCACAGGAGGCGACTGAGGCTATACGTGCTTTCTTAATAATTGTTAGGCCATGCACCTAGAGACCCTTCACTTACCATACATACATATACTCACGGCTGTAAATCCTTAGAAGGGGTAGCCAGAGCTAAGGAATTAGAAATTCCTCAGCCACTTTTGGTAATATGAGTGGGGAAAAGATGATAAAAATAAAGGTTGTTGGTGATGGGTCTCCAACCACATCGCCTAAAAATTCCTTAAAAGCCCCAATACCGTTAGTCGCCTCTTACGTACACCCATCGGAAGAAATGGGGTAGTGCTATTCTAAGCCGACACTACACAGCTTTTACACTACACTAACCATCTTTTATGTAACAATCTTTTGTGCACTCAACTTCCAAAAGTAGCTAAGTTAAATCTTATTCTGAAGCTCTGGATATCCATTCATGGGATTTATAGCCATGTGTTAAGGTAGCCTTAAATGTGTAGCCATATGAATAGCCTCAATTCACTAGACGAGCAACGTAACATATTTTTTCGTAACAGAGATCTCTCTTTTTTAAACCATTCCTCCACACTTGCTTTATTTCAAATAATTTTATCTCAGTGTCAGCAATGTCACGACAATAGACATGTTATTCCTCAGATAATACTTAAGTATATAAGATATTAGAACAAAAATATAGGTATAGATTAACAATAACGATATATTTCATGAAAGCTGAGCAGCAGTAGACTACTTACTATAACTGGATCAGTGGTCATGGCAGCATCGCGAAATCTGTAATAATATGTATAGTAGTAAGAGCTTTTGTTAAATAAATCGATAAATCTTATCATACCACTACTGATAAACCCCAGCCGAAAATATAGCAAACATTGTAATTCTAAGAAACTTTTATATTCCAAATAAAGCATATTGAATTAGCACAGAAAGATAATTCCTGATTGTTACTACTATTACTAAGATAGTATGCATGAAAGTAAATTAGTATATAAAAAGATATATTCAGCTAATTTGATCAGTAGAGGACAATGATACAAAGATACGACAAAAAAAGCCATGTATGAAAATATTGATGAATGTAAATGCTGCTTGAGCAGTTCACGAGGTGCTGAATCTCAGCCTACCCCATGGGAACGCATGGAGTGAGTTTATGTATGTATGTAATATTGTAACTAATACTTTTACTTACTTACTGCACAGTGGTAAACCTAGATACTGTCGCAATCTTATATCAGCACTCTCACAGGTTTGCTTGAAATGATATGCTATTCCCAATTTGTAGACACAATTGCTACATAGTTGGTCTGGTAGGCCATCACTTTGGCTTATCTGAAACAAATTTATAGTTCAGGATAAAAAAAACAATCGTTTTTCTATGCCCTGTAACTTATTTTACAATTTACTATTATAAAGGCTTAAAGCAAAGGATATTGCCGTGTAGTGACAGCTTAGATTGTCACTACCCCTTTCTACCCACGGGTTCTGCAAGAGGCGACTACTGGTATGGGGCTTTTTTAAGTGGTTTTTGGGCAATGTGTTGAAGACCGATCACCAATAATACTTTATTTCTACCATCTTCACCCCTATCTACTTCCGAATGTGGCTGAGGAGTTTACCCTTTCTTGGGATTTATGGCCATGAGTATATGTATGTAAGTTAAGGCCAAGGATGCAAAAGTAGGTGGGTCCATATTGGTTCACATAAAATTCTAAATCATATTTGTCCTGTTACTTACGATTTGTGTTCATAATAATCACTCTTCATAATTTTAGTTTTCATACTTTCTTTATTTATACATTTTTAATACTATCAACGGAGGTCATAGCAGTTAGTGATCATAATTTTTTAATTAATACTGTTACAACCAAGAATCTTTTTAAAACTATTTTTTTTAATATCTTTTTTCCTCATAAGATAACATTCAATGGACATATTATTTTTATTGATAATATTGTTACTAAAATAAATAATAGGCATGAATCATGCAATAAAGGGGCTCGCACCGCTCGCTCGTTTTATACATAATCTAACCAAACCTAACTTAATGTGACCTAACTTTTCTTTGTCTGCGACCCACCGAAGCAGGGGGCGCGACCCCTTCGCACCCAAGCCTTTACATGCAACCAAGCTTCAAGCAGGCAAACAAGCAAGCAAATACAGATAAAACACATATAATTAATTAATTATTTTTTTTAAATATATGACTAAAAAACATTTATGAATAATATAGTTATTTATTGAAATGATTATATTGTTGGTCATTAGTATAAACAAATATATTAAAACAAATATTATTAAATACAAAATGTATAATTAGTGATATTATGAATTTCGATGTGCTATGTGCGGAAACCAAAACACTAATCTATCTATCTATCTATGAATTTCGATGATACCGCTGGTGTGATGTGGTAGAAGCGGATCTTCGTAAGCTTCTAGCAAGTGATTGGCGAGAAACCACACTAGACCGAGACAAATGGCGAAATCTCGTATCGGAGGCCAAGACTCACTTTGGGTCATCGAGCCAACGTAGTAAGTAAGTAAGTATTTTTTTAATATTTATGACTTGATTTTTTTATGAAGACTGATCATTATGATTTTAAATGGTATGTGAAATATTTCTGGACCTCTGATGATAGGAGTTAAAAAGTTATGTAAGAGAAAGCGCACCCTAAGTAGGTACTGAATAAATTGTCTAGCTTAATAAATACTATTTATGTGAGGCTTGATTCCAATACTGAAAATAATTGTATTTATCTAGATTGATAATATTTGTTTTTTTTTATAATTACAATTATACTACCAAAGCCATCAGTACAGGTGTTGTTAAAAGGGTCAGTACGAATAGCTATGTTTTCCTCTTGTTGAATTCAATATAAGGCTTAAAATCTGCTACTGGTCTCCCATTTCTCAGTCATATTGTTGTATGTACATATTGACTAATAAATCTTCCGAGAACTGCAAAGTTTACATCACCAGATGGTAATTAACTTTCAGTAGCATTGACAATATTATGAATCTTGTGTTTCTTAGCACCAGCTTAAAATATTTGAGCCTATTCTTCTCTTGTTTTTAAACCAGTTGTTTCTATTAAAACAACAACAACAAAGTTTAATATAAATATATATTCTCAATAGTTTAGTAAAATGAAGTGAGACGTTGTATGGTATTTGTAAGCTGTTTAGTTAATTACTTACCTTAATGTTACAACAATATTCTATCATATCACAAAGTGTTAGGTTGTAATTTCTGGCAAATATAGATGAGAGAACGCCTTCTTCTAAGCAAATTCGACAAATTTTATTCATTGTTTCTTCTATAATTTGTGAGCGTTCAATTAGAACTAAAAAATCTTATAGTATTTTATATAATGAATAATAGGATCCTTGCTTTTTGCTTGATCAATATTTGAAATAACAACAATAACAAACAAAACAATAACAAATTTTCTTTTTTTTATTTATTTCATACTAGGGATGACCATAGATATGAACAAAACACCGATTTTTTTAATCGATATGGTGAATGAAAAACATCGCATATTATAGATGCCTCCACGCTATAAACCGATATGTAAGACTGTGGCATCATGACGATTAGGGGTTGCAACCGGGATTCCAGATTTCAAAAATAACGGTATACCAGAGCCAAATGCACGTCTTATTACCTAATTCTGGTTTTGATTACCCTAAGACAGTGATAAAGTATTTTCAGTTTTTTTTTTTACATAAATTCTGTTGACGACGACGAGTTAAAATAACACTAAGGAGTGAAAGAGACACAAATGTATTGTGTTGTTCACAAAATAATATTTCGATTGAATGAAACTACAGTTTTGTTAGTCTCTTTACTCTCATTACAACGACGCATAACGAAAAGAAATATGAAGTGTTAAAATATTGATTATTAGTAATGTTAAAAAATATAGAAAGAATAAGAAACAAACACGAGGTCCAGGTTGAGTGATAAATATTTTGTGATCGAGAATTTTTCACAAAAAAAATAGTATCTAAATCTCAAAATATATGCCGGTGAGAGGGCTTTTCCTCATTTTGCCAAGAGCCCACAGCTTTTTGGAAAGTCAAAATTTAAAACTAAAATGACTTGTTGCTTGCTTCAGAATCGGAAGGTATTTGTAAAAAGAAGGAGCAACAAGAAAATCCTTAAATTCGCATTTTGACATTATTCAAATAGAAATTCATACAAATATGAATATTTGGTGATTTTTAACGGACATATATCCATTCTAGAGAATCTCTACCTTACATTCTCGTGCTGCTAAATTCATATCACTTTATCTTCTTACACTGACGCCACTTTGGTCGGTTTATTTAAAGATGATTGATGGACATCGGACACTTTCCATTTATTCCCCTATAAGAGATGGTTCTCTTTACATCTCTCCCCCACAATACTGCCTCATTTGTCTTTGTACGATATATAAGACCTTGACAACCGTCCTGAGCTTTAAGATAACTCAATGTCAACAGGCTAGTAACTTCAAATGTAACCCGAAATTTTGTTTCGTCAGGTCCAAGTAAGCTCCAACCTGAAATAAGTGAGATAGTCTTCCCAACACCAAGTCAAGGCGAGACCTTTTCGAGGACTGAGCTGAGTGGCATTGGCTATATGATGTGGAGAACGCACCAACTCAGGGCACTTGTAGCCGGATTGCGAGTTTCAATCGAAATTTTCTTTTTGATCAGAATGATTGAGTTCCATACATCTGAGTGAAAACAATACATATCTGTCTCTTTTGGCTAAGGATAGCACTATTTATTTATTGAAGAGAAAAAACAGAAATAGCTAAAAGAATATAAGATAATAACACATAGAACATTAGTAAATAAATTTTGGTATCATTACTTTAATAAGACTTAAAGTAAACGATTCGATAAAACTCGCAATCCACCTACTGGGCTTTTCCTGTAGTATAGTAGGTCATTCCCTTCTCAACGGAGCTCTGGGTACTTTTCAATATATTCACTAACGACATCCCGCGTACACCGCTGGTGGAGTTAGCACTCTTTGCAGACGACACTCTACACGAGTCACTCCAACCACAACTTCATACGGCTTCAGACCTTCAGCGAGCCGTAACACAACTCGGGGAGTGGTTCAGCTAATGGCGAATCGAGGTTAATCTCTCTAAAAGCGCAGCCATACTCTTTCGGAAGGGACGCGCCTCACACGATCCGCCAAGGCCTGTTCAACTCTTCGGCACACCTATTCCGTGGATGAAAAAGACTAAATACCTCTGTATTGTCTTTGATCCCGGCTTAAATGGCAACACCACATCAAATACGTACGCGACAAAGCCTCATTCGTCCTGAATAGGCTGTCACCGGCTATAAATCCCTAAAAGGGGTAGCCAGAGCTAAGAATTGAGAAATTCCTCAGCCACTTTAAGAAGTTGCGTGGGGAAAAAGATTTTAAAATAAAGGTTGTTGGTGATGGGTCTCCAACAGCATCGCCCAAAAATCACTTAAAAGCTCCAATACCGTAAGTCGCCTCTTACGTACACCCACCGGAAGAAATGGGGTAGTGCTATTCTACGCCGACACTACACAGCAGTTATACAAAAACTATAAACTATGTAAATTTATAGTATAAAACTACTAAAATGATGGGATTACTTATCATTCGTAAGTATTATAAATTTACAACGTTTTAATTATAATTTATAATAAATTAGGTGTATCGTGAGTGTATAGATCTAAATTATGCTTTGACAAACGGTCGTCTTAGTGTCATATTTCACGTCGGTACAGAGAAAATATGTTTATCTCTTTTCAACGCTTGCTATGAGATGTGCTATCTCGCCTACATTTCAAATCTATTTCTTGGTGTGTTGTTTGGATATATTTCTAGTGGTGTGCGTACATCTGCCGCAATCCGTGCCACTAGTAAGCGCCAGTTTCCTTGTAAATAACCTATCTAACGTTTTTAGTACATCTATGCTTTAAATGTTAACTATTTACTTATAACCTCAATATACACAATTTATATGACAATAAAAGCTTGTCGCGAGGTCGAAATGCCTATTTTATATAAAAGGGCATGTATGAAGGTTATACGTAGCTTTGCAGTATTTGTAAACTAGATTTGAATATGTTGTTTTATTATTATTTCTAGGTAAACTTTGTTTTAAGTTCGTTTTATTTTAATAATTTTTTTTCAAATTTTTGTTTCCGTCTATAAGAGGCTCCGAATAAATAACTTCTTTTCTTTTTAAAGTATTGATGAATGTAAACGATACTCGACATGATTGCTAGGAATCCCAATGGGCACTAATGGTGTGAGTCTATGTTAGTATTTATTGTCATATAAATTGTGTATATTGAGGTTATAAGTAAATAGTAAGCATTTAAAAGAATTATATTATTTTCTTCTTTTTAGAGCATAAATCATTTTATTCATTAAGTCTTTTTGTATAAATTTATTCATACAGAATTCAATCATTAACAGGGTCATCCACACGTAGTAATTTTATTATTGACGGAGTAATTACCTAACATTCTTACAAAAAAACACACTTTTAGATTGAAAGTCTAAAGAAATGCAGATTTGAGATGAGGTAAATTAAAAGGAAATATTTTGTTAATCGTATATATTTGTAAAATATTAACATTTGCAAATAAACATTATTGTATACTCAACAATTATAACTGATCATTAATAACAAGTATAAAACGAATACAATATAGAAATACTTTCTCTCTTAATAAAGTAAAATATGTAGATATACTTCAGTTTCGTATATTTTTAAATTTGCCAGTCTTTGATTACTATAAAATTATACATAGTTTAAGTTCTCGATTATTTGCGACACTCTTCGATAAAATATAAAATTATTATTTAGTCACAAACATTTTTAAAATCTGTAATTTTATAAATTAGTGAATACATTGGTAAAAATACGTTATCTAGGAGCCGTTGAGTGATTAGTCAACATAAGTGTTTTTCACTATTGTAAAGGTATTAAAAATTAATTTAAAAATGCACTATGGAGCAAATTTTATAAGTAGTCGAATAGTATCTGCAAACTATATATTCAGTAAATCTTAAATTATCGTTAAGAGTAAGCAGAAAATTTCCTTGTTATTAAAATATTCTACATTTTCAATTTTCATTGCAGTTTAGTTTGATGACCATAATACAAGTTTAAGAATATTATTAGTAAAAATTATACATTTAAGAACAAAAAACAATAAAAACGTAATGAACGTACAAATCGTCGTTACATATTTATAGAATAAACCTTTATAAATGCAGACTGAACTCCTGAGGACAATGGCACGCTTAATCTATACTTATAATAAATCTGTAGAGAGGTCAATTCTGTACATGAAATATATTTTCAAAATAACTATCAGGTGGTGATTAGGGATCGATACTGATGCCAAAAATGCAATCAGTAAAATTTTTGTCTGTCTGTCTGTCTGTCTGTCTGTCTGTCTGTCGGTTTGTATGTTCCTTATGGAAACAAAAACTACTCGACGGATTTTAACGAAACTTGGTACAATTATTCTTCATACTCCTGCGCAGGTTTTTGTATACTTTCCAGCAGAGATGTAAAGGGGAATTTTGGGAAATTTGGGGAAAACGGGAGAAGTTACTCTATCTTTTAAGCTTCCGTCGCGTGTGCAGCCTTAATGGTTAAACTTACATAGAAATCATGTGTGGCGGAAATATTCTTCATAAAATTATCTAAAAAAAATTCCTCAACAGTATATGTCTATCTTTTATGGTTGACTCACAATAACACGTGTAATTCCTGATAGCTTAGCAGTTCGGAACATTCTGATTATATTTGTTTACTCTTACGTTTGTAAACCTCTCACTCATCCCTAATTTAAAAAAGGTAACATTATTACCTATTCAATAAAAAAAGAATCATAGAAATCGGTAGACAAACACCGAAATTATACATAAAATAAGCCATCGCGCCCGTGATCGAAACCAAATCTTTACTAATTTACATATAACATACTAGATGGCGCCAGTAGTTGCATCCTACATAACGTAATGATTTATTTTTTAGTTATAAATACTTCATGGCGTTTTAATCCAAAATTTGCTATTTTCGCTTTTTATTTGATGCTATTCTCATAAGAGCTTAGTGACGGCTTCGACGATCATAAGTCAAGATCTAACTTATACAAATACAAATAGTTTATTAAACGGAAATACTGAACCGTTCATTAAAGCGCATTCAAAATCACCAAACTACACTGTTAAGGGAGTGCTATAAATTTAATAAATTGAAAACACTACGCTGAATTTCACAATGCTTGAGCAGTGACTGAAGAAAGAAACCTCAGATATTTAAAAAACAACGCTACCCGTGCGAAGCTGGGACGATCCACTAGTAGTATAAATATAGTTGATAAATGCTAATTAATTTAAAGTTTCAACTTTGATGAAGCCTTTTTTATACAATCATATATTAATCAAAAACCAATTAACGTTGTATTTGTATATAAGAAAAGAACGAATCGAATAAATGTGTTGCTTGTTTTGTTTACATTTAGTAACTAAACCAAATAGTATGACTGAGATATTGATCACAATATAAATATTGTTTTAATATTTTAGATTCCAATGTGCAACAGTTTCTCTATTCTAATAATTTCGTTTACATAATAGCATCCATTTTACACGAGGTGGAAGACATTTGAGATTTTATTCATATTTAATATGGCTCACATATTTAATATTGCACGCAAATTAGCCTTAATAAACTAAAGTTGTTAAAGTTGAATGCAAGCATGGTGAGGTAACCTGCACAACTTCGCACAAACATACTCAATAGTTGAATAAAACAAAGCGGCAGTATATCCCCTCACGAATACATATACCTGTCAAAAACTTTACTTTCGACACCATAAGTAATGATATAACGAAACAATCTAGGGTTAAACGGCGTTAATGTTGGTAGTAAAATACACTAGCGAATAATTGTTACCAATATAAAGTGAGTTCTCCTGTTTCAAAATTACATAATAAGATACGAAAAAACAAAGTATATATATATGAGTGAATGAAAACTCAATGAATGAATGATAATAAAATGAATGAATAAAAATCAAGCGTCAGCAACAGCCGAAATAAGTTTAACATAAATATCGACTCCTTTGAGAAACACATCAGCTTTAAGATATTCGTTATGGTCGTGCAATAAGACCGGAGTAAAGTTCATAGGAGAGAAACCGAGTGCGGGAATTCCGATTTGACGGATGTAGCGAGAGTCTGTGGCTGCTGGGAATATGCGGCAGTCTAGTTTTATTTTCCTGTAAATGAAATGTTGTTTAGTTGGTTAATGTTCGTTGTGTTTTGGTGAAGTATAGTATAGTTTGGTGTAGTGTCGGCTTAGAATAGCACTACCCCGTTTCTACCGATCGATGGGGTGTACGTAAGAGGCGACTAACAGTATTGGGGCTTTTAAGGGATTTTTGGGCGATTTGGTTGGAGACCTTTACTTTTCCATCCTTTCCCCACTCAATTTCCCAAAAGTGGCTGAAGAATTTCTAATTCCTTAGCTCTGGCTTCCCCTTCTAGGGATTTATAGCCGTGAGTATATGTTATGTTTTGGCGAAGGTTACATGATAATGGTATGGGAAACGAGTAAAGAAGGAAGGTGACAAAACAAACGTAAATATAATAATAATGGTTTACATGGCCCAGAACTAGTCAAGGCAAGTCTTAGTGCCCGGATTCATACGTAATTTGCAATTGAATAATTATATTATCTGTGACAATACATATTGAAAATGGGAAAAAGAAAGAAAGAAGTATTGACGTAACAGCTGCGTAATAAGTGTGACTTCTTGTATGTATGTGAGACATAAATCTGCCACCATATCACTAATAAGTCATGTTTTGTTGTGATATTTTGTTTGAACTGGTTGTTTGTTTTAAGTATTATTTGTATTTTTTATAACTAAAGTCATATTTATCTTTTGTAACGAACACGAAGATCTTTTTAATCGTAGGAATTTCATATTTATCACTATCAAAATGCCTTAAACACAAAACCACAATTTACTTACAATTCATCCGCAGCTTTCTTAAAAGCTATCCAATATTTGTTGGTGTTGTCCAATTTAGTATTCGCAATGAAAGGGTTGTGTTGTTCAAATTCGTATGTCACTCCATCGCCAGCCTCCTTCAGCCAACCCTCGACCTAAGGTAGAAAAAGGTATACACTGTAGTTGAACGGGTAATTTCCGCAAGTCGACGTCTACTGTGCGCCTGTTTTGCGTGTTAGTAAAAAGGTATACACATACTGTACTTTATTTTTAAGTTAGGCCTAAAGTAAATTACATTCTCATATTTAATATTAATCCATAAGCTTCACAAATAGCCGAAGACCATCCATGATCTGGGTTCGTTAATTGCCTTAATAAGCATTTTTTGAAAAAAACTAATAAGTATATATTCACTATATGTCCGCCCCGGCTTCGCACGGATGGTGTTTTTCTTACTGCTTACCCCCTATGATATTTAGCGTGATGATATACTACTCTGTGTAAAAAGTATCGGGAATATGTCAATAATAAGACCCGCGTAAAAGAGGTTGTTCAAATTTTTTTACTGCATGTTGGTAGCACTGTACTGTTTTTTATTTTATTTCAATTCAATTAACAAGTAACTAAGACTCAAATGTTGTTAGTAGAAAGGCTTAATGCTAGGGTTAGTTCTTATTTATAATTTATATACAATCTATATACAATGTCGCACAGCGTGAGCATGCAGTGCGGACACGCGGAGTAAGTAAGGCCACCCTGGCAGCTATCATAGCCAAGACGCTGTTGGAGCTAGCCCACACCCTGTCGCGCATCGAGGCATACCTTTTACGCATGATAGCGAAGAAGCAATCAACCCTCTTGTCCGCGAACATTCCCGACGCACTGCAGAAGCGGGGCAGCCCCACAAGCCTTCGAAACGCGTTGTTGTACTGCACGCGCAACATGTTGTATTGTTTTTGCGTATAGGCCTGCCAGAGACTGCACGTATAAAAAGCTGTACAGTAGGCTCGAAACAGGGTAAGTTTTACAGCAACGGAGCACCGAGCAAACCTCCTCACAATCATGTTCGCGCGTACAGACAACGCTCGCCGTTCCCTTTCAATGTCCGCATCGTCCCTGAGGTCAGAGGTGACTACGTGACCGAGATATTTGACCTGCGACACTTGTGTTAGTTCAATACCATTTAATTTTATCGGCGGTACAGTACTTCTGCAGACACCCCTGGCCCCAAACACCATGCATTGGCTCTTGCCCGGGTTGTACTTTAGCCCGTGGGAGGCTGCATATTCCTCACAGATAGAGAGCAGCGAACGCAGCCCACTGACCGAGGCGCTCAGCAGCACCATGTCATCCGCGTAGCTTAAGTTATTGACGCACACGCCATCGACATGGCAACCGACATGAGTGCTGCTAAGCCTCTCGATCAGCTCGTTAACATATAAGTTAAAAAGGCTAGGCGAAGTTAAGCCACCCTGCCTAAGGCCGCACTCCAATCTGTAGGGCTCTGAGAAAGCACTCAACCATTTAACTACATTGATTTGACTGATATACCAGTTCTTAAGTAGCGAAGTAATCAATCCGGGGACATTAAGCTTTGCTAGCTTCTCCCACAGGATGTCGTAACAGACCAGGTCAAAAGCTTTGGACAGATCAAGGAAACTCGAGAAAACGGGAGTTTTGCGTTCGGTATAATATCTAACAGTCTGCTTAAGACACAGGATCGCACTTTCAGTAGAAAGATTAGGCCTAAAACCAAATTGATTGTCGTGGATCTTAAGGTGTTTATTTAGTTGTGCGTTAAGCAGACTGTCAAATACTTTGGCCATAATAGTTGCCAGGGATATCGGCCGATAGTTCGTCTTATCAGAAATGTCACCAGTTTTGTTTTTAACCACTGGTACCACCACAGTCCTACTCATGTCGCTAGGCACGTACGCATGGTCTAGACACGACGTGTACAATAACGCTAGAACCCTGGCTAAGTGAGGACCTGCATATTTTAGACTAGTGGATCGTCCCAGCTTCGCACGGGTAGCGTTGTTTTTTTAAATATCTGAGGTTTCTTTCTTCAGACCCTGCTTAAGCATTGTGAAATTCAGCGCAATGTTTTCAATTTATTTAATTTATAGCACTCCCTAAACAGTGTAGTTTGGTGATTTTGAATGCGCTTTAATAAACGGTTCAGTATTTCCATTAAATAGCAAATTTTGGAATAAAACGCTATGCAATATTTATAACAATCTGAAAAATAAATCATTACGTGATGTAGGATGCAACTACTGGCGCCATCTAGTATGTTATATATAAATTAATAAAGATTTGGTTTTGGTCACGGGCGCGCTGGCTTATTTTATGCATAATTTCGGTATTTGTCTACCGATTTCTATGATTCTTTTTTTATTGAATAGGTAATAATGTTACCTTTTTTAAATTAGGGATGAGTGAGAGGTTTACAAATGTAAGAGTAAACAAATATAATCAGAATGTTCCGAACTGCTAAGCTATCAGGAATTACACGTGTTATTGTGAGTCAACCGTAAAAGATAGACATAAACTGTGACGGAGTTTTTTTTAGATAATTTTATGCAATTTTTTTCCGTTATACATGATTTCTATGTAAGTTTAACCATTAAGGCTGCACACGCGACGGAAGCTTAAAAAATGGAGTAACTTCTCCCGTTTTCCCAAAATTCCCCTTTACTTCTCTGCTGGAAAGTATACAAAAACCTGCGCAGGAGTATGAAGAATAATTGTACCAAGTTTCGTTAGAATCCGTCGAGTAGTTTTTGTTTCCATAAGGAACATACACACCGACAGACAGACAGACAGACAGACAGACAAAAATTTTACTGATTGCATTTTTGGCATCAGTATCGATCCCTAATCCTCACCTGATAGTTATTTCGAAAATATATTTCATGTACAGAATTGACCTCTCTACAGATTTATCATTAGTATAGATTTCGGTGTTTGTCTACCGATTTCTATGATTCTTTTTTTATTGAATAGGTAATAATGTTACCTTTTTTAAATTAGGGATGAGTGAGAGGTTTACAAACGTAAGAGTAAACAAATATAATCAGAATGTTCCGAACTGCTAAGCTATCAGGAATTACACGTGTTATTGTGAGTAACCGTACAAACCGTACAAGATAGACATAAACTGTGAAGGATTGTTTTTTAGATAATTTTATGCAGTTTTTTTCCGTCATACATGATTTCTATGTAAGTTTAACCATTAAGGCTGCACACGCGACGGAAGCTTAAAAAATGGAGTAACTTCTCCCGTTTTCCCAAAATTCCCCTTTACTTCTCTGCTGGAAAGTATACAAAAACCTGCGCAGGAGTATGAAGAATAATTGTACCAAGTTTTGTTAGAATCCGTCCAGTAGTTTTTGTTTCCATAAGGAACATACAAACCGACAGACAGACAGACAGACAGACAGACAGACAGACAGACAGACAGACAAAAATTTTACTGATTGCATTTTTGGCATCAGTATCGATACCTAATCATCACCTGATAGTTATTTTGAAAATATATTTCATGTACAGAATTGACCTCTCTACAGATTTATTATAAGTATAGAAGATAGATTTGTATTATTGTAAAAACTGTTGGAATGCCAATATATACATAAAATAAAATAGAGAATATCGAATTTTAAATGAATGAAGTGTTCAGCTGGGTTATAGTTCGCTGGACTGGGGGGAAAGTTGTACTCACAAACTATATAGAGATTACGTTGTAATTTCTATGACGTTGTACTGTCAAACTTGTGTTTATAATTGGTGGAATCTCAAACTTGTGTTTATAATTGGTGGAATCTCAAACTTGTGTTCACCGTAGCTCAGTTGGCAGAGCGTCGGGGCGTTCACCCGAGGTCGCGGGTTCGATCCCCGCCTGTGTCGAGATTTTTCTTTCCTTTATTTATTTGTGTTCACCAGTTATAAGATACCGTTTGTAAGGCATGAACCAATGTAGTTGATACTGTTTGATAGGATAACGATATAAGTATTGTATCTCTATTTCTCGTCAATGATATAATCATCGTATTTATTTTTTACCTTCGTTTCGTCCAATAAGTCATCAACCCAGAATTGTCGTAAGATTTTTTATAATATTTAACACTAGTGGATCGGCCCCGCTTCGCACGGGTAGCGTTGTTTTAAAAATATTGGAGGGTTCTTCAATCACTGCTCAAGCGTTATGAAATTAGCGCCTTTATTGCAACTTACAGCACTCATGTCTTAATATAGTGTTACTTTGTGATTTTGAAAGCGCTTTTATGATCGGTTCAGATCAATATCTCCGAAATTAAGCTAATTTTTAGGTTTTAATTGATGCAACTACTGGCGCCATCTAGTACGTAATATGTAAATTACTAAGGATTTGGTTTTGATCGCGTGCGACTATTATGTTGGGACTATTAATTTTGGTGTTTCTATACCGATTTCTATGATTCTTTTTTTATTGAGTAGGTAATAATGTTAGCTTTTGAAATAAGGGTGATTGAGAGTATTATAAACGTAATAGAAAACAAATAAAATCAGAATGCGCCGAACTGCTAAGCTATCAGGAGTTACACGTGTTGTTGTGAGTTAAAAATAAAAGATAGACATAAACTGTTGCGGAATATTTTTTAGATAATTTTATGTAGAATATTTCCGTCATACGTGATTTCTATGTAACTTTGACCATTAAGGCTGCACACGCGAGGGAAGCATAAAAAATGGAGTAACTTCTCCCGTTTTCCCAAAATTTCCCAAAATTCCCCTTTACTATTCTGCTGGAAAGTATACAAAAACCTGCCCAGGAGTATGAAAAAAAATTGTACCAAGTTTCGTTAAAATCCGTCGAGTAGTTTTTGTTTCCATAAGGAACATACAAACCGACAGACAGACAGACAGACAGACAGACAGACAGACAGACAGACAGACAGACAAAAATTTTACTGATTGCATTTTTGGCATCAGTATCGATCCCTAATCACCCCCTGATAGTTATTTTGAAAATATATTTCATGTACAGAATTGACCTCTCTACAGATTTATTATAAGTATAGAAGATGTTCAACACTAAGATGGTCATATTCCGGCGATTTCCCTCTAGTCATATTTTTTATACAATTTCGTACATCACCGGCTAGTATCAACACACTCTGCTCACAAGTGGCTGCGTTGGCGCCATGACCGGCCTGCGGCGGCCCCAGGGGAGACGTGACAGTAAAATGCGACTTAAACACCTGCGCAATGCCTTTTGGATCACTAACCTTGTCCACGCTCATCGGGAGCCCAGGCCTCGCATTGATGTCTTTCGTAGACTTCCAGAACGATCTAAAATCTTTACTATTATGTTGTGAAGCAATGCGATCCATACGTATCTGGTCAGCATTATTCTGGCACCACTTCACACGCGCTTTATAGATTTTCTTGGTTTTTCGCATAGCAACATAAACCTACCCGAGGTTGGTTTACCCACCGATAACCAATCCATAAAACTAGCCCTGGCCTCACGATGAGCGGTGCTCACGTGCCGATTCCATCCAGGGATGTATCGTTTTTTGCAAATTTTTATTTACATTTGCGCTTTCAGTAGCAGCCCTACTTAAAACTGAGACGATATTATTGTACATTTGATAAATTATTACTCTATGGCCTAAATCATTACATAAACCCTTTCCCGCGCACTGACTGAAATCTATCGGAAAATCTATAAGTTTTAGGTTATCGTTACATATCTGATTATATTTACTAATTTGATCTGTATTCCTAGCGCCCCAGACTACATTACTGCGCACATTATTAAAATTAGGATCCGAAAATTTAGGTACAATTAAGTTAAATAAGAAGTTAATATATACAGGAAAATGATCCAACCAATAAACATCATGCCTAATGTAAACATTACTTATTGTCCGAAACGCTGATTCCGATGAGACACAATGGTCGAGCCACCTTTTTGAGCCGTGGACTTCACTAACGAAAGTTAAGTTTTCGGCGTCGTCTAGGCCTAGCAACTCAGTATCCGCACAGACAAATTTTTGTTCACTACAAAAGTTCACTAGCTCAGTGTAAAAAGGCTGTCCAGGATGTGCATTATAATCCCCGACGGCAAACACACAGTCAATCTGTTCACTATCTACAAGCGCACTCACCTGTCCGCAGCATTCCGTAAACAAAGGCAAGTTGTCATTGTTATCAGTCGGCATGTACACATTTATCACTAGCACAGAGCGCCCGCCGGACACTATTTTTATGGCGCACATACGTGGCCCACAACACTGCACTACACAAACCTGCTCGAAGACCGTCTTACGCCATAAGAGCGCTACGCCTCCGTAGGGTCGACCACGTAGCAAGCCTGCTCCCGTGTCAACCGCCGACGTACCCGTGTAGTTAAAATCCGGATCAATTGTGCTAAGAAACGGTATTTCATCAGGAAGAAGCCAGGTCTCCTGTAGCGCGATGATGTCACATGATTTGCAAATCGCACGTAAACATTCTAGCGACCTCTTGGCGCTTTTGCAATTATATGTAACCAAACGACACTTATCCATTGGATGATATTTGTTTGTTACGTTCGTTACTCGCTAGATCGTTTTTAGGGATGTAACTCACAAATCGCCTGAAGATAATACCTTCTGGCCAGAGGCTGGCGTAGAGAAACAGAGATAGTTTACACTCCGGCACAAAGAACTTAAACGCATTGTGGTCTCTTTCCCTTTTCATATTAATTTTTTGCAAGTTAACCCTTTCTTTTATTCTCATTGATATATAATCACAAATATCTCTTTCGGTAGTGCTCTTATGAACATTCGTTATGAACAATGGTATTTTCTTATCAGCTGCTTTAAATTTTCCATCTTTAACCGATGCATTACCCGTATTTCCTATCATACTTTTCTACCTATTTTTCCGCCGAGAAACGACTTGCCAATCCCCATTTTGTGTCGGTTGCTTATCACAGTCCTTAGTCATCGATAAAAGAGGCGGCGGCGGCGGCGATAGCGGCTGCTGCCTATCGCGGGCGCTCATTACAGACACATGCGGTGACGTCACGGCAACAACCGGTCGCGCGGTTAGCGCGCAAAATTTGAGCGGGTTCTGTCATTTAATTTGTTTAAAACTACATGTTTTGTTGGTCATAGTTTTGAGTCCTCGGCGATTTTTACAATGGAAAATATTGTTGAACAAAGAGTGTGCCTTAAATTTTGTGTTTCGAATGATATTTCTTGTGGTGAATCCCTAAAAATGTTGCGAGAGTTTTTAGCGAAAAATTCAACAAAAGTTCTCGACCAAGCACCGTATTCACCTGATATGGCTCCGTCTTACTTTTTTTTATTTCCCAAGTTAAAATTACCACTTCGAGGAAAACTTTTTGAGTTGATAGAAGCCATAAAAGAAAATTCGGTGATTGAGCTAAAGGCCATACCGCAAATAGCCTATGAAAAATGTATGGAAGACTGGGTGAAGCGGTGGAGATGTTGTATTGCAAGCGATGGGGCCTAATTTGAAGGCTATAAAATAAATTTAGATGAATAATTTGTATTTTTTGTTTAATTGAGAAATTCCCGATACTTAGTACACAGAATGTATATCCTATGTCGTTTTCCTGGTCTTAGGACCACAACTACCTCTGCAACAATTTTCAGCCAGATCAATTTATCTGTTCTCGAGTTATAAATAGTGTAACTGACACCACTTTCTTTTAAATATATAGATTTACGTAGTTACCTTTTTCTTAAGATCTTCATGGTTGACGTTTGTCGCGATCCTGACGTCAAAAACTACTGACAGCTTTTCTGGCACGACGTTGGATTGCACACCACCCTGTTGAAATAAATATTTTCATAACATCACATCAATAAAATTAATAAATAATTAATAAAAAATAATTTATCATGGTTGTTAACGGTGAGGGAAAACATTGTGAGGAAACCCACATGGCTGAGTTGTACTTAGTCATGTGACAGTGTATTCGTACAAAACGGCGATAGGCCTGCCCCCTATCACGTGAGTACACTGTCCATGCAAAACGTGGGTACTCTGAACACCAGGTGACAAAATCACGTGATGTTCAGAAGTATTAGTACCTCTGCCAACCCCTTCGGGGATATGCGGCGTGAACGTTTATGTTTATGTTAATAAAAATGACTACCTCGCTGTACGCGTGGATTATATATCCGTAAAAAAAAAGATAGCCATTGATTCAGAATTACAAATCCCTCAGTTGCTTTTGGAAGTTGAGTAAGCAAAATTTGTAAAATAAAGGATAGTTGCTGATACCCATCGATAGGCCTGCCCCCTATCACGTGAGTACACTGTCCATGCAAAACGTGGGTACTCTGAACACCAGGTGACAAAATCACGTGATGTTCAGAAGTATTAGTACCTCTGCCAACCCCTTCGGGGATATGCGGCGTGAACGTTTATGTTTATGTTAATAAAAATGACTACCTCGCTGTACGCGTGGATTATATATCCGTAAAAAAAAAGATAGCCATTGATTCAGAATTACAAATCCCTCAGTTGCTTTTGGAAGTTGAGTAAGCAAAATTTGTAAAATAAAGGATAGTTGCTGATGGGTCTATAGCCACATCACCCAACAACGGCTTTATAATTAATACAATTTATACTAATACTAATACTTCTGAACATCACGTGACTTTGTCACCTGGTGTTCAGAGTACCCACGTTTTGCATGGACAGTGTACTCACGTGATAGGGGGCAGGCCTATCGCCGTTTTGTACGAATACACTGTCACATGACTAAGTACAACTCAGCCATGTGGGTTTCCTCACGATGTTTTCCCTCACCGTTAACAACCGTGATTAATTAACCACACATATGTCTTTAGAAAAGACAAATTGGTGTAGGCCCGACCCAGGATTCGAACACTAGTCGCTTGCACGATAACCAAGTGTTCTACCCACTGGGCTATCACGGTTAATAAAAGGACATGTCTGAAAATAGTTACGAATATAATTGAAGCCCAAGAGATGTGACGGGATCACACATCTTTACGAACTTTTAAAATTCTAACTTTAATTACTTTATTGCTAACTTAAATTTAAATTTTGTAAATTTTAACAATTGTATATTTTATTAATCGTATTATTCAGTAATAGTATTTTTTGTATCGATGTTTATGAATCTTGCGATACAGGCTCAGCCTAGTGCAAGATTTCAATGAAAACTCATGGCATGTAAACTGAATGAATATCAGAGTCAAATGTTCAAACCGTATATCCCAGAAGGGGTTGGCAGAGGTACTAATACTTCTGATCAAAAATCGTTAGTTACCCAAGATGCACTTATTCATACGACGGTAAAGTTATGTTCGGAGTACCCACGTTTTGCTTGGACAGTTTACTCACGTGATAGGAGCAGGCCAGTCGCCATTTTGTACGACCACATTGTCACATGACTGCAACTTAGCCATGAGGGTTTCAAGTACTCAAAAAAGCAGGCGTCTAAAGTACATACATATCACGGCTACAATTCCCTAGAAGGGGTAGCCAGAGCTTCGGAATAAGAAATTCCTCAGCCACTTTTGGAAGTTGAGTAGGGAAAAGATGGTTTAATAACGGTTGTTAGTTATGGGGCTCCAACCGCATCGCCCAAAAATCCATTAAAAAGCCCCCGATATCTTTATTCGCCTCTTACGTACACCCACGGATAGAAATGGGGTAGTGCTATTCTAAGCCGACACTACACAGCAAAAATCTCAAGTATAAAAGGGCATGCATGAAAATATTGATGGATGTGAACAATCAATGGAAAGTAATGGCGTGAGTATGTGTGTGTAAGCACAATTTACATAACATAACATAAACGTTCACGCCGTTTATCCCCGAAGGGGTTGGCAGAGGTACCAATACTTCTGAACTCACATGGCAGCGCCATCTAGTGTCTAGAGAAGGTACCCACGTTTTGCTTAGACAGTGTACTCACGTGATAGGGGGCAGGCCTATCGCCGTTTTGTACGAATACGCTGTCACATGACTAAGTACAACTTAGCCATGTGGGTTTCCTCACGATGTTTTCCCTCACCGTTAACAACCATGATAAATTAACCACACATATGACTTTAGAAAAGACAAATTGGTGTAGGCCCGACCCAGGATTGGAACTCACGCCTTTCTGTTTTCGGTCGGGTGTTCTACCCACTGGACTATCATGTCGCTTTAAACACATTTAGTAAGTAAATGAAGAAGTAACTTACATATACTTGTGTTAAGTTGATAGTGGTGACGTCCCCAACGTTTAGTTTGGGGTCTTTCTCCAGTTTGTCTTTCTCTTGCTGTCTCATGTCCATGAATTTGTCGATCACAACGCGTAACTGGTGAGATAAACAGAAAAAACTTCATAATAATTAAAATATATTTATTAATGTACTAGCTGACCCGACAGACTTCGTACTGTCAAATTTGCTTATCACAAAACTTAAGATTTTTTTTCCGGTACTCTTAGTTAAATCAGGCGTGAATATTTAATTGGTAACTTTTTCCGGGATAAAATGTAACCTATGATATTTGGGTTATTATATAGCATTCTGCCAAATTTTATTCATATACATTATGTACTTGAGGAGCCTTTTTGCCTCAAACACACAAACATCCAAACTTCTAAACTTTCACATTTACGAGTATATAACGCGGCTTAGCTACTATCACATAAATTTAAAGTATTCACAGTTTATGCAATATTCACAGTAAAACTAAAGAGCTTAGGCATAGCTTAATTGAACAAATAAAAAAGTCTTATTATTACTAATAAATAAAGGAAAGAAAAATTTCGACACAGGCGGGAATCACACGGTGGCTCAATTGGCCTAGACCTCGTTTTTATAACATACCCTTTTTATATTATAAATCGATAAGGGACATCAAACTAAACAACTTTGCCCATGGAATGCCTATCTAAAATATTGTTATTTTCAAAATAAAATAATAATTAAAAATTTTCGTACCTAGTTCAAACTGAGAATGTATAGAAAGAGATTCCTTGCTTCAGTGAAAATAAGAAATAAAAAAAAACATTTGATCTATGGTGTAAACAAAATCATAACTCTTTTCGGTATTTTCCAGTTCAATCGCTCGCTTACCGGTTTATTTTCATGATATTATTTTTCAACGACGATCAATAGAACTGGAAAATACCGAAAGAAGTAATATTTTTGTTTACAGAGCGAATAGCATAGATCAAATGTTTTTTTTTTATTTCTTATTTTCACTGAAGCAAAGAATCTAGTTCTATACATTCTCAGTTTGAACTAGGTACGACAATTTTTAATTATCATTTTTTTTTGAAAATTACAATATTTTAGATAGGCATTCCATGGGCAAAGTTGTTTAGTTTGATGTCCTTTATCGATTTATAATATAAAAAGGGTATGTTATAAAAGCGAGGTCCAGGCCAATTGGCAGAGCGCCGGGGCGTATACCCGAGGTCGCGGGTTCGATTCCCGCCTGTGTCGAAATTTTTCTTTCCTTTATTTATTCTTTATTTATTAGTAATAATCCCCACATGAGGTTTTCATGAACAAAAAGATTTAAATTAAGTCTTATTATGCTGTAGGTGCATAACTTTTTTAAATAACTGTGTTAAATAGTTATGGAGCCTTTTCATTAAAAACGTACAAAAATACAAATGTTTCGTCTTCAAAAGTTTAGATAAAAGGGTAAGAAACCATAATCACCTTTTCCCCCGCAGTGTTAGGTAACATTAATGATCCGTGACCAGGATTCCCTGTGCAGTGAACGTGGATTTCTGGAAAGATGTAAACTTTGCTTAAACCCCATGTCGGATATTAGAAAAATACATACACACATATACTCACGGATGTAAATCCCTAGGAGGGGTAGCCAGAGCTAAGGAATCAGAAATTCCTCAGCCACTTTTGAAAGTTGATTGGGGAAAAGATGGTAAAAGGAAAGGTTGTTGGTGATGCGTAGTGTCGGCTTAGAATAACACAACCCCATTTCTACCCGTGGGTGATCGTAAGAGGCAACTAAGGGTATAGGGGCTTTTTAAGGGCTTTTGATGTGGTTGGAGACCCGTCACGAAAAACATTTATTATTACCATCTTCTCCCCAATCAACTTTCAAAAGTGGCTGGCGAATTTCTCACTTAAAGCTCTGGCTACCCCTTTAAGGGATTTATAGCCGTGAGTGTATGTATGTATGTTTAATATATTAACATTGCATTTGGATTAAGTACTTACGCCAAATAGACCTCTCTCCGTAGAATAGAATAAATTCCTCAGTTGGACTCGCCATGCCCTCGTCAAGGGCGAAACCAACGTTAAGAGATTTGAACTCGTCGGTTCCTACAAACGTCTTCATGCCATCGTGACCACCTATTTCTTCATCTGCAATATGATAAAACATAACATAACATAAACGTTCACGCCGAATATCCCCGATGGGGTGGGCAGAGGTACTAATACTTCTGAACATCACATGACTTTGTCACCCGGTGTTCAGAGTACCCACGTTTTGCATGTTTTCGTGAGGAAACCCACATGGCTGAGTTGTACTTAGTCATGTGACAGTGTATTCATACAAAACGGCGATATGCTTGCCCCGTATCACGTGAGTACACAATATGATATACTTATAAAAAAAAACGGTTTTACTCTAAGACAAAAAAAACTAATTGAAAGACTTTGTCACAACCCAACTAAAAAGCCGCGGATATTCTTAAGTAATCTTATATCTTATAACAAAGAGGAGCTTGACATAGGAATCAAAACAGTTTATTATTTGTTAGGATAGAAACTATGGATATCTAGAATAATCTTTTAATTTTGAATTAGATCAGTAATAAAAGTTTATTTCACTTGACATTTAAAAGATAATATGTTCTTAACTACAAATGCAACTGGAGTTCTTTTGTTAAAAAGTGACAACTCCCAGATCTCTTTTTGAAAATTTACAAACTTAAATAAAATAGGGGTTAAATAACTGCATATTTAACATACAAAAGCGTATTATTACCTGGTACAAAAGACACATGCACTGTCCTCCTCAATTTGACTCCAGCACCCTGCAACTTTCTAATCGCCTCCAAATACTGTATGCCGACGCATTTCATATCTTGCGAGCCGCGGGCGAAGATCTTACCATCGCTGTCTATGTGCGCACTGAATGGCGGATGGGTCCAACTTTTCTGAATGGAAAAATGTAGAGGAATAAAAGACTAGTATTTCCAACGCATTCCATATCTTGCGAGCGAGCCGCTGGCGAAGATTAAGATAAACGGGGGATGAGTCCAACTTTTCTGGATGGATATCTGACTTAGAGAAATCAGAGCTCTGGATCGATCTTCAAGATTTTTTATTGAGACAGGCAAGATGTTTGAAGACTAGATAGGAATAAAAAAATATAATCAATCACTTTTCTCTCCGCACAAACTCAGGATATACAGACGTGGTTGAGAATGGCTTGAAGCAGCACTGAATTTCAGCAAGTGTTTTACTGACGAAATGATTAAAGGAATAAATATAGTTTCAGAAGAGTATTACTACAAATTAGTATGAGTTGGCAAGGAATATATATTTATTATACTAGCTGACCCGACAGACTTCGTACTGTAAATTTGCTTATGCCAAACTTGAGGCGTTTTTCTTGTACTCTGAGTTCAATCAGGCGTGAATATTTTATTGGTCAAATTTTTCCGGGATAGAAAGTAACCCATGTTATAATTTGGGTCATTATCTAGCATTTTGCCAAATTTCATTCATATACATTCTGTTATTGAGAAGCCTTTTTACATCAAACACACAAACATCTAAACTTTCACATTTATAATATTAATAGGATAATAGGATTACCTCAAAAACTGGTACAACGTCCATGTGCGAGTTCAACAACACAGAAGGCAGTGTCGGGTCTTGGCCAACCCATGTGATGACCACGATGGGTTTGCGGGGCACCATTTCGTATACCCTCACGCTGAGACCTAACCCCTTAGCTTGGGCCTTCAGGAATGCCACGCAATCATCTGAAACCAAACGAAAATATCATTTTAATATGTTCTTTGTTTTAAATCATTCATCAGTCACACTTTTAAAAATCTTTTTTTTTATATTGCAATGTATTTTAAGGTGGAACCTTGTAAGCTTTTGACCCACTCTAATGTGCGATGAAGTCGAAATTTTGCTCACTTGTCATATGACGGGAGGAACGCTTTGTCCTGCCTTAATCCTCCTTCTCCTTTTTAAAATTCATCACTAACGTTCCTTTATTTTACCGCACTTAAAATTGTCAAAGGAATTTCTGATACTAAGGTATTCGTAACACCTTATAGGAAATCAAAGTCTCGACATGAGTAAATGTACATCACGTGACAATGCAATATTATGATGACACGGGGCTGATCTGCTGATGGCTTTGAAAGGTGATCATAGGAATGCATTAATAAAACATCATAGCCCATACAGCTATAAGCCATAGCAGCCATAAGTATGTGCTGATTATTTTATATTTTTAAGTTTTGAGATAGTGATAATCGTTGACAGTATAAGACAAGATGTACATAGGATTGGCCAAGGCAAAAATCGCCCTTCAGGATACCCGAGACATTACAGAGCAAAATAATCGCAAACCGCAAATAAAATAGAACGGCATATTCCCGTAACCAGTTAAGATAAGATAATAATTGGTTGCAGACAATCATGAAAACTACGATACATGACGTGCGGTGACAAGATAGGTCGTGGCGCGGCGGATGCGGCGGTGGGCCGGAAGTAGACCATTGACACCTACCGACCGAGCGACCGTGGAAAATTTATTATCGGGCTACCGTGCTCGCACAATGTAAGGAGTTTTGTACACTTGTTTTTCTGTGATTATTTGAATTGATAGGTTTTTTAAAATATTACTCCTGTTGTTTATGTAAGTTGGGGTAGGTTAAACAAAGCAAGTGGCGTAAGAGGCGTCCGATGGTATGGGGCATTTTAAGTGGCTGTTATGCGATGTGGACAAATCATGGAGATCATACATCTTTTTCCCAAAAACTTCCAAAAATTACTGAGGGATTGTTAATTTCAATGCTCTGGCTTTTGTTGTTCATAGCAGTGAGTATATGTTCAAAAGTTTACTCGAAATTTAATAACCATAATAGGTAATTGCTGTGTAGTGTCGGCTAAGAACTAGCACTACCACATTTCTATCCGGGGGTGTACGTAAGAGGCGACTAAGGATATTGAGGCTTTTTGAGGGATTTTGGGCGATGCGGTTGGAGACCCATCACCAAAAACCTTTATTTTACCATCTTTTCCCCACTCAACTTCCAAAAGTGGCTGAGAATTTTCTTATTCTGAAGCTCTGGCTACCCCTTCTAGGGAATTATAGCCGTAAGTATATGTATGTAATAAATAGATTTTATGAATAAATTTTATGTACTTAATATATTTTTCAGGACTATATTTCTCTATATCAAGAAGTAGCTAAATAATCATTGATAATTTTAGTCTAATCCTTTATAATAAAGCTGATAGTTTATGTTGGTAGTCATGGTTAACTCGGATTAATAAATACATTACCACGGCGTTAAATGAATACTTTCAAGTAACCACTAAATAGTTGGGTCAGTGAGCAATACCCTTAAGAGCCATGCACATAAATGCACAGGATCAAATTGAAACCACACATTTAAAACAGCGGAAAATGCACTTTATTGTCATTGGTTTAATGGTAACTATACGATGTTCTGATTTTTATCAACATCCAATTGTCAGTGCAACTAGTGCACTCACAAAATGAAATTTGTGTATTCACAGCGGAATTTTCCAAAAGATAAGAATTACTCCCAAATGTTTCGTGATATGTGTCCCATTAGACCAAAGATACACACTTTCTTTCGTTTTTGGCGGTCCGGATTTATCACAGCTATATATGGGTACATTTTCAAATTACCTATATATATTTACGGCTATAGAGAGGATGGATGATAAAAAATTGGTAAAAGGGATTTATAGAGCTGGTGTGGAAGGTAATGTTAGTAGATGACGACCACGGAGAACACACTTAGACCTAAATGAGAGTGTGTTTAAAAAAGCAGGCGTCCGAGGTATGAAGAATAAAAGAGCATGTATGAAAAGGTTGTTGGATGTAAACGAAGCTAGAGAGGTTTGTCGGGATCGTAAGAAGTGGCGATCGATAGTCTCTGCCTACCCCAATGGGAACTAGGGGCGTGAGTATATGTATGTATTTACGGCTATAACGGCCAAAAAGGGGCAGCCGAAGTTGAGTGGGCAAAGGATTGAAAACTTTAAAATTAATATAATTGACACTCCAGCCACAATCTTGAAAAAAACCAAAAACCATAGGTGTCTTCGAATGATACCCATGGAAGTAAAACGTTAAGTGCTAGTTTAAGCCTATACAAGCATACATTGTCAAATTACAAAGTCTGAACTCAGTTGAGTGGGTTATGTCACGGAGTTTTATGTTTCCGTGCATAACCGTGATAGTTGTATCACGGTTATGAACGGAACGCTAGAGATAAGAAACAGAGAAAAACCCTTGGAAGGTCAATGGTAAGATATCCTTCTATAATGCTAAGATGCTTGGGTTCGAGTTCTGAATTTGGCCTACAACTGTGTTATTTTTTTCCAAACTCAAATGTATAGTTTATAATTATTACAATTATATTAAGCTTGTTGACGTTGAGTTAAAATTCAATAAAAAAACGCACATTGTATTGTATATATATACATATATTTAGTATAGAATTCGTTCAGAATAGCATTAGCCCATTCCATTCTGTAGTATTGTACGACGTGGCGACTTAGTGTTACAGGACTTTTTAAGTGAATTTTGCGCTCTGCGGCTTGAGACACATATCACCTACGCTAACTTTATTATCCCAACTTATCTTACAAGCTTGGATGAGAATTTCGAACTCTAAAGCTCGGGCAATCCCTTTTTGTGTTTTATAACAAACGCGAACATAATCAAAAATTTGATCACATCCAGAGTTTGAGTTGAAGCTTTTCCGATTGAGCTACCAAGGTGAAATAAAATAAACATTCTAAATAACACGCTCGAACATATTATCTACCCAAGAGTGGAAGTGAAAGTCTTACTAGGTGTGGCAGGGATAGTATAATGCATGTCTATATATTAATGTTAAGATTAGTTGGCACTGCGTATGTTATAAACGGCAAATAATGTTACATACATAACATAACATAAACGTTCACGCCGAATATCCCCGAAGGGGTTGGCAGAGGTACTACTACTTCTGAACATCACGTGACTTTGTCACCTGGTGTTCAGAGTACCCACGTTTTGCATGGACAGTGTACTCACGTGATAGGGGGCAGGCCTATCGCCGTTTTGTACGAATACACTGTCACACATGACTAAGTACAACTCAGCCATGTGGGTTTCCTCACGATGTTTTCCCTCACCGTTAACAACCATGATAAATTAACCACACATATGTCTTTAGAAAAGACAAATTGGTGTAGGCCCGACCCAGGATTTGAACACTAGTCGTTTGCACAATAACCGAGTGTTCTACCCACTGGGCTATCACGGTTGCTAATGGCACGGCAAATAATGTTGTACTCGTATATAGGAATACTGCTACAGAGTCTCAGGCTTTTCAAGCATCATTTTCAATTCCAGGGGCTGACTATTTAGTAATTTGGCAACCCTTTTTAGGGCTATAGCCGTGACTAAAATATTAATGCCTCTGCCATGCCTTCAGAGATAAAATGCGTACAAGATGAAGGATTGAGGGTACCTTCTTATACGTATACATACTCACATACATATACTCAGGGTAAGTAAGTATTGGGACAGAGGCAATCGATCGCCAATTTGAACGATCCTGGCAAATATCTCGTTTTTCATACATGCTCTTTTATTGATATCACTTCGGACGCCTGCCTCTTTGAGCAAATTCTCTGTTTGATCTAAATGTTTTCTCCGTGGTCGTCCTCTACTGACATTAGCATCCTCGCACATACTAGTATTTTTATAAATAATGGTGCAAACCTTTCATGAGTGAAGCAGACTCAGACGATGTTTTTATCTGGTTGTAAAATATTGCAAGTTGTGTTCAGAATTATAATTTTTTGGCAGATAATAAAAATACTATTCTTATTCTTACAGGCATACCAAAACTGATATTCACAATTCATCAGCCAGTTTCCAGATAACATATCAATTATCACACACATTACAAATTACATTAACTCTACAATAAACAAAGTACTACCATTGTGAGATAACTTTGTAAATAGATAATGTTTCTCTTTACTCTACGATGATTCGTTATAAATATACAGTGCGGTTATGCAAGATTGATGTAAATACCTTAGAAGGAGTCAACAATTTCTCTGCGTCTTTAAACTTGTGAGGAAATGGTGGAATAAAGTATTGTAGGTGACAGGTTTCCTACCAAACCTACATCCTAGCTATTCTACTATAAAGGAGAAGCCAGACCTTCAGGACTAGAAATTCATCAGCGGCTTTTGGAAGTTGTGTGAGGAGAAGGATGTAATAAAAATTTTGGTGTCCCATGTGTGTCCAATCCAGGAGCTTTATGTTATGAAACATGTGAACCCTTACAAGGAAATTGGTAGGTACTTTTAAACTTCAGGGAACGAACCTTTTGGTGTCACAGCCAAAATGGCATGTGCTGAGCCGCTACTTTTTTGCCCTTAGGGAATCGAATGAACAATGTATTTATTACATACAATTCATATACCCACGGCTATAAATCCCTAAAAGGGGCAGCCAGAGCTTCAGAATCAGAAAATTCTTCAGCCACTTTTGGAAGTTAAGTGGGGAAAATGTTATAAATAAATGTTTTTGGTAATGGGTCTCCAACAGCATCGCCCAAAAATCATTTAAAAAGCCCCGATACCATAAGTCGCCTCTTACGATCACCCACGGGAAGAAATGGGGAAGTGCTATTGAAAGCCGACACTACACAGCTATTTACTACTATTTTTATTTACGTGATAGCTCAACACCGGTTTTCGTGCAAACCACTAGTGTTCCAATCCCGGGTCGGGCCTACACCAATTTGTCTTTTCTAAATATATATGTGTGGTAAAAATTTATCATGGTTGTTAACGGTGAGGGAAAACATCGTGAGGAAACCCACATGGCTGAGTTGTACTTAGTCATGTGACAGTGTATTCGTACAAAACGGCGATAGGCCTGCCCCCTATCATGTGAGTACACTGTCCATGCAAAACGTGGGTACTCTGAACACCAGGTGACAAAGTCACGTGATGTTCAGAAGTATTAGTACCTCTGCCAACCCCTTCGGGGATATTCGGCGTGAACGTTTATGTTTATGTTATGTTTTATTTACAATAATTTGTGATTGGCAAATAAACGATTTCTTATTTTTATATATTAGATACAATCTGCCCTGCCTTGGACGATATTTGCGGGAAGGTGTGATTTTTATATGGTATCATAGAACCATTACCAAACCTTTTCTGCGTGTAATTAACTAAAGTCATTAATTATAATAAAAAAGGAAAAACTCATTAATTATTCATTCTTTACGCAGACAGAATATATTAATGCGAATAATTAATTTATAAACGTTTATCTACTGCAAAGAGAGTCGAGAAGCATTGTTATTCATTAAGATAATTTTCTTGTACGACTTAGCTAAATGTTATTTCATTTCTCTAATACAAGGTACTTACAGAAAAAAGTTAACATTAAAATACTTTCCTATTTTTCTAGCTTCATGTAATTATTATAAATAATCAAATCACAAATCTACTTACCATAGTTAACATTTGGTTGTACTGATGGTATTTTCAAATAGTCCCTGAAGTTTTTAATCGCCACATTATTCTCGTAGTCCGCCATCGTTCATATGTCTTCTCTACTTAGCAGTCACTGCTTGAATGCAACACTATTCTTTGCATCGCCGCTATAATGTAGTACAAAATAAACGTGATAAGTTTTTGAGGTGGAGCCATCAAAAGAGCGTTACGTTTTTTTTACTCTAATCAATTAGTTTGCCGTGAAATGAATTTAAATAACACTACCCTATTTCCTTCCTTGGGTGACGTAAGAAGCGTCTACAGTTTTTTGGGCTTTTAAATGATCGCTATGTGATGCGGATGGAGAGTAGAGACCAATCACTAAACTTCTTTTATTTTATCATCTTTTTCCACTCATATTCCAAAAGTAGTCTATTCTGGAGCAATATCTAATTGTGAAGTTCTGGCTTTCACATTTTGGGTTTCATATCCGTGATCATGTGTTTGTTGTTAGGCGACGCGGTTAGATCATCGATAAAATCCTTTATTATTAATAATAAATAAATAATAATAATAATGTTCTTATTTCTCTCAAAGACTTAACAAAAGTATGAGTAATAATAATAGTAGTAGGACAATTCTTTGCTTTGTGGCGAGAGCTGGTGTCTATACTAGGTTACCCTGTATGACAGATCACCAGGCTCACATTGAAAGGTTGTTTAGTATTTTTAAATATTTGGTTTGTATTTCTGTAGGCAACATCACCATAGCTTTTAAGTCCCTCCTTATAGATCCTATAACGTTAAGAATTTATATGACACCAAAAGAGGTTGAGGAAGCGTTGATTTCTAGTCTGTCCCGCATCCCAATAACGCACATCTCAATTAAACCTCCCAAGACCCGCGATATCATGGACCGTATGACCAACGCACCGTAGGAAGGGTCCTGTCCTTGGGGGTACAGGCCGTCTATGGTGGCCCTTCAAAGGTGCAATGCAACTTGTTAATTAATGCCACAGAAGCACCTGCGGGGAAGATACATTCTATTTAACTTTACACTTGAAATAAGGTACCACAAGACCTACACAGGCCGACACACGCTATTGGAAGAGCTCTGTCTGCTTGCGTTGCTGTCTGTGGTTGTCAGTTTTACGTAATTATGTGAACTTTCTCTAAGGAAGGACACCCACTGAACAAAACCAAGTTCAAGCCAAAAAGAGTAACAATAAGTAAAAAAGACACGAATGTGTATAGTTCTCAGAGATAAATTTCTTATCGATAATTAGTTCTGCATATTCTGCAGTCTTACTGTGTAAAACTCAATCATCAATAAGAATCAACTACACTATGCAAGATTTAGGAGATAGCCAAGAGATAAATAACAAGCATCTACAGTGTTGAGCATGGATCGGTTCAGCTTTTACTAGACAGTTGAGGTTGAGTGGGCAATAACTAATATAAGTTGACCCATTGGTTGATTAGTTACTCAATTACTACTCCAGAATCAAGAAGCTTAGATTGAACAGAGATGGCTTCAAAGACAAAGGAAGGAACTTTTCACAAGGCATAAAATATAACATAGAACATGAGACAATCACAACAAAATGTTTAAGTAAAGTACATGGGCATTGAAAACATACAAGATATGCTTGTCTATCAAACATCAAAATTTTACAAAGACAATACATTAGTACGGCTTGTATGAAAAGAACAGCCAACAACATTGTTTGATCGTGCAGTTCTGCCAAGCACTTGAAATACTTTCTAAGATTAATTTAGAATTAGAATATAAATATAATATATACCCTTAATATATATGTATAGATATTTCTACTGTAACCCAATGTTGCTTGTGGTGTATAGTTTAAACATATACTGTAATGTGATTGAATAACAGGGGTAGCCAGAGCTTCAGAACTTACAACTCCTCAGTCATTTTAAAGGCAAAAAATATTATAAAATGAATTTTTATTTTGTGGATTTCCAGCCAAATCTCCCACCAAAGAATATATAAATATTATTTAAAAAATCCCTAGCTGTAGTAGTGTTGTGGTAAAAACCTCTAGTTGCTTAGAACAGAATCTGTGGGAAAAAGTGGAGAAGTGTTATTTAAAGCTGTCACAATATATTTAAATTAAACTAATTGGGTTAAAACTACGAGAATTATATGAAAGTTTTCCTAGCCCCATTAGAATGATAACTTATCTTACCTGTATCTGTATTCAAATTTTGTAACCCTAAAGTTTTGTTATTCAAACTGAAGTCTTTGCGGAGTTATTTTCATTGACTTACTAAGTCTCAGTACAGATTTCACAAAGCTTTGTTAAAATAAGTATAAAACTAACAAAATAATTCTCATTTAGGAGTCACAAAAACAAATCCAAAGTTATATATCAAAACAACAATAACAACATAAACAGAATTTTAGGGAAAATAACACTAAAAGTGTAAGTCATAGAGTAACTTATCTATATGGCACGAAAAGAAAAAGGGATGTGGATTGCATTGTACATCGAACATAAATGTTTGTTTATTAGAAGAATCATCGATGTTGTTTGTTGTATTAAGGCATTAATAAATAAACACTTTTGTAGTTTGATCTTGATTGATGATAGCATCCATTTTTACTATAACAATTAAAAGTTATATCAAATTGGCTTATATAATAATATTAAAAGAACAGTGTTTATGCCGTCTACTTGGACTACCAAAGGATCGCGAGGAGGAATCGCCTTATTTTTGATTGACACAATTTGATTGATGAGTGTGCTGTCTGTATGTGCTACTCTGATACTCTGCGTGTGTTTTTTTTTATTTTAACGTTTTTGTTGGTTTGGTTTTGGTAGGGTGATTTTAATTTCGTTTTATTTGAATAAATTTGATAAATCTTGAAAAAGGTATAACATCGGTTTTGCTTGCAATGGAAACTGCTTATCGTGATATTACGGCGGAGCTAGATGCTAGAGAAGTATTGCGTTATTTAAATGAGCTCGGTATTTACAATATAAGTGGGGAAGTTTTAAAATATTTCATCACAGGTAAAGTAGATAATTCCTAAACATTTTCTCTATTGTTTCTTCTTACAATAGTTTTATACAAGCAAGGTGATTTCTCGGTTTCATACATACTAAGACCCCCAGTAATGTATCGGAGGTTAAAGATTGAATTCACTAGTAGACTTTTAAGTATTAATTCCATGACATTGTCTGTAAGTAATGCTGTATAGTTCGGCTTAGAATAGCATTTACCCTTATTTCCTTGGGTGTTGTTAAGAGCGACTGAGGGTATTGGGATTATAAGTGATGTGCTGAAGGTTTACTCTTCATGCTGGGAACAATAATTAGAATACTAACTCTTCTACTTATATTAACAATTATTTCTGTCTGCCTCGCATGCAACAAATATTCGGATTTTGACAGTTGGAAATGTATGGAACCATATTAATATTGGCGCTGTATATTCGATGAAACCAATGACAACTACGGAGGTATCATTGTATTTGTTGAAAATCACGATGTAATCCTATTAATATTATAAATGTAAACAGATGTTTGGATGTTTTGAGGTAAAAAGCCAACTTATAACATAGGATACTTTTTATCCCAGATTTTTTTTAACTCAGACTACTGGAAAAACCATCTAAAGTTTGACATAAGCAAATTTCCAGTACAAAGTTTGTTGAGTCAGCTAGTCTCATATATCAGAAATGTTAAAATACAAATATATGTTTTGTGTGAGCAAGATAGAAACAAATTTTAATAGGGGTTAGAAGAGATAAGTATGCCTCTTATCATTCTCGATGTGAGGAGTTGACCCTATAGAGTGTGGCTGGAAACTGACAAACCAACCATTATTATTTATATACACTTTTCTCTACTCAACTTCTGTTGAAGAAGTGTAAATAAATAAATGAAATGAAATAATTTCTAGAAAGAAATGGCAAAGAAATTTTTAATTCTGAAGCTCTGGCTACCCTCTCTTGTTGCTCACCTTTCCTCTGCCTTTTTGGTTTTTGCAACTGACTGTAGGTACAGTCGAAACAGTTTAAAATCATCACGCTTAATACGATTTCTCACATAATAGGCCACTTTACGCCAGTCCCTGCAACTTGAAACATATTTTTATACATTTCTTAACGCTTAATATGATTGTCTTCTCGCGCCTTCCCGTTTAATATGCCTGCCCAATCGTCATTTCTTGACTTTGATTGTTTTGTAATAGTGCAGCATAGCTTGTTACAATATGACTACAATTAAGCGAAAGCCATTGTCACTTCAAAAAAAAAATAAATATTGAAAGTTTTCGATAAAAAGTCACAAACAACTAATCAAACTCAGTTAGCTGTTGAGCTTCACTTACCTGTTTTTACGTTACGAAAGAATAGAGAAGAAATTAAAGAAAGATTTAGATTGGGAGGTGTGCAGAGTAAAACGCAAATGGTAGGAAAGTTTGATAAATTAGAAAAAGTTTTGGAGGAATGGCTTCATCAATAACGAGCCTCAAAACTGCCCATAAGTAGCTCCATAACATTCATTGCTAAGGCATTATCAGCGAGTTTTTAAACGCTATGTTGCTTCTTTGAATTAAAGACGCACTGAGAAAGGTTTATTATGTTAAAATTCTTTAATTGCTAATGCATTAAAATCTTTCTGTCAAACCAAAATAAGTGATTATTTTAAATAATGTATTGAATGTAAAAAATGTAGTAGGTTCGTTTTATTTTCCCTATCCTGCATAATACGATTTTTCGCTTAAGACGCGTTTTTGGTGAGGTCCCTGGGAAATCGTCTTAAGTGGGTTATACTGTATGTGTATGTTATGCAATAAACTTTGTTTTCTTTCAGATTTAAAAAAGCTTATCAAATATGACTTAAATAAAAAGTTTGAGGAAACCAATGCATATAATTTGGAATGGCCAGAAAGACTGCACAGTGCTAGTACATTCAGCTCCAGAATTAAGTCAAAATCTCAAACAGCTCAAGCATTCACATGTACAAGAGAGTGTCAAAGATTGAGGATATTGACTGTCAGGTAATATTGACATATATTTCCGGCTTAGAACAGCACTACCTCAATTATTTATTTGGCCAAATGAAGTATATGTAAAGAGTAAAATGGGAATTGTTGGTCACAATAAGTTGATTAATAAAAATACCATTTAACTTATTTTCACTTTAGCATCACACAAAATTCTGCATGAGTAACTTTAAGAAATGTCTTTATTTATGAAATATTACCAAATAATACATTAATGTATGGGTGATGATGATGAATTCTGCAGAAGTGAAAAGGAAGATTACTCTGTGATACTACCTAGTCTTGCCATAAATATTGTCTCTACTAAAATTGTGCCTATCTACATGAATAAGAAACAAAATGTAATGAAATCAGTATATATCGTTATTTAGATCCTATTTTATTTATTTATAAACTTTTCACTCAATATGACCACCTTTAGCCTTCACACACCTCTTCAATCGGTCCGGCCACTCGTCGATCGCCGCACGCACCGTTTCCAGGGGTATCGATTCCACTGCAGCCACCAAATCGCGCTTTAACGACTCGATATTTCTATGAGGCTTCGAGCAAGCCTTCTCCTCTAAAACTCTCCACAATCGGTAATCCAATGGATTGAGGTGCGGACTTCCTGAAGGCCAATCTTCGCATGCGATAAACTCGGGTAAATTGTCCCTTAGCCACTGTTGTGAGGTTCGTGCTTTGTGGGCCGGAGCTGAATCTTGTTGGAATATCCAATGCTTGTTTGAAAACCATGTGTGGGTGAGTGGCTTCACAATCTTCTTGGCGGTGAACTACCAAAATGTCGCTTTGGTAGTTCACCGCCTTAGTTTTTACGCCTTGTTTGCAAAAATGAAGCTCGGTTACCCCTTGGTACGACACGCCCCACCAAACCATGACTGAGGCAAGGTGATGGCCTCTTTCCACCTTGGCAACCTTCTCGGAAGCTTCTTGACCGCTGTGTGCGTACACCCTGTCATTTTGGCGGTTGTATTTCTCCTCCACCGTAAAGATTTTCTCATCAGTAAAGAGAATTGTTCGATACCCGCCCCTAGCGTGCTTTTCGAACAGCTTCTTCGCTCTGGTTGCTAGCGTAGAGCTGCTGTCAAGCGATGCCCGGTGCTTCTTCGGTAAGCGGCAAGTTTTAGGTCTTCTTTAATGATGCGGGACATGGTCCTAGGTGGTATTTTCATCTCCCGAGACAAGATTTTCTGCTTGCGGAGAGGATTTCTCCGGATTCGCTCCGCAACAGCTTTGATCGCAGCTGGAGTCCTGGAATCTCGCGGCCGTCCGCTCCTGGGTCTATCATCGATAGAGGACATCTCGCTGAATCGATTGATAGTTCGGTACACAAATTTCTTCGTGATTCCGAGCGACTGCAGGAGGCTGAATATTTCAACTGGAGATTTGTTGCACTTGTGTAGGGCTATGACAGCGATACGGTTTTCTTTCAGACCCCACTTCATGGCTTCAGATTGGGTTGAGGATATAAAGTGAGGTTTTTCTAGAAAGTCAAAGCCTATTTATATCGTACAAAGACAAAAAAGCATCAAATGTCATTTAGTTTGCGATATTTCCAAATTCAAATGCGAGGGACAATATTTATGGCCAGACTAGGTATACATACATGATATGTATTTGACATGCACTACACACAATACAGCAGTTTGGCTAGAACTAGACTTAGGCTTTAGAAAGTGATGGCAACCTTTGGAGTGGGAAAAGCCAAATATTCTAATTTACGTAATAACAAAGTTTTTAATAAGTCACTTGTTTTCTAGCCAATAATAATAAATACTTTCATACATTTTAATTCAGACCAATCAAATGTGCAACAGTTTGCTTATCACTGGTGCAGACTGAATCTGACAAGGGGATGAATGATGCATTGAATACACTTTTAGTAATGCGCAAAAAAATATATGAATGGTTAATATTTCATAAATATTAACACAGAGCATGCATCTGAGGTTAGATCTTGACCATATTGGATTGTCTGTTGCGATAGGCAAATACAAAGCTTGTATACTTAAAAATCCTAAAAATTGCACTGTACTAAAGTTAAGCACAGTTTTGGTTTGTAACACCCGTTTTCTGAATTGGTTATTCAAGCTGAGAACGACTTAAGTATTGTTTTGTCTCATTCAGTTGTTAAGATTTCAATGCGACAGAACGATACTTAAGTTGTTCTCAGCTGGAATACTCAATTCAGAAATTATAAAAACGCGCGTAAAACTATCATAATAACAAACAAATTATTATTACACTGTGAGAACTTCTACATTTCTTTCTACATGAATATATCAACACCCAAAAATTGGTATTTCAGGAACACCAATTCAGCCCCAAATCTATGCAGTAAAAAGGAGGAAGACAATTCTGCAAAAAGATCTTGCACATGTGTACGTGGCGAAAAGAAGGAGAGTCAGGGCATACAATCAGCCCGGACTACTGTTAGCTCCACTAATTGTGAGTTATAAACAACATGATTGCCTGTACATACATATACTCACGGCTATATTTCCCTAGAAGGGGTAGCCAGAGCTAAGGAATTATACATTCCTCAGCCACTTTTGAAAGTTGAGTGGGGAAAAGATGGTAAAAATAAAGGTTTTTGGTGATGGGTCTCCAACCGCATCGCCCAAAAATCCAATTAAAAGACCCAATACCCTTAGTCGCCTCTTACGACACCCGTGGGTAGAAAGGAGTAGCAACATTCTACGCCGGCACTACACGGCATACCTGTACATTCTTAATGTATAGGTCATAGTTAAACTAAGCATTGTCCATCTTGCAAACTTTGTAGTCTGGCCTTAAAATACTACCCAATATTTTATTATCTTTGCCCAACTCAACTTCCCTAAATTTATAGCAATGCGTTTTTGTATACATTTTTTTAAAGAAAATAACAGCTTTCTTATATATTTTTCCAGTAATAAAAGTGCCAATACAGCTAGCTAAAAAGAAGAGTGATCCAGTGTCACTATATCACTACTACATGAGTCTATGGGCGAAGTATAAAACAAATGTGCCTGGTGAAAATAACTGGGCTGATTTACGATGGCAGATGAGACAAAAAATGGCAAATGGAGATGGACCACAGAGAAAGGTATGTAAACTTTAGACAAGTAAAATTATTAATTTCATGTATTAAAGTATTAAGTTTAATAAAAAAAGTGACTATAAAGATATAGCCTACATATTTATACGTAAGGGTATTATCCCAAACAGGGGTAGTCAGGACAGGGACACTAGAATGACGAATACCTCAGTAACTTTTATAAGTTGAAAGTGTGCAATGCAAACTTTAACTACTGGAAAAGTATTATGGGAATGTACTGAAAAACTACTGGATGAAATTCAAAGTATTGCACTTTACAGATAAGGAGTACATATCAGACGATTGATTGATGTTAAAAGAGCTTGAGATATTGACAAGGATTATAAAAAGTTTTCTTTCAGTTTTCCTATCCACGCCCATACCCATAGTGACGCCATTATTTCCCAACAAAGTAGGCAGATGATTTCGATCGCCACTATTTGCTTTGAAATTCACGGAAGTTTTAAAATCTTTTCTCACCTCTATCATTCACATCAAATATATTTTGTTTCTTCTCTCTTTAAATATATTTTTTATTAATATGTGGCTACTGTTTTTATGTTGATAGATGTATTGCATCCTTATAAATGGTTTGATTTCTTATTTTTCAGATGCCGCAAAAACCTAAGAGAAAAGACAAAGAGCCTATTAAGAAGGCTTGACACTTTGACATGACTGCCTTCGGAGTAGCTTAAGAAAACGCCCCTATGACTGCCTTCGGAGTAGCTTAAGAAAACGCCCCTACACTCTAGGAAAGAAAAACCTGTAAAGTTGTTTGTATCAGTGTTATTTTTATCATATAAATAAGGTTTGCATAATTTTCACTCGCCGTAAATCCTCTTTTGATTTTGAGCGTTTCACTTTACAAAATGGTTCTCAGATGTTAAGAGTAATACACTTACTGAAAAATATTTACTCTGCCACAATGTTGTGTAATCTCTGATAAGTCAAAAAATATAGCAGGAGTAGAAAAGTAATAATTATAATGACAAATTTAAAAACAATAAGACTGTCTATACATAAGAAAAAAGAAATGTAATTAAAAATAATCAATACCACTTGCTCATGGGCCCCACTCAGCTGTAAAATAGTGTACTTATGGTTGTGCAATTATAAAAGGGGAATCATGAAAAGATTTATAAATGTAGAACAAGCTGGCTGTTGGTACAAAGTGGTGAGCGATAGTATCTGCCCACCCCAATTAGAACTTATGGAGGTGTGAATATGTATGTAATTAAAAAAACTTTGTGTAAAAATAAAATTCAAAGTACATATGTTATGTTATGATGCATTCACTTTCTAGAGATACCTCATAAACATAATATTATTGCTCACCTTGTATTTTAATGTACCTACAATTCTGAGAAAATAGGGCCAAAAAGTAATTCTTGCAGAATCTATACATTCTTCGAAATAGTTTGCTTGTATAATGAGGAGTTGTAATCTGTATTTTGTGAGATCAGAAGTCCAATGTCTTCACCTTTTAAACTAGTATTGTTTAATGCATTATACTGGAAAAGTTGACAATATATGAAATCTTTATTTTTTTAATTTGATATTAAATATCTCTGTGGTTAGGTATATTAAGCCAGTGCCTTAGAAAGTCTGTAAATATATTAGTTAGATAAATAACAGTTAGTTTGATGACATGAATAAAATAAAGGTTATGAGATATATATTATGTTTGTTTTTATTAATTTTAATATATATCTTGGTCTATTTGGTTTAACCAATACTGCTATAATATAGCAGATAGATAGAGTTCTGCATAGCTAGTACGAGCAACCCTTTTACTAGTTATTGCGTGGTATAAAACAGCCATCTCTATCGCACATTTGCATCAGTAAGCAGCTTTCCACACACTTCACATCACATGTTTTGTTAGTGTTAGAATAGCATCACCTTTCTCTTGTGGTTGCAATGCAAGTCAGATAATCCTTTACATATACTTGCGCCATTAATTCCCAGTGGGGTAGGCAGGGACTATTGATTGCCAGTAGGAATGATCCTGGCAAACCTCTCTAGCTTCGTTTACATCCATCCATCATTATTTCTGTACATGGCCTTTTATTCTTCATACTTCAGATAGCCGCCTTTTTGAGCACACTTTATTAGATCCAAATATGTTCTCCATGGTCGTCCTCTAGTATCGTTACCATACACGGAAATTTAATGTATAATTTTTTATCTTTTAAAATTTAAGCATTGGCTGAGAATTGTAAAGTTGAATGTCTTGCTAATCTTTTTTTAGTATAGCACATCATATGATTATTAACATATGTAATGATAGTAAAAATCATGCGTAAGTCATAATTGCCATGAATACAGAGAGAAAACATGACAAAAATAATAGTAAAAGAATTTTGGACGCACTAATATTTTACGACGACGTGATAGCTCAGTGGGTAGAACACCGGTTGACGTGCAAGCGACTAGTGTTCAAATCCCGGGTCGGGCCTACACCAATTTGTCTTTTCTAAAGACATATGTGTGGTTAATTTATCACGGTTGTTAACGGTGAGGGAAAACATCATGGCTGAGTTGTACTTAGTCATGTGACAGTGTATTCGTTTCAGTGTATTCCTAAACTGCGAACATTTTTTTCTGGCAGATTTATGTTATTTCTTGGAGGATATATTTATAATAAATTTAATAAAATGTTGCAAATAAAAAATATGAGTAGATACGAATTAAAAAAAGTGATAACAGAATGTTTGAAAAGTTTGACATATGATGAAACTGAAGACGTACTAATCGTTCAAAAATAAACTTGCACACAAACACACACACACACACATTCCACACACGCACACACACTCCATACACACAAGGCACACACAGACATATTCATTCTATTAGTATAAGTTTCTTTTCTATTAAGTTTCTTTTCTATAAGTTTCTTTTCTATTATTTTTTATTTATAAATTAGTAGTAATATTCACATAGCTTTTCTGTGTGGTTCTTAGTGTTAAACTTAGTCTTAATTTAAAAAATAATAATAATATGTTTAAATTAAAAAAAACTATCGTGTAAGGTTACCCGCAATACAGGATTTAACCTAGTGCGGGAACCATTGTTCATTTACATTGTTAAAATAATTATGTTAATAAAGATATTTTTATTTATTTTTTTTATTCGTACAAAAACGGCGATAGGCCCCTATCACGTGAGTACACTGTCCATGCAAAACGTGGGTACTCTGAACACCAGGTGACAATGTCACGTGATGTTCAGAAGTATTAGTACCTCTGCCAACCCCTTCGGGGATATTCGGCGTGAACGATTATGTTATGTTATGTAATATTTTACGAAGAACATTGAAATTTAAGATATAAAGTTTTCGATGTTATCATTTCAGTTTTCCAGGCCTCGCTCTGTATCTCCGTCATTTAATGTAAATTGCTATGAAGTACTTTTAGTCAATCTAACTAAAAGGCTATTTTCTTGTAACAAGCATTCCTTTTTCGTCTAAGTGAGTGGCCGAGTATGTAATCGCCCCTCTCGGAAGAAGCAAGATGTTCATCAACGTAGCACGATCATAGGTCTCACTCTCTATGTTTTAATAAGAAATTGGTTATCGAATTATAAAAGAAACTAGATTTCCTTTCACAAAAACAACATGAGCAGGATTGGAAAATGTGTATTTTTGAACACTGATCAAATATCAATTATGTAACCTTTTATATACATATTGTTTTCACCCAATACATATTTTTTCCTTCTGGCCTTTCTCTCCTAAGAATATAACTTGTTACTGCAATTACTACTGCAATTTAGTGGCATTGCTTATGCGACTCCATAGAGTGATATAGTCCACTGAAGACAACTAGCGACGTGTTGGTGGTGTGGTGAACAAGGAGCCATTGTCTTATGTAGATCACCTAGCTAGAGCATCTTATGAGCACTCTGACTGCGTCGTAAAAATCTGCATCAGGACTACTTGGTGTGATCCATGATCCACAACTCATGGCTGGGATTGCTTTTCAAAGAATAACTGTTTGTTTAAATCTTTTTGTTCATGAAAACCTCATGTGGGGATTTTTTCTTTTATTCTTTATAGTGGATCGGCCCCGCTTCGCACGGGTAGCGTAGTTTTAAAAATATCGGAGATTTTTTCAATCACTGCTCAAGCGTTATGAAGTTAGCGCCTTTATTACAACTTACAGCACTCGTGTCTGAATATAGTGTAACTTTGTGATTTTGAAACCGCTTTTATGAACGGTTCAGATCAGTATCTCAGAAATTAAGCTAATTTTTAGGTTTTAATTGATGCAACTACTGGCGCCATCTAGTAGGTAATATGTAAATAAGTAAAGATTTGGTTTTGATCGCGTACGACTATTATGTTTCATGTATAATTTTGGTGTTTCTGTACCGATTTCTATGATTCTTTTTTTATTGAGTAGGTAATAACGTTAACTTTTTAAATAAGGGTGATTGAGAGTATTATAAACGTAAGAGAAACAAATATTATCAGAATGCTCCGAACTGTTAAGCTATCAGGAGTTACACGTGTTTTTGTGAGTCAACCATAAAAGATAGACATATGCTGTTGCGGAATATTTTTTAGACAATTTTATGTAGAATATTTCTGTCAAACGTAGTTTCTATGTAACTTTAACCATTAAGGCTGCACACGCGACGGAAGCTTAAAAAATGAAGTAACTTCTCCCGTTTTCCCAAAATTCCCCTTCACTACCCATAACCTGCCCAGGAGTAAGAAGAATAATTGTGCCAAGTTTTGTCAAAATCCGTCGAGTAGTTTTTGTTTCCATAAGGAACATACAAACCGACAGACAGACAGACAAAAATTTCACTGATTGCATTTTTGGCATCAGTATCGATCCCTAATCACCCCCTGATAGTAATTTTAAAAATATATTTCATGTACAGAATTGACCTCTCTACAGATTTATTATAAGTATAGATTTATTACTAGTGGATCGTCCCAGCTTCGCACGGGTAGCGTTGTTTTTACCGATTTCTATGATTCTTTTTTTATTGAGTAGGTAATAATGTTACCTTTTTTAAATTAGGGATGAGTGAGAAGTTTACAAACGTAAGAGTAAACAAATATAATCAGAATGTTCCGAACTGCTAAGCTATCAGGAATTACACGTGTTATTGTGAGTCAACCGTAAAAGATAGACATAAACTGTTGAGGATTTTTTTTTAGATAATTTTATGAAGAATATTTCCGTCATACATGATTTCTATGTAAGTTTAACCATTAAGGCTGCATACGCGACGGAAGCTTAAAAAATGTAGTAACTTCTGCCGTTTTCCCAAAATTTCCCTTTACTACTCTGCTGGAAAGTATACAAAAACCTGCCCAGGAGTATGGAGAATAATTGTACCAAGTAATACGTTACAATATAATACGTTAGTTAACTTTATGAAGCATTGTTCCTACCCTCGAATAAAAATAGTTTAATTTAGTAATGTGAATATAATTTTATAATAATTTAATAATGTGATTGTAATTTAATGCTTTTTGTTAATTATGTCAGAACAATAAAGAATATTTGATTTGATTTGATTTGAAGTTTCGTTAAAATCCGTCGAGTAGTTTTTGTTTCCATAAGGAACATACAAACCAACAGACAGACAGACAGACAGACAAAAATTTTACTGATTGCAGTTTTGGCATCAGTATCGATCCCTAATCACCACCTGATAGTTATTTTGAAAATATATTTCATGTACAGAATTGACCTCTCTACAGATTTATTATAAGTATAGATGAACTGTTTGGTATTGACCCAACTAATAACCTTAGAAAAACCCATATTTGTAATCTCTCAGTGAAGATTATTTATTATTTTCAGTAATAATAAGTCAAAATATATTTTAACAACTATATAATATAACTACAAACTACAAAAAGAAATACATTTACACTTGATCTAACTTAAATGCAGCTTTCTTGGCAATATCATCAACTGCATGCAAATGATGTAGACAACGCTCCTGTATCCTTTCAGCTGCAGCCATTGTGAGAACTAAAGTTTCATGTTTCAGCATAGAGTATACATTCAGACCATAAACTGGCATAATGTTGATGTGTCCAAACTTCTCTGTGGCAACAGTTATGTTTCTTGGTGCTATATCCGTGCTGAAACAATGTAAGCATAAAATTTACATATTGCAGTTTTGGAAGGAGTTGTATTTCAAATGGTTATGTTACACTGTTAGTATTATAATAATCACATATATTATGCTGTTGTTTATGCATTTTGTTTGATTTTGTTTTTTGCTGTGTAGTGTCGGCTTAGAATAGCACTACCCCATTTCTTCCGGTGGGTGTACGTAAAAGGTGACTAAAGGTATTGGGGCTTTGTAAGGGATTTTTGGGCGATGCGGTTGGAGACCCATCACCAACAACCTTTATTTTACCATCTTTTCCCCACGTAACTTCCAAAAGTGGCTAAGGAATTTTTAATTCCTTAGCTCTGGCTACCCCTTCTTGGGATTTATAGCCGTGAGTATATGAATGAATGAATGAATTTATGCATATATCCCATAAATGGTGGTAAAGGAGGATAACATGTGATGTTTAAAAATTATAAGTTATACTTTTGAACATCAGATCATTTCAGGGGTGTCATATGAGGCTAATAAGTGTATTGGGGCTTTTTAAGAGGTTGCTGGACATTGCAGATGGAGACCAGTCCCTAAATTTTCATGTTTTACAAAGTTTTCTCACTCAGTGTCTGAGACACTGCCATTATGTAGCTCTTTCGGGATTTCAAGCCCTGAGTATAAGAAGGATTTCTGTTAATCTGGATAACGCATTCATATAATAGCGGGCAGGACTACTTACATTTTCATTGGTTCAAAACCTGATTTACAGTTATACAAATTGTTTGACAACATATATCTATTTCCAATTTCAGGATAAAAATACTTGTAGAAAACAAATAAATAGCAATAGGTACTTACTCATCCACAAATAAAACTGAGGGACCCCAGTTTCTTTGCTCAATTAGAGCTTCAATATATTCAGGTTCCTCATTTTCTATTTCTAGATCTTTAATAACATGCAAATCATCTTGTGCCAACTTAGCCGACAATGTTGATGTAAGGCCGGCAAGCCTTAAATGAAATGGGAGCATGAAGAAGTGAGTTTTGCCAGCTCTAGGTCCGTGAGCTATACCGCCACCGCGCCAAAGAGGAGATCTTATTGAACCGTGTCTTGCACGACCTAGACCTTTTTGTGGCCATGGTTTTCTACCACCACCTCTCACTTCAGCTCTTGTTTTTGTATGCGCCCACGATACCCACCTATACTTCCTTTGCCATATAACATTAGAATGTATTATATCTATTCTTGGTGAGGTAGCAAAAACCGATGGGTGCAGTTCAAACAAGCCCAGCTTTTTCTCTTCAATTGTGTCCAGGTTTTCTACCCACACTTCACGGGGTTTCGTATATTGAGGTGGGTATTTCCACTCATTTTTCGTTACGATAAGGTGGTTATCCAATGAAGCTGCTGATGTCGATGCTAGTGAGGAATTTGCTCTAATTTGAGGAGTTATCGATATATGAAGTCGCTTCAAGGCATTAATGATTAAAGACGACATTTTATTTCAAACACTTAAAAGCAGGATACCATAACTTAATTTCCTTTCGCTTCGACGAGTGGTGCAGTATTTAACACAATTTATTCGTTATTCTATTATTTCTATTTCGTTTGGCGAAATAAAATAAATAAGGTTAGTTTTGAGTTCGTTTGATGGTGTAGTTTATGATGATAAAAACAACAGCTGCCAGTGTCATATCATCAACGAATACAGATACTCTAACGATCATACTGCAAAAATGTACTAAGTTTATAAAAATAATGATATTGCTATGATTGATTTTTTTGCGTCCCCGAAAATTGGGGCTCCAAGTAGTTCGAAAGACCCTCGACCGATGAGGAAAGTCCTATACACATTCTGATGCGGTGTCATTACAGGGATTTATTGATTATTTAAATCATATTTATTTCACATATTGGGCCATTTATTAGGGGAAATAGGGCTTTAGTAATGTCTTATTATTTTAATAAGATGGTTTTGGCTGCCTTAGTATTTAAAAAAGTGCGAACAACCGCGAAATAGCCAAGGTTTGTTTGGGTGGATACATATTGACACGCTATTAGTTCCCATAAAGGTAGACGTAGACTAAAAATCAACACTCCGTATCTTGGAAATTATATAAGCCTTATAATGAGAGGTTTTCTTTTTGAGAAATAAAAAAACAACATAGTTTCCTAGAGCTCTGTAGATGGCGTTGATGTAACTACGTTACGTACCACTCAATTTCGCCACACAATAATTTCGCCAATGACAACGTTAAAAACATGTGTCGCAGCACCATAGAGTAACTTTTTGGCGAGTAAAAACAACAAAAAGAATGTTAAATATAAGTCCCGTCTTTGTTTATTTACTTTTGAGCTATCTTGGCTTAAACTGATGTTAATTTAGACTTTCAAATCAGAACATTTTCATGTCCGTTCCGTTTTACGATATCATTATATCCAAGTGTGAAAAACGGTGTTACGTTCCGTTCCTACCAGTAACATAGCAAGTCTGGCGCCATCTATCCTGAGAACAGGGAAGAAGAAAAAAAGAAAAAAAGGAAAACCTCCCATTGCAGTTTTATATAGTTTACAGAGTAGGTTGAGTGCAACATTTAACCGTGTTTACATTATTGATAATATTGGTAGCCCCTACACTTAAAAACTTATTAAAAAAAACATTAAATGTACAAATAAATACTTTTAGAAAGGGTTTTTTTGTCGAATAAAACTAATCAGACGTGTTTGTTTTTTAAGTTATTTTTCTTATGATGATGAGTGGAGCGCGAGTTCAATACTAACAAAAATAACATTACGCGATAAACATTATAGTTCCATTATTTTGAAACTAATTCGATTTTTTTTAAATATATTGATTTTAGTTGGAAATAAGTATTATGGATGGATGCTTCAAACGCGTTCACATCATATCATGGTAAGTAATAAATAATATAATAAGTATCATTTCAAATATCGCTGCCGAGGAGGGGAGCGGGCAACTAATTCGAGTTTGCACGTAAACAATTCGATTTAACTTCCTTATACCTACCTCAACACGGGTTAACTCGAATTTACAACTCAAGTTGACACATCACTTACCTTTCCTTATCCTGCTATTGTTATATTATCCTATGTTTTTGTTTTTACAGGTAATTTACAATATATAATACAATTGTTATTTAATTAAAGCAAAGTAACAAACTGTAACGATGTCATCCGCCGGAGTGACTATTCAAGATATGTACTTAATAGTGACAAACAAAAGTACCACTAAAAAGTTTAGTGTTGATAGTATTTTACCATTCGTAATTGTACCTTTGATGTTGATAATTTCAACGTTGTCGTATATTGTGACGATAGTTGCAATGGTAATGATTGCAATGGGAGCTCTCTATGTGGTTTCCAGGCCAGAGAAGAGCAATAGGTATGACTTGGATGTTTACAAATATTTATTAACTTTTTGGAAAGTATCATAACAATATTAATTTCTTTCAATGCAATAATCAATCACGTCATGTTAAATTAAAATAGATTTGTTTTGCTTGGAATCAAACCGAGTGAAGTTGGTAAATTTTAATATAATGTTAATAAGATATATTAATAATATTCTGTTCTGTAAAAAAATATTATTGTACAATGATTACTGCCATCCATTCAACTCAACTCTAGTATACTGTCCCATTTGTAAATTGCATCAAAATAATAGTTGATAATTCTTTCAGTATAATAGGCTATATACTAAGAATAAGAAGTTGAAAATTGTTATTCCCTAAGTTCAGAGCTACGCCCAATAATACAAATTAACATTTAAGAACCTCAACATGAAAGCAAGCCTTCAGTTTAATAGTAAGATTTTGGTAAGGTGAGGTGGAACTTTTTCAATGTTCCATTACATAGCATTTACTTATCTCAACAGTTGACACCATAATCCCCTAAGGTGTAGCAGATTTACTTATACTTCTAGACATCAGACAACAATAATCTCACCTGGTGTTCAGAACAACAACAAGCAACAATATGGGTAATATTGTTGCTTGTACCTTACATTCATAAGATAAGAGGCAGGCATATTGCCGTTGTGTATGAATATTATTGAAACCATTTATAAATATTCATTTAATTGATACCCATTTAATTATCATTATTTGTTCACAGATCACCATTTTTCTTTTACTGGACAGTATCATCATTTGTGTGGTTATTACTAATTTACGTGTTTGAAGTGATTGCCACATTGTTAGTAGAGCTAATAGAGAATGTCATATTGTTGGTGTTGGTGGCATGTACTGTATATACATTTTACAAGATGAGAGCTGTTGCTGATCAGGAACTGTCTTCTAAAGGGAAAGAGTACAGGTAGATAAATAAATAAATATATGGACATATTATACACATACCAAGTTAGCCCCAAATTAAGTAAGACTTGTATTATGGGATATTAACTCAACCATAAATTTAATACTATATAGATAACATTCAAGACTAAAAAACAACCATTTATGCTTATCATATTAATGTTTCTCTCTGTGGGATATGCTGTGGATTTAGTATTAACCTTTCACGTCCCGCTGGCTCCCAGAGCAGCCAGAAGTAAATGTACCATCAAACCCCGATGGCTCCCTGTGGAGCCGCCGATGGCCAGCTTACCGTGTTCCAATTAACCCCTTATTTCTTTTATTTTAAGAGTTAAATTACGTAATAAATAATTCTAATGTTCCCGGGTTTTGACGGTACTTGTCCTTCGCTAGTGCTCGGGAAGTCACAGGTTAATCAATAGATTTGCAGTTAAGGGTGCAGCTTTTTAAGTGGCTGTTGTGCAATGTGATTTGGTTCTCACCAATGAAAATTGTTTTTTAACATCTTCTCCCCAATTTGCTTTTATATTTTAGACTACAACACATTTTTTCCTAAGTAGTTTTTGTGATGATATGGCAATCTTAGGTTATCACACTATTAATATTATTAAGCCATAAAGCAAATAATTTAATGGTGTTGATTCCATCCATTCCCAAAAACTTCTTGCATAAGATAAAGAAATTGTATTATTCTCAATAATTTTTTTTTATATTTATATAAGTGTTTATATTTATATACATGCTGCGTTTTGACGAAATATTTGTAGATAATAATCTAGCAGAGAGTTTATGTAATAAATTCATACTTCATTTTATTAAAAATATGAAACTTTTGTTACTTGGGAAAACAGTTAGGATTTTCATAGAATTTAAAAATATGTTATAATTAAATTGAAATTATTTATACACTTTTGATATTACACACGTTTTTTATTATTATTATTGTAAGTAAAAAACACAACTTTTGCAGTACAGGCTAACCTGTCTCTCATTATTTTATATTTAGTAAAATTAATGAATAATTAATTAACAAAAATAATATTGTTTATTTCCAGTCCAATGCTGACTTCTGATTCAAAATACTGTCCCATCTGTCAAATAGAAGTAAATGAAAGATTCTTTCATTCAATTTGGTAAGTTAGTATAGCATCATCATCATGTAACCAACAATGAAAATAATTATTGATATTTAATTGTGTGTTAATAACATACATACATATACTCACGGCTATATTTCCCTAAAAGGGGTAGCCAGAACTAAGGAATCATAAATTCCTCAGCCACTTTTGGAAGTTGAGTGGGGAAAAGATGGTAAAAAAAAAGGTTTTTGGTGGTGGGTCTCCAACCGCATCGCCCAAAAAATCCAAAAAAATGCTTCAATACCTGTAGTGTGTTAATAAATGTTTTTTAAAGGACGACGTTTCGAGAACTTTTTAGTTATCATGGTCACAAGAATAAATATCCGATGCAATCGCGAAAGTCTTAGAAAATACTATCAAGTAATCAAGTTGCGGCCATTTCATTAAAATTCAATAAAATTTAAATAAAATTTGACAGGACTTTTACAGCCATCGTGTCATGACACCATCATGACATTGTGTAGATTCCTTATACCAAAAGGATCCCTTATAGTTTCAATTTGTCCATCGTTTTTCTGCTATGCAGGGTATGAGTATACATATTAAATAAATCATCAAAATGGTTACTCATTTCGCAGTATTTTTCTGTTTGCAGGGATAAGTCATCCAATTGTATTGTTATCATAGCCAAAATGTTAGTGGCGATAACATTGTGAGATAATCGAAATGGGTGACTTATAACTTACTCAAAGTGAGTACTTGTGCGCGGCGATATGATTGTTCTATATCCATTGCCTAACCGAAAAATAAGAAAATGCGTACTCGTACCTGATTTAAGAAATGCCTGATATCCTCGAATAGATTTTCGGCTTAAGGCTTGCTTTGTCAAGCGGGGCTCTGACAAAGTAGACAGAACACTTACCTAGCTAATCGTGGGAATCATATGTGTTCTAGCCACAGACATGTATTTGAATAGATGCCGCAAGTGCATGTACTTCGCGTGTAAAAACTGAGTAAAATTATCTTAGTTTATCGCCATTTGATTGAGTCCGTGCTCGAACGTTCTCGGTGACAGATGTCAAGCTAAATATAAAAAATGCCTAATTGTGCCGTATTGAGCTGCAAAAACTATCTAAATAAAGCGGGACTAATTAATAGAAAGATTTCCTTTCATCGGTAGGTCACTTTATTATTAGATTATGTGGTTTTTATTGCAAAATCAATTATTTCATGTTCATTGTGGTTTTACACTGAAAAACTTTTAAACGAGTGTGTATCGCTTAATTTATAATACATTGCCGCTTTTAGTTACAAAGCTATCTAGTATGGCTTGTCTATTAAAACACGCAATGAACATCAAAATGAACGATATTTTCACCTGTCAATCAGCTACACGGTACGGTAGCTATTGTCATATTTCTGTCATTTTAAGCAAAATGTGTTGTACCTACACAGATAGTTGTATTCGATTCTAATTCTAATCGATTTTGGGAACAGAGAAATGATAATATTCGCGATGGATGTTCCATGTATCTAAAATATTTTTATTACTACAATGTTTTTGTTAAATAATTAATTGGAATACTCTTGTTTTAACTTTGTTTTTATTTAATAAAAGAACAGTTTAATTTTAGTTACAAGTTTTTCTCTAAGCTACATTTCTTAACGTGTGGTATGTGTCAGTCTTTATTTACTTCCTTCCTTCACTCAGTGTTGCCAATATAAATGTACATATATACACGAACACGCCTCTTTACATAAGTTCAAAGCTTCTTAAGTATTACAGTAATTATAATCAATTAGGGAACTATACTCCTTTAAATTTAGCATTTTTAAGTTAGTGTGTTTAACATTTCTCACAGGTTTTGTAAATGTAACTGCAATTTTATTTTCTGACTCTATTTTGTATACTTCCCTGCTAAACATTTTAATTTACAAAATGATAGTGAACTTCAATGTGCTTAGAATTCTTTGCAAAGTTTCCATACTTAGAAATAGCTACAGCTGCTGAATTATCTTCATAGATTTTAACTGGTTTACAAACCTTAGTAAAGACATCATTCATTACACAAATGAGAAAATTTAATTCTGTTACTGCTTCTGATAATTCTACATATTCAGCAAATGTTGAAGAGTTTGTTACACTACTTTGTTTTTTTTTATTTTCAATATTGAAGAAACGAAGAGTTCCGTACTACCATCTATAATAGAAAATAACGTTTTTGTATGGGAGCCCCTTTGATATTTACTTTACTGTTATTTAATTATTTATTTTGAAAGGTGATATAGAAGTAAATATACAGTGAAAATTTTAAGTATCTACTTATTAACGTTTTAATTTTGAACAAACAGATACGGAAAAAAACACGTTTATTGTAAGGGGCCCCCCTTAAAATCCTTTTTTTACTTGTATTTGTTGTTATAGCGGCAACAGAAATACGTCATTTGTGAAAATTTCAGCTTTCTAGTTATCACTGTTTATGAGATACAGCCTGGATAAAAACAGACAACGAAAAAAAATACTTGATTATTTTTTCTTCTCTACAAGTTATTTTATTTGTTTTTTTTTTCAAATCCGAATTAGTTTTGGGTTGTATTATATTTTGTCATAGCGCCTTCTACTGGCTTTCCTTTTTGTAGATAAAATTTCTTCTCGGGGTTTTTTTAAATCATTTTGTAACTTTCCGAGAACAAATTATTAAAACTAGTTAATTAGGTAGGTTATCAATAAGGACAAGTTATTATAATAATAAAGGCTACTGAACTACTCACTGACTAACTGACTCATTAACTCATTAATGAAGATGTAGTGGTGGAGGAAAATAATGTAGCAAGAGTTGCTCAGAATAAAAATGAGACCATGAGAATATAGCGTTATTAAAAAACAGGTATAATTCTAGATTTATCATTCTTCTGTCAATTTATCATTCGTCTGTCGATGCACTCGAATATAATCGATTGAATCGTTTACGCGCTGACGGGGAGTTCCCATCACGAAATTGCTCATGTGACGTCACAGTAAGTGGAAAAATAATGGCACGCTTGGTTTCTATACAAGAAATGACACTTGCGTTATATATTCAAATACAGATCTGTGGTTCTAGCAAAACTCAACACTGAGACGACGATAGAGCTCGCACTTATCACTCATAGATTCTCATTGGTCGAAAAGTGGGCTGACGAGGACAGCTTTAGTACGTTGAATGTCTAATGATTATATCAAAATTGTCGTAAAGTATTAAGTTTAAAGCTTCATATTACCTACTACAGAACCCTACATCTGGCATGGTTTGTCGCGCCCTTGGCCAGTACTTCAGTTGGACAAAAATATCATCATCCTTAAGATGTTCTAGAAGAAATAGCTTTGATACCATACTTCCAATATAATTTTAACATCAAGGTTTAATAATAACATTTTTAATTATGATGTGCAATTAAGACATTTCTATTCCATTCTTTTCAGGTTCAACTGCTGCGTGTTTCGACCAAACTACATTTACTTTCTGATAGGTCACATCTTTGCACTTGTCACACTGTTATATTGTGTAGACATCGCATTCTTCTTAGTCTGCCACGGAAACGGGCTGGGCCTACGTCTTATGTTGGAGCATGAGCTTTGCATGGACTCTTACGATATGTTTCAGTAAGTATCTGTAATATAATTATATTGTTTTGTTCATGAGAACCTCATGTGGGGATTATTACTAATAAATAAAAGAACATACATGCATACATATACACACGGCTATAAATCCCTTGAAGGGGTAGCCCAGAGCTACGAAATTAGAAATTCTTCAGCCACTTGGAAGTGGCGTGGGGAAAAGATGGCGAAATAAAGGTTGTTGGTGCTGGGTCTCCAACCGCATCGCCCAAAAATCCATTAGAAGCCCCAATACCGTTAGTCGCCTCTTAATTTCACCCTCCGGAAGAAATGGGGTAGTGCTATTCTGAGCCGACACTACACAGCAATACACAGCTAAATAAAAGAAATAATGCTTAATTCGTTCGTATTGTATATTAATGTGCACATGCAGGGGCCCATGCATTTAAAGCCTACTGAATGCACCCACCTCTCCTTTGGATTAAAGGGTATAATTCGACAGAGGGTTGCCTACTGAGCGATGGTATGTTACGTTTGCTGCGCTAGTTATCTTAATACATGACGGTTATAAATCCCAAAGGAAGGAAAGGAAGACTACCCAGTCAGGGCTTAAAAAATAGATATTTCTCAGCTACTTTTGAAAGTTGAAATAGCATCAACCAATTTTTTACCGCAAGTGTTGTAAGAGGCGACATAGCGGAGGTGATGCCTCTATTTTAAATATTTCTTATCAAAACATTCAAAATTTAACGACGTCCGTGGCCGAGTTGATAGGTGACTAACTTCTCGTTTCGGAGGATGCGAATTCGATGCCCGCTGAGAGCAATATTTATGCACATACATACATATACTCACGCCGTTAATTCCCATTGGGGTAGGCAGAGACTATCGATTGCCACTTCGTACGATCCTGGCAAACCTCTCTAGCTTCGTCAACATCCATCAATATTTACCATTTGTCAATTTCCTGTTTCCGTCCTCTCGATATATATTAGTATTTATGTGATGGGCATAAATTATTGTTTCTTAGTCTTGGATGTTATTTATACATACATACATACATACATATACTCACGGCTATAAATCCCTTAACGGGGTAGCCAGAGCTTTGGAATGATAAATTCCTCAGCCACTTTTGGAAGTTGATTGGGGAAATTATGATAATAATAAACGTTTTTGGTGACGGGTCTCCAACCACATCGCCCAAAAATCACTTAAATAGCCCCTATCACTATACCCTTAGTCGCCTCTTACGATCACCCACGGGTAGAAATGGGGTAGTGTTATTCTAAGCCGACACTACAGGGCTGTTATTTATATGTCTATTATATAGTATTAAATATATCGTTGAGTTAGTGTTCCATAATACAAGTTTCACTTAGTTTGGGCCGTACTTGATCTCTGTATAATATGTCGTTATTTATTAATTTAAAAGATACTGATGTGCTGGGAACTCTTAAGCTCTGACTACCTCTGTTATGGTATTTATAGCCGTGAGTATATCTATGTATGTATGAACTCTCACTCAGCTTTCTCTACAGTGATGTAACCAATCTTTTTGCAAATTGTCATGTTATTATGATAATTAAATAGTTATGTTTGTTTTTTCAGAGATTCTGTAACATATGTGTCCTCAATGTACGCGTGTGGATATATCTTGGTGATAACATTCGTTTTGTTGCGGCAGTTCTTTGTATATCTACCCAAATATATGAGTAAGTATATGCCTACCTTTATTTATATGTTCATTAGCTATTGCCATGTAGTGCTGGCTTAGAATGTCACTACCCGTTTCTACCCACGGATGTTATAAGAGGCGATTAAGAAAATGGGGCTTTTTTGAGTGGTTTTTAGGTGATGCGGTTGGAAACCCATCACCGACGATGCTCTAATTCTACCATATTTTCCCCTATCAACTTCCTAATGTGGCTGAAGAGTTTCTAGCTTTAAAGCTCTGGCTACCCCTTTTTGGGATTTATGGCAGTGATTATATGTATGTATGTGTGTATGCCTGAAACTATGTACGTAAATAAATTCTGTTATTATTCATTTCTAAGGGTGTTTTAATGAAATAGTTTCTAAAATGGGTTCTCGGAATCCTTGGGTTTCCACCTCTTTTAAAAATCTCATGAAAACATTTGAGTTTTAACCTTCGCAGATTTTCATATTACTTTTTAGCCATTATGAAAAATAAAACCGTAAAAATCTCTCAGGAAAGTAATGAAAATAAGTTTTGCTTAACAAGCAATAACTTTTCTGGGAGGCAATTCTCGCACGGTAGATACTATATCATTTTCGATATTTATCACTTTTGGGATATTTTGCGGTCGATATTTGACTTGAGTTATTCTCACTTCATCCGATCGATATTTTTCTATTGAATACCAGTCGATATTTCATTTCATTTATTTATTCATTAACAATATCATTGTATCTGAATGTCACTTAATCTAAACAATAATTAATTAAATTACACAAATTTTCAACGAGATCATAAAAAAAAACATCAAATTAAATTCCAACTCACAAATAATATAAAAAAACAATTCTTAAAAAAAACATAATCGGTAAATATAAATTAATATAGTTAATTAAAATTATAAGAAATTATGTTCATACATTATTAAGTTCATTAATGTCATACAGGCTCATGTCAATCAAAAATCTTTTTAATTTCATTTTAAATTCCTTTGGTGAACTTATCAACCGCATCTCGTTAGGAATTTTGTTATATAAACTAATAGTTTGAAACCGCGGAGCGTGCTCAACCACTTTAAAATGAGGAGTTTTCATGTCAGAGCTCTTTAAAAAAAAGGTCTTTCTGCGTTTGGATTCTCGTATTAATTTCTGTTCCGCACTCTCCACACTTATTTGTTTTTTCCTAAAATCCGTCAACAGTAGAAACACATACAGAGAGGGCGCTGTGAGGATTTTCAGAGTTTTGAAATGTTCCCGGCATGATTCCCTAGGACCCAGCCTGAGAATAATTCTTAACGCCCTTTTTTGGAGAGTAAAAGCTTTTTTAATATTATACAAGTAGCTATTTTTTTTTTTTAAAATTATTTATTCATTATAAAGAAAAAAATACATTATACAATGATTATATCGTGGTCACTGAATCCTCTTCTAAGGTTTAATTGTGACCACCGTCCCCCACTCTTACATTGTAAATCACAGTTGATTGTATAACGTCTTAGTGACGTTCTCTATTTAAGAAACATTATTTTAAATATAATTTACTTATAAATTTATATACAATGCTGACTGACCATCGTAACATGGCCCAATTTCACACGCCGCGGATGATACCCGCGTGACAGATGAGGCAAGAATTCTATAAGAGTTCATGGCTCATCTGCCCCACCGGCACCCCCCGCCACCTGTGAAATCGGCCCTGTTTTACATTGTTGTTGGAAATATCTTTTTAATATAGTTTTACATTTGTGGTTGTCCACGCGCAGTGAATCAATGACCTCGTTCGGTAGTTCATTGAGTACCTGCGGTAATATGCATTCTATCGTTCGCCTGCCGTAGTCATTGTTACATCTAGGCACAACAAATGTAGGTATATAAGATAGCGAGCGTAATGAGATCGGTCGCGTACGGCGTTTTAAATTAATTATATTCTCCTTTTCTTCACACATAATTAGGAACTTTGTTTTATTAAAGACATTGATAATTTTGCAGTATTCAAATATTGATTTGTTATCGTCTTTGTATTTGATTTTTATCTTTGATGGAACAATCTTTTTTAAAATGCTTAGTTGTAGTTTGTATATGTTATCTATGTATGTTCTGTATGTCCTACCGTAGCTACTTAGCCCATAACTTAGTACAGAGTCGGCCAACGATAAATATAGCAATCTTAGTATGTTATATGGAAGTTTATATTTTAAGATAACTAATTTTCCCATAATAGCCCTTAACTGGTTACATATGAGTTCGATGTGTGGTCCCCAATTGAAGTTACTATCTATTATCATGCCTAGGTACTTATGGTTGTTCACTAATTCTAGATTGCTACATTTACCGTCGCAATTGCAGTTCTGATGCATACATTGGTGCTCGTGGGCCACGATCTTGGGTATTATTGTTGATTTTAGGTATGGGGAATGGATGTGCATTAGCTTAGTCTTTTGTTCGTTTATAACTAATCCAACATCGTGAGCCCATTTACATAGCATATCATAATTCAGCTGTAATTTATTTTGCGCCACCTCAATATCGTTGTGTGCATACAATAGGCAAGTATCATCTGCAAACTGGTATAGAGATCCTCCCCCGAATATGTTACACATGTCATTGACGTATACAAGGTACTCGGTTGGTGCAAGGACTGATCCCTGAGCCGAGCCCACCTCGGTAGGCATTAGCTTGCTGCGTTTTTCGGCTATGCTCACCGAAGTGGACCGATTTGTGTGGTAGTCTCTGAACCAATCGAGCAACGGACCCTGTATGCCACTCTGCTGCAATTTACGGTACAATGTTGAATAATTTAATGTTTCAAATGCCCTTATTTTTAATTTAATTTATAATTATCTTATTCTGTGCAAGGTATTTATTTAGCTCGTAACCATAGTATTTTTCTATTATTTTATCTATGCATGATAATATAGTTATTGGTCTATAGTTATTTATATCTATATGACTACCCTTTTTATGCACTGGCCTAATGATTCCTAGTTTGAGATCGTCCGGGTACTGTGATGTGGAGATGCATGTGTTAATTAAATGGGTGATTATTGGGGTTATTTTGTCGTTTATACATTTTATGTCTGAAGATCGTATACCATCTGAACCCGGACTTTTTTTCGCATTTAGGTGTTTGATTATCACATGCACCACCCTGTCACTTACTTTTTTGAGCCTCATACATGTAGTAGGTACTTTTTCATATGTGTCTTTATTTAATAAAGGTATATTACATGGGTTACATATTTTGGTTACATTATTTTGAAATTCGTCAGCAAACCTGTCTGTCAACTTATCTATTTCACAGTTATTACCCCAGTACTTTATACTATATTGTAGTTTGGTTTGATATGATAATATATGTCAAAGGAAGATATCGAGTGGTCACGGTCAGACGATATGATGATATTTGAAGATGTCGTGCGAACGATAGCCATTATGTTTTCAAATTTTGTTTGAATATAGATAAAAAAATAAAATGTAGGTAAATATATTAAATGGATTATAGATCAAATAGTCTTAGAAGGTTTAATAATCTACTTGGATCAACGTAAATTATATTATTAAATTATAAAAAAATACATTATTTTGGCATTATAAAATTTCAAAAACTAAATCCGGTTGCCAAATGGTCCAGTTGAGAATTCAGCTTGTTACCGGCAAAGTGCCAGTTAAAGGAAAATTTAAACAAACCAAAAACATATGTAAATATTGACAGATATGAAGACCTTTTCATAACTAATATGACAGTTTAACTGACCTTTCATTCAATTCATTCACTTGGATCTTTGTTTTCGGTCTTCATTCTTTAATGTTTAAGGAAAAATAACTACCGTGTGCGAGAATACAGTAGTACGGTAGTAATTTTTCCTTAGACATTAAAGAAAGAATATAACATAACATAAACGTTCACGCCGAATATCCCCGAAGGGGTTGGCAGAGGTACTAATACTTCTGAACATCACGTGACTTTGTCACCCGGTGTTCAGAGGACCCACGTTTTGCATGGACACTGTACTCACATGATAGGGGGTAGGCCTATCGCCGCTTTGTACGAATACACTGTCACATGACTAAGTACAACTCAGCCATGTGGGTTTCCTCACGATGTTTTCCCTCACTGTTAACAACCATGGTAAATTAACCACACATATGTCTTTAGAAAAGACAAATTGGTGTAGGCCCAACCCGGGATTTGAACACTAGTCGTTTGCACGATAACCGAGTGTTCACGTTTTCCCACTAGGCTATCACGGTTGCTAAAGAATTAAGACCGAAATAAATGATCCAAGCGAATGAATTGAATGAAAGGTCAGTTTAACTGTCATCTTAGTTATGAAAAGTTCTTTATATCTGTCAATATTTACATATTTATTTATTTATTTATTTACTTATATTGTACAACATCACAGAAGACTAATTCGTTATACAAATCAAACTAACACTCATAAAATAAGAACATAAAACATAGAGTTGTATACCCTACCATCCCAGCAACAAATAAGCTCGGATATAATAAAGGATATCCGGGATACACTCCATATAATTTAAAGTACAAAAACCGAAGAAATTTGTTTTGTATTTTCTCCAGCATCAAACTATATTTAGTTTCATGCGGAGCCCATATGTTTTGGTTTGTTTAAATTTTCCTTTTACTGACACTTTTCCGGTAATTATCAAAGTCTGGATTCCCAACTGGACCATCCGGCAACCGGATTTAGTTTTTGAACTTTTATGATGTGAAAATAATATATTTTTTATAATTTAATAATATTATAAACTTTGATCCAAGTAGACATCATTTACATCTTCGCAGACTATTCGATCTATGATCCATTTAATATATTTACCTACAGTTTAATTTTCTATCTATATTAAAACAAAATTTGAAAACAAAATGGCTACCGTTCGCACGACATCTTCAAATATCATAATATCGTCTGATCGTGACCACACGATATCATTCTTTGATATATATCATCATATCGACTGGTTTTCAATAGAAAAATATCGATCGGATGAAGTGAGAATAGCTCAAGTCAAATATCGATCGCAAAATATCACTAAAGTGATAAATATCGAAAGTGATATAGTATCTACCGTACGGGAATAGCTCCCCTGGAAGGTAATTCTCGCAAGTTCGATATCATTACTATCATAGAAATTATATCAAGTGTTCAATGTCATGTGAAAAATATCACAAAGTGAAATATATTTCTATTGATAGATTGAAACTGTATTCTCGCACACGGTAGTAATTTTTCCTTAGACATTAAAGAACGAAGACCGAAATCAATGATCCAAGCGAATGAATTGAACGAAAGGTCAGTTTAACTGTCATCTTAGATATGAAAAGGTCTTCATATTTGTCAATATTTTTACTCGACATTGGCGAAATAATTGTGGCAAACACGATTGAAGCCACTTTAAAAAATTGAATATTGAATTTGTCAATATTTACATATGTTTTGGTTTGTTTAAATTTTCCTTTAAGTGTACTTGGCCGGCTGTAACTAGCAACAAAGTCTGAATTCCCAAATGGACCATCCGACAACTGAATTAAGTTTTCGAAATTTTATAATAGAAAAATAATATTTTTAATAATATAATTAACGTTGATCCAAGTAGATATTATTTACAACTTGTAAGACTATTTGATCTATGATCCATTTAATTTATTTACCTACATTTTAATTTTTTATCTATATTCAAACAAAATTTGAAAACAAAATGGCTACCGTTCGCACGACATCTTCAAAGATCATCATATCGTCTGATAGTGACCACACGATATCATCCTTTAATATATATCATCATATCGGCTGGTTTTCAATAGAAAAATATCGATCGGATAGAGTGAGAATAGCTCAAGTCAAATATCGATCGCAAAATGTCACAAAAGTGATAAATATCGAAAGTGATATAATATCTACCGTGTGAGAATTGCCCTCCTGAACTTTTATTTCTATAATAATAAATTAACAAAATATTTACTGTTTGTCTGTTATGCGTTTTGTGCTAAGCAGTGGTCCCTACTATAGAATCACACATAAACTGATAACCACATTAACCCACAGTCAGGTAAAAGAGATATTGGATTCCACTAAGAAATAACTTTATAGAACCCATTTATTCTTGGCGCCTCTTGTTTGTGTGCAACAAATTTATGGATGAAAGATACCGAATTAGTTAGTCCTTAACAAAGAATAATTTTCACAAAAACGTCCAAGACTACGATACAAATAGAGAAAGAAGACTAAGATGCATTTTTTTCTCAACCTTGAGTTTAACTAATTTGTCTCCTTTTATGTAATTGCAAGGATAAATGAACTATTAAATACTTAAGCTAATTAATGTTTTTTTTATTTCAGTGTATCAATGGAAGACGCGGCAAACGTGAAGTTGTACGATAAGTAATTCTTTTGGAAGTATAATCTAATATGGATATATCTTTTATAATATAGAAGATAAATTTTAATATTCAATGTTTAAATATAAAATGGAATGAAGGAATTTTGGTATTAATGACTTACAAACGTATTGCTCTATTTTGCGGCAATTAAAATAATTTATTTATTATTGTGTATTACATTCAACTTTAACCAAATATAATAACAGTAGGCCAAAAGTTATTGATGAATTCAAAGTTCTTAAACAAATTAATAAATATTGCATCTTATAGAATGAAAAAAAATATTAATTGGCTGATTTCACAAGTGAAAAGATTTTAGCTCAAGAAAGTAAATGATTAAAAGATTACATGTTCTATATAGAAAAGACTTTCAAAATGTCGAATGCCTAGTGGCTGTCATGGGTAGTTTACGCTAGGTTGGAATATGGAGATCTTACTAATCAATTATAGAAATTAAAATTTCGCGGTTATTAATCGATAAGTAAAATTTACAAAATAAAGTTAAATACTAACATTTTTTGAACGTCAAAATTTTAAAATTATAATATTAATCTGTTGCTTCGGAAGGTGTTCGTAAAGAGAAGAAGCAACAAGGATACTCTTTACATTCACGTTTTTTCATTTTTTCAAAATATGGTTTGTACAATTTCAGTTTATAAACATGTTTTTACTTTATAAAAGATTTTCTATGCGACCAAACCAAACGCTAGTTCGACATAATTAAAATAAATTAGTAAAATAATCCCCACACTAGGTTTCATGCACAACTTACTTATACTCACGCCCATTATTCCCATTGGGGTAGGCAGAGACTATCGATCGCCACTTAGTACGATCTTGACAAACCTCTCTTGCTTCCCTTACATTCATTATTCTTCTCATACATGCTCTTTTATTTTCATGCACAACAAAGTCTAATTATGGAGATCTTATTCATAGGTTGGAGACCCGTCACCAAAAACATTTATTTATTATTACCGTCTTTTCCCCAATCAACTTCCTATAGGAGTGTGTCCATCAGGATCCCCCAGTTCAATCCCCTAGGGGATCCTAGTGAACTTGTTGGTTCATCAGGATCCCCTCAAATTAAATCAAAGTAAAGGTGCTTTCATACATTGCCTTGTTTCATTGAATAAGTCTAAGTAGGTATACTCTAAAAAAACTAATTTTAAAAAAGCCATTAAAAAAAAAAAGACAAGAACCAGATGTAAAAATTTGCTATTTTCATTTTAAGAAAAACGTCAAAAAAAGGGGGAAAAACTCAAGTTGACAAAAAATAAATATACCAATAGAATAATCATGTTATGTTGCACACTTCCATTATTGCCTCACAATGATATTACTGAGGGTGAGTCGTATATCGATAAATACATAATGAGCATGAGAGACGATTATCCAAATCTAAAAAAAAATTCAAAATACATGCAATTTTGGTTAAAAAACGGAGAAAATCAGAAAATATGGTCGGTATACAGTGAGAGGCATCGGACGAATAATTGTTGTGAAAGCTGGAACTCTGCCTTAATAAAAATGATTGGTCGCAAACGGTCCAATATATTACAGTTGTTGAATGCACTCAAAAAAGATGTTGAACATAGGCTGTGACAGGAAAAGAAAACGCGTGAAAAAATATATATCTATTGATAAGTTTATTCAAGAAAAACAGCTGGCATTATTAAATTCAGAGATAACGGTTGGACAGTTTTTAGACATATTAAGATAAAAAATAAAAACATAATTTTGAGAAGTACTGTGAACTAGACCTAATAGTTGATAATTTTTTAAGGGGATCCTGATGAACCAACTAGTTCACTAGGATCCCCTAGGGGATTGAACTGGGGGATCCTGATGGACACACTCTCCAAAAGTGGCTGAGGAATTTCTCATTCCAAAGCTCTGGCTACCCCGTTAAGGGATTTATAGCCGTGAGTATATGTATGTATCTTATTCATATATTAATGCTAACGTTTTTCTTAAAGAATATATGAGGCATATTATTTATAAATAATATGCCTCATAATATTTTGTCTCATCTTTTTTATTATTCTATGAATAATTCGTGCCATGCCGATACCAATGTCTAATCATCATGAATCATCATCATTCTCTCATAGACGTCCACTGATAGTCATAGGCCTTTCCCAAAGATTTCCACATGATTTCGGTCATGTGCTGTCTTTTTTTCATTATCTTTCCGCAGTCATGTCATTTTTGGTATCATTCATATTTTATAATTTATTGGCGATATGAAAATATAATTTAAATCTTTTTGTTCATGAAAACCTCATGTGGGGATTATTACTAATAATGTTACTAAGTTATGGCGTATACCCGAGGTCGCGGGTTCGAATCCCGCCTGTGTCGAAATTTTTCTTTCCTTTATTTATTCTTTATTTATTAGTGATATGAAAATATATTGAACATATGAACATTATATGTATAGATTGTTTTGTTGGATGTTGCTATAAAATAAATATTATATTTTAACTAATATATAGTATTATTTTTGTATTTTTATGTTAGTTGCATGGTTATATTAATATGTTATATATGGCAACCGTGATAGCCCAGTGGGTAGCACACTCGCTTATCGTGCAAACGACTAGTGTTCAAATCCTGGGTCGGGCCTACACCAATTTGTCTTTTCTAAAGACATACGTGTGGTTAATTTATCATGGTTGTTAACGGTGAGGGAAAACATCGTGAGGAAACCCACATGGCTGAGTTGTACTTAGTCATGTGACAGTGTATTCGTACAAAACGGCGATAGGCCTGCCCCCTATCACGTGAGTACACTGTCCATGCAAAACGTGGGTACTCTGAACACCAGGTGACAAAGTCACGTGAGGTTCAGAAGTATTAGTACCTCTGCCAACCCCTTCGGGGATATTCGGCGTGAACGTTTATGTTATGTTATGTTATGTTATGTTATATATGGCCCTATTTTCAATTCACATCTAATTAATATCTTAATAACATACAACGCACACAAAATCACTAATAAGGTCTAACAATGAATAAAAAAAAAAACTTGTTGAAGTATTCATTTATAGTTACAATGACATGTGCAATAATAGTCGTGCCATCTAATATATCTGGTAGCTCACTTGGCAAAGACAAACTTTAACTAAATAATCGTATTACTAGAGGCAAATGGAGGTTTTTTAATGCATCGTTATATTTGAGTAATAAAAAATGCTATATAAAACTAGTTTATGCATATGATTATTATCGACGTTTTGATGACACGTCGTAAAAAATATTTCTCAGGTATATTTGGAATATTTTAATCTTTATTTATCAAATAATAGGCATGGACACTATATTTGATAGAAAATTTCCAATAATAAAGTGCTATCAAAAATAATCTATTTTGTTATTTTTATGTTTATAAATTATAATATAGTATGTAGATCTTTTTTGAGATATAAATATTTTTAATAATTTTAACAAGGTTTTTATTGTACTTAGTATATAGTTAATTTTCTTATATAACTATAAGCTATATTAGAGGCTGAACTGTTAATTGACAGATGAAATTCGTTTGCTTATATGACAATATAATTTATTTGTAGTTAAATGATATACCATGCTAACACGCATAATCAATATTGTAATTTTTCAAAGAAATTTCGACGCTCCTGATCGAGAAATGCGGAGATCCGAGGGCTGGCGCATTCTTCGCTCAAAGAATCAGCTTAGCGATTCAAAGGGGTAATGCAGCCAGCCTTCTCGGAACCCTGCCACCAGGCGGCAGCGATTTCGAGAGTATTTTTTATATAATTTAATGTAGGTTAGGTTTTTCATCATTTTTTTAACCTGTATATATAGTTAAATGTGTAAATATATATGTTATCCCTTCTGTAAATAAAAATCTACTTATGAAAAAAAAAATATTGTAATTATTACTTGGTCAGTATCAGACTAACGCCCGATTTCTGAATTGAGTATTCCAGCTGTGAACAACTTAGGGATCGTTCTGTCGCATGAAAATCTTAACAACTAAATGAGACAAAACAATACTTATTATACGATACGATACGACTAACGATACGATTATGTAAAAAGCACACGCTGATGTATATTCCAATACATGAAAATTCCTAAATGGTTCACGTTTTATAATTAATATATCCTTTAGAACTATCTCCTGATATTGTCGAACGGTAGTAGATTGACAACCGATGTGCAACGTGAGAGGTAAATATAGCACGGGAAAACATGACATTATATTGCACCGACTGCCAAGAGTGTTTGTGTCCAGTATAGTGTGATACTATACTGTTATAAAGTATTTTCTTTTTATCTAAAAGTTAGGTTGAATTATTGAAGCAATCGCTCTTAGCACTTGTACTTCTTTGTAAATCTGACCCATTATTTTGTAAATATTTTATGTTTGATATGCAACAAAGAGATTTTCAATTATATTTCATTCGTAGCCAATAATAATGTGAGTAAAGTTTTCTATGTGTATGTCGCTTGCACTTAACGGTCCCAGCACACTGAGCATACTATATCTTCCAATTGCCAATTCGTTTCAACTTATTGTTATTAGCTATAAGATCTGATGGTTTCGTTTTGTTTTCATATGTGATTTGTGGTAACGAATAAATGTTTTTCATCATTCATATCTCTATTACTCACAGCTCAGTTCTTACCCGTACGTCGCCTACTAAGCTATAATATAATATATTTATAATATATAAGCTATTCGCAAGAAAAGATGCAGATTTGAATGCGTCTATGTCTCACTGTGTCTACGATTCTATTTGTTATATAAATAATGACTAATATTATCCTAACACTGAAAAGACCTTAAATGGGATAAAGTAACATGTGAAAACAATAGGATAAGTCTTTGATAATAAAACATGTCGATTTTGTATTATGTGAATTTTAAATAAAATTTTACTTGATATATTTTATTTATTTATAATATAATCCGTATTTAATATGAGTATGTATTAACTGTGCAATGTCGATAACTAGCACTAACCATATCTCATAATTTAAATCTTTTTGTTCATGAAAACCTCGTGTGGGGGGATCGAACCCCGCAAACACTACTTAAACGTGTAAAAGAAATAAAGGATAGAAGAATTTCGCACTGGCAGCCAATTGACACGGTAGCTCAGTTGGCAGAGCGTCGGGGCGTTTACCCGAGGTCGCGGGTTCGATCCCCGCCTGTGTCGAAATTTTTCTTTCCTTTATTTATTCTTTATTTATTAGTAATAATCCCCACATGAGGTTTTCATGAACAAAAAGATTTAAATTATGTGATAGTTAAGCGTTTTCAACATTTGCATTCTATCTGAAAAGGTAGACAAGTGGCCTTTCGAATTAGTAATAATTCGGAGGTAGGTTACGCAAACACTACTTAAACGTGTAAAAGAAATAAAGGATAGAAGAATTTCGCACTGGCAGCCAATTGACACGGTAGTTTAGTTGGCAGAGCGTCGGGGCGTTTACCCGAGGTCGCGGGTTCGATCCCCGCCTGTGTCGAAATTTTTCTTTCCTTTATTTATTCTTTATTTATTACTAACCATATCTTCCCACGTTGAACGACATCTTATGAGTGATTTTTAGGCGATGTGGCCGGGGACCCATCATCAACGATACATTTCGGGGTATGTTGCCATGATGTGTATACGGGGTATATGTTCATACCTTGTCGGATTCTTATTGACTTGTTACTGAGAAAAAGTACGAGAGGTTTTCTCATTGCACAAAGGGCTGTACTCGATTAAGGCGTAAATAATAAATAAGGATTTTACCTAGTGTGGGGACCGTTGATTCTCGTTGATGTAAATTTTGATAAAAATAAATGATTTTGATTTGATTTGATTTGATTTGAATATGAGTCGTCATCTTTTCAGCCAATACATGTCTATTCAGTCACTTCTACGATGTTGCAGAGTTGTAACAATTAGGCAATAGATGGCGCTAACACCATTAATAAAGGTGAAAAAGAAACAAGCAAACACAAATTTCGCGCGAGAGGTCACCCGACACCTTAGCTCAGTTGGCAGAGCGGCGCGGGGGCGTATACCTCAGGTCGTAGGTTCGAGTCCTGCTCGTGTCGAAAATTTTTGTTTGCTTAATTGATTACTTATAGGATGACCCCAGTCCTCAACCCCAAAGGCTTTTTGCCACATCCATATATTTATCAGTGAAGTCTTTGTGTACTGTCGCATAGAATAACAGTATTCCATCTCTTAAGTGATGACACGAAATTTTAGACAGAGAACGGTGACAAGTGAAAGTTTAGTGCGATAAGTTAGGCTCTTGTAAGAGACTACTTATAGAAGGGGAGTTTTTAAGTGATAATCATCAATGATTCTACATTACTAACGCCCGATTTCTGAACTGAGTATTCAAGCGGAGAACGACTTAAGTATCGTTTTGTCTCATTCAGTTGTTAAGATTTCAATGCGACAGAACGATACTTAGTTGTTCTCAGCTGGAATACTCAATTCAGAAATCGGGCGTAATTGTTCCAATGTTCTGGCTATCACTATTTTGCACTAAAGCCGTGGTGGTAATAGTTAAGTTTGTTTATAATAAAGATTATGGGAAACTCTCACCTTTGAGTTGATGTAGTACGGTTCGCCTCTGTACTGCCTTCGTAGTTTCGCGGTTAAACGCTTGGTTTCAAGAACGGAGGTCTTGGGTTCGATCCCCGGGGTGGTAAACTCACAAATTTAATTTGTAAGATTAAACCCAGGTTGGAAGGATATTGCAGGCTTGAATCCCCTGATTATTCGAAAATTAAGATGACTCCGTGCTTCGGAGAGCACGTTAAGCTGTCGGTCCCGGCTACTGTTACGGTAGCAGTCGTTGGTCTGCCAACCCGCAATAGGGAATATGCATAAAATTTTAAATGCCCTAAAACTTTTTTTCACGAATACTTATTATCGCAATATTATAATAAAAAGGTTTTTTTTTTAATTTACTTATTATTTAAACCCCTAAAATAATATTCAAAAAGTGCAAAATAAGGGAGCGAAATTCAAACTTCCAAAACGCGCCACCATCGGTTGAACGAAATGTGACGTCATCTGACACGAAATTGTATTCAAAAGCTTTGAAAACACTAAGGTAAACACCCACTGGACGTGTCATGTGACGTCACGTATAGCGCGCGTAAAATGGCGGCGTTTGAACTGCTTACATTTGTTAAAAGTTTTAAATTTCAATTTTAAATATATCTAGAGGATTTTGAAGCCCAGTAATATTTTTTTCTACGTTATAAAATAGTAAACTATTAATTTAAGACAAAAAAGAAAAACATGAATATTCCCTATTGGCCAGCGTAGTGGACTATAGCCAAATCACCCTATATAGGGTAGGCTCGAGCCCCTTGGTGGGGACGTATGTGGGCTGTGAGGAGTACGGTTAAGCCCAAGAACTATATTCGGCATGACTAAAACTGTGCACGGTAAACTGTATGAAATAAAATAAGATGGTAATAATTCATAGTCAACTCAATAGCTCTAAAACTATCACTGTTACTGTTATATTATGAATCTATGGAAATGTATCGACTATTTGTTACCACTTACGTACACGTGCTAAACATCAGAGGGTCAACTCTGCACATCGAGAACGATAATTAGCATGCTTATCTCTTCTCTTCTACCCATAGATGTACTAAAAACCCTAAAAAAGGTTACTAAAAAAGGTTTTATAAGTACATCTGTGCTTCTACCCATATTAACATTTATTTCTTTCTCCCTCGCACGATCGAATATTCAGATTTTGACATTTTGATATGTATAGAACAATATAATAATTTGCCTAGACCTCGCTTTTATAACATACCCTTTTTATATTATAAATCGATAAAGGACATCAAACTAAACAACTTTGCCCATGGAATGCCTATCTTAAATATTGTAATTTTCAAAAAATAATAATAATAAAAAATTGTCGTACCTAGTTCAAACTGAGAATGTATAGCATGAGATTCCTTGCTTCAGTGAAAATAAGAAATTAAAAAAAAACATTTGATCTATGATTTTCGCTCTGTAAACAAAAATATAACTTATTTCGGTATTTTCCAGTTGTATTGATCGTCGTTGAAAAATAATATCATGAAAATAAATCGGAAAGCGAGCGATTGAACTGGAAAATACCGAAAAGAGTTATGTTTTTGTTTACACCATAGATCAAATGTTTTTTTTAATTTCTTATTTTCACTGAAGCAAGGAATCTCATGCTATACATTCTCAGTTTGAACTAGGTACGAAAATTTTTAATTATTATTTTATTTTGAAAATAACAATATTTTAGATAGGCATTCCATGGGCAAAGTTTTTAAGTATAATGTTCTTTATCGATTTATAATATAAAAAGGGTATGTTATAAAAGCGAGGTCTAGGCCAATTAGCGCTTTCTATTCGCTGAAACCAACGACAACTACGGAGGTAATGTTGGATTTGTCGAATATCACCATGTATTCTCATATAACAGAAATGTCAAAAATACGAATATTCGATCGTGCGAGGGAGATAGAAATAAATTTTAATATGGGTTAGTTAGAAGATATAAGTATGTCTATTATCGTTCTCGATGTGCAGAGTTGACCCTCAGCATATGTTTTTCGCTTTTATAATTATAATACATACATCATACATATACTCACGGCTATAAATCCCTAGAAGGGGTAGCTAGAGCTAAGGAATTAGAAATTCCTCAGCCACTTTTGGAAATGTGAGTGGGGAAAAGATGGTAAAAGAAAAGGTTGTTGGTGATTGTCTCCAACCACATAGCCCAAAAATCCCTTAAAAGCCCCATTACCGTTAGTCGCCTCTTACGTACACCCACCGGAAGAAACGGGGTAGTGCTATTCTAAGCCGACACTACAAAGCAATTACAATCTACAAAGCTATCATAATCTTTGTCTGTAAGGTTAGCAGATGTACAAATTATTCCGGTTTCTAGGAGTCATTATGTTATTGTTTGTATGGTATCACTGCCCCACGTATACATAAGTAGGTACGACTCAGCCATATGGAAACACACGTGAAGTAACCCTCACGAGTAGTTAATACTCACTATTTAAAACGTAACAAATGCACTACACGTAGCTAAGACATAGGCCAAGACACATTGGTTCCAAACTCAGACACATGATTTTCTCCATCTGATGAAGAAGTGTTGTTTCCACTGAGTTATTGTGCACCGACTTAACCAAAAATTTCATCATCATCATCGAATAAAAAAATATATGGATATAACTCAAGTCTAGGAAGAAAAAAAAAATAGTTTTTATTTACCGATTAGTTATTCCCAGATGACCTCTAAAGGGGTTGGATATTATCAGATGGATCAAGGCCAAACTAATTTAGTATGGTTGTTTGATATGCGGGAAATCTAAGGGTCAAAGGATAGGTTGACCATAAAATCATACCTTTCTCGATGAAAGTTTGAAAGTCGCAGAACAAAGATAATCAATTACTTACCTATAATAAACTATAATGCGGCTCATATTAAAATAGTTATAAAAGTGTAAGCTTGATAGCGAGCGATATCAGGTTGATAAAATCAGTAGGAACTCGTAGCAAAGTGGTGATTTGAGACGAAATGAACTGGAGCGAGTCGCACGCTAACACAAACTAAAAAAAAGCACAGGGCCGTATTTGGAAATAAAGCTTTTTGGACATATTGATTGTAAAATTTATGGTAAAATTCATGTTTTTATTTTATTGGGAATTGGTGATTCCAAAGTAAATAAGAATAAGATGATATGATAAACCTACTTCAAAAATTTTAATATATGCAAAAAATGGAGAAGTTATTTAAGGATCGAAAGTGTGGGAAAATATTAAATAAAGAGGAAAAAGGGAAATGCTCAAAAGAAATGGTGGAACTAGCTATGAGCAGTCAGATTTTCAGCCAATCATTGCATGGGAATACTCAAATGGCAGTTCATCACGCGGTGCTGACTTCTTCACCCGCTCTCACTACGCTGAAGTCTGTGCTACGTTTTGGGGGGACAGTGCCAGATGACAGATGTTAGGTCTCCAGCCACATCGCCCAATATTAAAGAGCATTTAGTGACACCCCTGTCAAGAAAAGGATATGTCAACCGAAATAAAATATACATACATACATATACTCACGGCTGTAAATCCCTAGAAGGGGTAGCCAGAGCTAAGGAATTAGAAATTCCTCAGCCACTTTTGGAAATGTGAGTGGGGAAAAGATGGTAAAAATAAAGGTTGTTGGTGATGGGTCTCTAACCGCATCGCCCAAAAATCCCTTAAACGCCCCAATACCGTTAGTCGCCTCTTACGTACACCCATCAGTAGAAACGGGGTAGTGATGTTCTAAGCCGACACTACACGGCGGGAAATAAAATATGATACCACGGTCAATAAATGCAAATTTAGGAAAAGATTGGTTTGGTCGCGTTGTATCGAAATTGATACGACATTACACAACAAAACTGATTATATAGCAAGTAAAAGTGTAGTTTGATTATCATTATACACTAAAAAGACGAAATCTTTATTTTTCTTAGGCTTAATCACAGAGAGTATCATTATAATTCAAACACATTGATTTCGATTCCGAACGGTATCACAATAAAGCTCATAAATGGATAAGAAACAGATAATATTAATATTCTTTTATCTAAGCTTATTAAGTCCTCACAAGAGGCTTTCAGTGATATTTTTCAAGAGTTCTAAGCCCACCCCTTTTGTCGTAGCTTTGAGGCTTTGAGTTATATTAAGTTCGCGTGCTTGTTTTCTTAATAGCTTTCAGAGAAGCTTCCGCTTGGTGGCTGATACTAACTGCTCTTAAGTGAACGTTAGTGCAATATTAATACGTTTGTGTGTCTTTGTCGTACCAAGAAAAATCCATTTTTATCACGGTTTCGTAGCTTAATGCCAGTAGCTTTAAAAAATATAAACATAAGTTTGTAATATGAGAGATAAAATTGATTTTGAATTTAAATTTACGCTTACAAATATTACTGGCATTGCAAGAAAGAACAAATAAAAATAGTTTTATTTGATTTGGCAGCTTTACGTCACGTAGCCATTTTAAGAAGAATGGTTAAAACACTGTTAAATAAAGGTTTTTGGTGATAGGTCTCGAACCGCCTATAAGGACGATTCTATAACGGATTCGCGGTATTTTTACTTGCGCGGAACTTCATCTTGAGTGATTACACACTTACACGATTTATTAAACAACCGCGCAACCGTAATAGCTCAATAATAGTACGTAATAGTTATGATTTATTAGGCAGCCGTGGCCAAGTGAGTAGCTTCATGGTCCGGAGGTTGCGGATTCGATCCCCGCTGAGAGCAACATGACCATAACAATGTGATGACCATAAATGTTTATTTCTTAGTTTTGGATGTTATTTATGCATGCATAAATGTGTATTACATATATGTGTATTATATAAGATTAAATAGTAGTAATAGTAGTTAGTATCACATAATACAAGTCTTACTTAATTTGGGGCTAACTTCGCCGTATATATTTTAATAATCTAAGAAGGTGTTAAAGTATGGTTCATAAAAAAAAAAATTTTCGGTGTAAGGTTTTTTAAAAAATTGTTGAATAAAAAACCGCTCGCCTCTTAAGGCGCTCTTCTTTATCAGGAAGGATTTAGTTGAAATGCTAAAATTTACATAAGCGACGTACCTAACTTTCATCCGACGAAAACATAAAGATTCTAAAAGACGCTCAAACAGACATTTCACTAGCATATTCTTGAATTTGAACAAACGTGGGTACCGCTTTAGCACCAAAGCTTTATCCTACTGGTTTGCCCATTTAATCAAATGGACATACTTATTATGTAGACTAAAATTTTAGATGCTAATGATAGTTTTATTATCATATGATGATAGTAATGAGAAGTGTATGGGCTACGTATATAGTTCCTTTCGGTAATTTAGGTATTATTTTATTATCATGCAGTAAAGTCATACAAAACAGCGGTGATTGGCCTGCCTCCTAATACGCAAGTACACTTTCCAAGCAAAACGTGGGTACTCTGAACACCATGCGACTTTCGGTGATTAACGAAAGAATATGAAATAAATATAGCCAATATTCAACCATTAAAATCAAATAAACTCCATTGTAGAGGAACTTGAACACTGCTGAACCTTCCAAAGCCCAACTTCTTATTCACTTTCTTTTAATTAATATAAATTATTAAACTTACTGTAAACGTACAGTTTTGGTTACATTTTGTGGCGTTCAAGTTCTAAGCACCACTAGCTTGGAAAATGCAGAGAGAACAGTAACAACAAAAAAGGAAGAATATTTATAATTTGGGACTCAATGCTGGCAAATCAGGAAGTTAAGGAACAAGTGCGGAAACACAAAAACCAAAATGTAATCTAAAATCGTGTGTAAAGTTTCGATGCGCTTTAGTTGAAAAGATCCAATTTTCTGTCTGTCTGAGCACCGGATATCATGTGACACACGGCGGAGACACTCAGAAGAGCCGAATACTTATCCAAGGAGATGCTTAGACACACTACAAAACTATGTTCTTGAAACATTCGATACGAGACATAAACCTCCGTTTGGTGTGCGTTGTGTATTTTAATTGTAGTTAATATTTTTTCCATTTTTATTTACATGCTGGGTACTAAAGATCGAGATTTATAAATAACAGTAATAGCTAGGTAGTGTCAAATTGTTATTTCACGTACCATCATCGTCAAAGTCATCATCAAAGCATCATCATATATTTTCTTGTAACAAGTCTGACAAAAAGTATTGGCTATCTATGTATCTTGGATCATGTTTAGGGGTTGTTATAGGCGGCGCTTCAAAAACTAGCTTGTCAGCGTATTTTCTGCTTATACGAAAGTCACTGTACACAATTGTTGTATTTTCTTTGTGTATTTCCGGAGAATAAACAGTACCATGCACTAAAGAATGCCATGATTTGTGACTCTCCTCTATAACTGATAACGCAACATTTGCTTCCTGAGCTTGGCCGTTTAGCGCAACATCAAGAATAGGACCATTATCAAGCGCTTTGTAAAGTCGAAACCAATCAACAGTGTTTTTAAGAAATCCAGGAGCATATTTCTCTAAATCTTTAACTGTGTTTAAATCGTTTGCTAATGGGTCATCCACCGCTACAGCTAATAGTTTCCAATCAGTTTCATCATCATCTAATAATGGGATAGCTCCAAAAAATTTTACCGGTACAACAGTTCCACGTTTCAGGACTCTACAACCGACTTCGATGACATCTAACGGATTGTTATCGCCTCTGTAGTGCGTTCTGGGATCTTTTTTGTGAGGATCTTCCCATGTTTGAGGCAGAGCACCGTAGTTCCAGGAATACCCGTGATTTGGGAATATGTTTGGGATCATGTGTAAAACTCCTCTTTTAAGTTTATGTGTTATTGGATTAAGGGGTAATTCTAGGTTGATTTTTAGTTTAGCATTAGTCCAGCGCGGAGCTGCTATGATCATGTTGACCTGTTTTTTAGATTTGTTCACCCATAGCGGAATGTCGTGTAATGCTGATATTGGGCCACCTTCATCTTTGAAATATATTCTGTAGTCTGGCGTGTTGTAATCTCCACGTGGTTCTGCAACTATTTTTGGGTTTTCATATTGAAATGAAATGTTTTCAGGACATTGCGTCTCAAAATGTTGGTCCATCAATAAAAGTAATAAAATAACAAAATCGTGATTTCACTGAATATAAAAAAATAAAATATTAATAAAAACCCCGTGTTCTATCCAATTAACGAATAATGTTTAACGTACTTAACGTAAACAAATCAAACCATTTTTTTTTTTTTTTTTTATTGGCGGTATCTGCCGAATGTTGTTCAGCAATTTCGCCACAAACAGCGTGATTTAGTCTCGCATGTGAATTTTAGTTGTAACAATTTTTATCATTAAAGCAAAAAAAATAAAAAAATATTTATAAAGAACGTAATTATTAAACAATTAGATCTTAAAGGTATTTAATCAATGGTTAAGTAAAAACTAAGTTAAGAGTTATTTATATTTTGGGAGGAACATAAAATTAAAGAAAAAATAATAATAATATAATATATAATAATAATATAATATAAACGTTCACGTGACAGGTGACAAAGTCACGTGATGTTCAGAAGGATTAGTACCTCTGCCAACCCCTTCGGGGATATTCGGCGTGAACGTTTAAAAAATAATAATGAAATCCCATTATCGCGAATCCCAACTAATTATGTTATGCTCTATAAAGTTTAGACAAAATATAAAAGAAAATTAAATTAAATTAAAAATAATTTAAGTGAAGAAGCAAATAAAAATAAAATGAAAAACTATCTTATAATCAAAAATTAAACAATAACTGACATTTTACATTAATTATTGTATTATTAAAACTATAATCTTATATTGTTGATTCTGATAAATTTACCTAGAACCGTAATTAGATCGGAGGAAGAAGATGATAAACTCAACATACTATGAAAATTTATGAAACCATTTTTATTAAAGAGTATTAAATAAATAATCACAAACTATATAGAGATCGTGTTATGAACAGATTTACCAAAGAGTTCCAACCATAGCTTCCTTGCATCTGTGAGATCATCTGGCGAACTTAGTATGTTATGATTATGAACGAAGCGTAAGAATATAGAAACAGAATCAACTTATTATATCTAGTTAAGTTTTACATAGAATTAGAAAATACGACGGCCGTTTCATTGTTTTTTCCTACTTATATATTCTACAACATTGCAAAACGATACGGAATACCTTATATAGTACATGTATGATATGAAACTCATCAATAAACTAGCCAGACACATTGATGGATTGGAGCATTCCCAGATGAATGCATTTTACTCAGTCGATATGTTGGAAATTGAATAATATAGCTTTATCCGCCTTAACGTTAGAAACAAGTAGAAATAAAAAAAAAACTTTTATCACCGTATATGGTGTTTGTTGAAAACTTTGGAAGACATTTAATTTTTTACAGTATTTATAATCAAGCTTATACCTTTATATCCCAAATCATGAAATATTCCAAGCTCTTCGCTAATTATAAGATGATCATAATGCGTATAGCTTCTTATTGTTTAATAACAGTAACAAGCGAAGAATAAAAGAGAATGTATAAACAGATCTTTGGATATAGACGAAGCTCGAAAGGTTTGTTGGGATCGTACTAAGTGGCGACCGATAGTCTCTACCTACCTCAATAGAAACGGAATATATAATAAACATATGTAATAATTGTTGTTTACTAAAGCTAACATAGGTAAATTGCAGCTTGTACATATGTATTTCCTTGAAAATGTTTTATAAAGTCCCATTTTACAATCATGCTATCACCTAATAAGATTTTACCATTTAATGTATCATTTAAAATATGGGATTCATTAGATTAAGTACAAATAACATACATACTATGTGCACTTAATTGATTAATTAGCTGACAGTGCGCAAACACTAGCAATTAGATTATAAGAGAAGAGAAGAAAATAAACCGTAGAACAGTGCGATGAGTAAGTGGTTTCTGAAATTGTATAACATGACCTGATTGCAAACGTACGTAATACGAATGGTGCGAGGTATTTAATTACCACCGACAACGATTACGCAATACATCTAAGAATGTATGACAGAGGAACTATTGTTTTTAAAATGTTTTAGTTCTGAAGGAATAGAACATCTGGGGTATGACAGTAAAAGGTTGCCATAATTTTGTTTCAGCGACAGCGCCATATTTGGCAAACATACTTAAGGAATTTATAACTAAACATCATCATAAAAGCGAATTATTATGTAATACATACTACAAGAACTATTCTATAATACAAAAGTAATGAGCAGTGAATTAATTTTTCACCTTACGCCGATGTGAATGTAGCGAAATGGCCAAGCCCCATGTTTTGACGAAGGTGTAGAGTTTGTGAAGTTGGGCCTTGTAGAGTTAAGGCGTGTAGTGTTAGAAGCGTGGCTCTACATGAGATCTGATAACTTTTTGACAGTGCGAGTCATATGGGCTCGTCTTGGCAGCATTTTACATGAAAATGTTTTTGGTGGGATCTTAATTGTCATGAAGCATAAAAATAGTAAAATGATATCTCGATTTAAGTCTGGAAGAGAAATCATCGAATCGAGTCGAAAAAAGTAGAATAAGTTAAAATAAAACGGCTTCATCCAAAATAATTCGCGTTTACGAAGGGCCGCTGCCTGGGAAGAAATGATGCTATCGTTTTGTTCCGTAATATTATAAACGCATTTGAATTGCGCTAGTTCATTTCATTTAATACAATGTCAAATTAAGTATAGATAATTGGAATGTTTTGTTCATGAAAATCTTATGTGGGGATTATTACTAATAAATAAAGGATAAATAAGAAACGTTTTTTTTTGATACTAGCTTATTCCGGTTCGATCCCCGCTAGTGTCGACATTTTTCTTTCCTTTATTTATCCTTTGTTTATTATAAAGTATCCCAAAACTGCACTCTGTTTTACCTAGAAGAGATGTGCGATAATGTGTTTCATACTGATTCGTCCCTTCATGTTTCCTTTCACTTTCTACCACCACCAGCCAGTACCAACACCACCAGCACTAGCTTTTCACTCTATTGTTGTTTAAAATAAATATGTTTTATAATGTAAACGGTGAAGAGTTTTTTTTTTACTTTCTGAAACCACAGTAGTAAGCAAAAACCTTTCAAAAAACCAATAAGTGGTTGCATACAAAAAGTCACGTCAAAAATAATTATGTTTATTATTACCATCTTTTCCCCACTCAACTTCCAAAAGTGGCTGACGAATTTCTCATTCCAAAGCTCTGGCTACCCCGTTTAGGGATTTATAGCCGTGAGTATATGTATGTATGTATGTATAAATAAAAATAAAATGGTCTTCAACCCCATTTAAATATTAATAGAAACTTGGGCTCCCCTGTCTTGAAAAATACGTGTGAGAAAATATATGTTTCCTTTTAAATGTTTAATAAACCATCAAAGAAAACGTTTGTTACGGTTACAGCCCCTTTTTTGATAAAAATTAGATATTACCGGTAAATGTTTCCGACATGGTTTAGTAAATTGTAGGATTTCAGGAAAAAACTCTTCTCTTTGGTCTACTAACAGAATTTAGAAAATTTGGAAAATGGAATTCTACAACTGTGATAGCTCAGTGGGTAGATCACCTGCCTATGATACCGACAGGCGTGGGTTCAAATCCCGGGTCAGAACTACTCCGATTTGTCTTTCTTAAAGTCATGTGTGGTCAATTGTTTATAGTGAAAGCAACATATCGCGGGGAAACCCACACGGCTAAGTTGTATTTGGTCACGTGACAGTGTATTCGTAGAAAACGGAGATAAGTCTACCCCCTATCACGTGAGTACATTATCCAAGGAAAAAGGGACAATAATGTCAAGTAATGTTCAGAAGGATTAGTTCCTGTGGTAGAGGATCTACGGTGTGATCGTTTAAGATTGAGAATTTGGAAATCTATTGCTGAAATAATATTGCTCCCAGGAGTTAATAAGGTAGCTAAGATTAAGGTACTTGCGCCAGTTCAATCATTTGTCATAATTTATATATGTAACCGAATCACTTAACTGATATTAATTAATTAGCCTTTACATCAATTACTTTAATCTCTTCCTTCATGGTTACATTGTATGAATAATATACCACGCCAAGTCATATACAGCATCATGTACATGGCTGAGCCTTAATGCGGTGATTACGTTGTCGCATGCCAAATATCCGCGTCATGGATTAATGGAATTACTGTACATCGAAAAAACGATTAAACTTGACATCCGCTGTTAATTCTGTACACAAATTAATTAGGAATACCGGAACTGTACGGATTTATTAGCTGATAATTTGGGATTGTTGAAGTACTCGTTGCTAATTCTAATTAGGTTGTGGATGCATCGAAATTGTGTTAATATTTTAGATTGTTAGCAAACCAATTTCAGAGTTTAGATTACGTCATTCAGATGTCATGTTGTTTTATTCACAACCCAAACTCAACTTTCACTCTGTAAATCTCCGAAGAGGTGGCAGAGGCACTTAAGGGCGTCCCCGGAAAAATAGGTTGATATTGATTGTTTGGAAATTCTATAAAGTCTGATTTGATGATATTGATATGACATGAATAAAATATATGTTGGTGATTGAATAATTTGTTGAAAAATATGATGAAAAAAATTGAATTGGAACATGCTTTGTTTTCATAAAAACCGTATAGGCTCCACTGGCATAACATACATGTGAACTCATTATGTGTCTATATACGCGTAGCTTTAAGATCTGTAACTTTGATGTTTAACTTTTCATTTAAACATTATAGTTATTCAATAAAACAAAATAAACTACATTTATCCAGCGCGCGCGTTTTTTCCGTCCCTGTCACTCTCAGTAAATTTGACGTAAGAGTGAGCGCAATAGCTGCAAAATGTGGGAAGGCCCTTTACTTGACATTGGTGTCACCTTACGTGCAGAAGTCTCAGTACGATTGCCACCCCATTGGGGGTTTTCGGTGTAAAGGTTATTACTTGCTCAAATTATAGCTTCAGTGAAGTGTTGTCAAATTAATAAACCAAAGTCACAAAGGATTTTCTCGGTGAAAAAATTGCGTTTTTAAGAAGTATCAATAAAGGGGCTCGAGTGTCGTTGTCAAAGCACCGTATTTGACGGTTCTTGCTCCAACTTATTTCTTTTACTCAGAATTTTATATCTTATTGAGTCGAGCAAATTAAAATGGCATTTTAATTTATGTCATTTACTATTGACAAAGTGATCGGAAAAACCAATTCCTGTTTGCTGCATTTGCAAATATTTTTGTAAAGGAAATATTCTATTGTAATAACGCATAATTCGACAAAAGTGCCGATTTTCAGCATCAGCATAGCGCCTCCTTCAAATAAACTTTTAGCTAACTCAGGTTTTAATAGAATATTTCTATAAATATTATAAGTAGTAACACAAAATACATTTAACAATAATTTGGATACACATGACAAATACTTAAGACAAGCATGTCTTAGTTGCAGCGTGTTATGTGCTAGAAGGGTTAAGGAAGGATCATTTCTGCGTCAAATACATTTTATCCAAATTTTTCAGTCGCAAAATAATTAACGAGGTCAAAAAGCATCGCCTCTAACTTTGAAAATGCTTTTACAGGTGAACGGTATCACTATTAACAGTTAATAGAGTGGCAAAGCATTCTCATGTTGCACGAAAATAGTGATGCTAATCTTTGTTATTTTGGAATTTAGTTCGGTACCACATAATTTCGTTTTGAAGTGATCTTCGTGTGACTAAGACTATATCCATTTTAAGTCGCTATTTTTGCCGTATGAACTGAATTTTTAATGTGCATAATGCTAAGCCTGAAAGAGATACGTAACAAGTTTATTTTCAAAGATAAATGATAATGAACGGTGAAAAGTTTGATAAAATATCAAATAAAAAATGGTTAAAAACTTTTTCAGTTAAACGGTGTTATATTAAACATACATTGTAATGTTTAAGATAAATGTACTAAAAGCTGAAAGAAAAATGTTATAATAAGATATATACAGTATACAGACTTAAATAAAACCGTGAGGCACGTCAATTGTCTACAATCATCTATAATGAGGCAGCTGTCCCACCGGCAACGAGAGACGAGTGGCTATGACGACGATGGACGAGTAGGGCTAAAATGTGGAAATAAGCTATCGAACTCAACCACAAGCGAATTTTAGGGTTTCGTAGTGCTGAGTGACTGTTTTCTTTCATACATATACTCACGGCTATAAATCCCTTGAAGGGGTAGCCAGAGCTAGGGAATGAGACATTCCTCAGCCACTTTTGGAAGTTGCGTGGGGAAAAGATGGTGAAATAAAGGTTGTTGGTGATGGGTCTCCAACCGCATCGCCCAAAATCCCTTAAAAGCCCCATTACCGTTAGTCGCCTCTTACGTACACCCATCGGAAGAAATGGGGAAGTGCTATTCTAAGCCGACACTACACAGCAATTGTTTTCTTTCATCATAAATTTTGTCGCTTAGGGACAAGCAACGAGCATTGAAGCAAGTCCTCGGCAACCAACAGTGGAAGAGTCAACGACAAGCTATTTTGTACATCACTTTTGTTTACATGCAGCAAGCAAGTCGTGTTCTTACCGGCGGTGGGCCAACTGCCTAACGACGAATTGAACGATTCTTTTATCGCACATTTTAATCGACGATTGTAGACAATTGACGTGCCCCACGGTTTTATTTTAGTCAAGTCGATGCCTATGTTTATAAAGCCCACGACTGTATATATTTTATTATTTGTTAGCTTTTAATACATTTATCTTAAACATTACGATGTATGTATTGTATGTTTAACATAAAACCGTTTAATTTCAAAAGTTTATTACCATTTTTTATTTTCTAGTTATTAGTGTTTATTTCACACTAGCTCACTGGACAGATTTTAGACTCAGACAAAGCTTTAGGCGTTTATTCCGGTACTCTTAGTTCAATCAGCCGTGAATATTTTATTGGTAAATTTTTTCCGGGATGAAAAGTATCCTATTGGATTGGACATAGCAGGCCCAAAGCAGGGATGAATGGAAAATCCAGGGAGGGACTTTTGCCCAGCAGTGAAACACAATAGGTTCATTAAAAAAAATTGACATATATATACTTTTCTAAACTTATTTTAACAAAACGTGTTTGCACGTAAGGAGTCTACCTAGCACTTTGTGGTTACCCTGTTAACGTGTTAAAGGATTGAAAGTAGTAAATCCTGAATTCATTCCTCAATGTTTGCAGGCTCTTAAAACTCGTCTTATATGGGGCGTAGTAAAACAGACTTCACAAAGACAGCAAATTGTTAAATTATTCGTTTACAAACTTGAATTATTTATAGACTCGAGACTTAAAAAGGCATTGTTTGGTAACATAGAACGCAAACAAAGAATAAGTGTAGAAGAAACAAAGGATAGAAGAATTTCGCGCTGGCAGCCATTGTCACGGTAGCTCAATTGGCAGAGCGACGGGGGCGTATACCCGAGGTCGCGGGTTCGATTCCCGCCTGTGTCGAAAATTTTCTTTCCTTTATTTATTAGTAATAATCCCCACATGAGATTTTCATGAACAAAAACATTCAAAATAGATTTATTGAAGTTTTCAGCTTGATTTAGTTTTAATAGTTTTGTATAATTTGAATTCTAGATAGTGTCTATGTATATATAGTGTATTCGTACATAACGGCGATAGGGGTCACGATTATGCACAGTCAAAGCAAAACGTGCGTACTCAGAATATCAGTAGACAACAATGTCACGTGATGCTTAGTAACATTAGTTAGTTAAGGCTAAGAAAAGGATAGCTAGTAAATTCATATAGAATAGAATAGAAAACTCTTTATTGTACATCAGATATGGAAAAACAATTACAAATACACAGAATAAATTAACAAAAGTACAATTGGCGGTCTTATCACTAAAAGCGATCTCTTCCAGACAACCTTTGAATGGAGAGGTCAATAAATTAGAGTCATGTGAGATAGATGTACAACAACATGGTGAAACTGATGACTATGCGTTAATCTGCATAAACAATACAACAATCCAGTCATACTTAAATCTAGTTATAAAATAATAAACTATTAACAAACATATAAATACTATGATACAATAAATTAAAACTACATACAAATATTATGATACATATTTTTATTTATATACTTAATATATATAATTTAATTTGCAACAGTATTATAGCGTTTCAGTGAGGTAGTGCTTTTTTACCATATCCTTAAAAATAGATTGGGATTTAGCCTGACGAATCTCTACCGGAAGTGCGTTCCACAATTGAACAGCCTGCACAGTGAAGGAGGAGCCATAGTAATTGGTTGAATGGGAGGGAATGCTTAATAGAAGATTATGTTCAGAACGTAGATTAAGATCGTGGGAAGAGGAGAGAAATTGAAAACGTTCTTTTAGATAGAAAGGGGTGGCAGGATTGAATAAAATAGAGTGAAAGAAAGTGTATGTGCATTCCGGCGGAGACGAATAGGAAGCCATTTCAGTTGAGTGCGATATACAGATACATGATCATATTTCCTCAATCCAAAAATAAACCTAATGCAAAAGTTTTGGAGGCGCTCAAGTTTATTAAGTTGCTCTTCAGTTATATCAAGGTAGCAGGTATCAGCATAGTCAAGAAGGGGCAAGAGAAGTGATTGAGCTAACGCAGTAGGAAGAAAATTACGCAACCTTCTGAGGGATCCCGCTGAAGCGAACATCTTTCGGCTAACCATTTCTAATTGTGGCACCCAAGATAAGGTGCTGTCTATCATATAATACATTTTTTCACGATTATCATTTATCGGGACACGTTATTATACGTCTTTCTCAACATCAGACAGTCTTTCCGACTATGTTTTCAAGATACCATTAAAGCTAGTGCTGACCCGTTACAGTGATGGGCGACTCGTTCACTTTTAATGCCATTGAATGGCATTATCGGTCTCGACACAGCAAACATGCAATGCAGTATCGGATTCAAACCAGCCGTACCGTTTGCAAACAATTTCCCCAAATACTTTGCATGGCAGGATGTCTGGCAACATCCTTAAAAAACAACGTTATTTCAAATAATTAAAATCTTTTTGTTCATGAAAACCTCATGTGAACACCTTCCGAATTAGTAAAAATTCGGAGGTAGGAAACGCAAACACTACTAAAACGTGTAAAAGAAATAAAGGGTAGAAGAATTTCGCGCTGGCAGTCATTGACACGGTGGCTCAATTGGCAGAGCGTCGGGGCGTATACCCCGTTCGATTTCCGCCTGTGTCGAAATTTTTCTTTCCTTTATTTATTCTTTATTTATTAACATTGTGTCAAAACAAAAAAATATACCTTTGTTGATGGGTGCCGAAAATAACTTTGAGCTTAATCTATTTCTACTTTGGAACCTGAAGTTGTATTGTCGCGAGAAAGACTGAGAAGAAACTCATCAACGCACATCTTTTCTTATGCATGTTGCAATATTGATGTATGTCTTCATTCCGAATAGAGCCTTGATGGCACTAAGCGGTTTCATCTATCATATAATAATTCAAAGTATAGTAAGCTTTTAAATGAAGACTGCGTTTTATTACATACACAAATACGTATAAATAATAGTGTCGGGTTAGAATAGCACTACCCCATTTCTTCCGGTGGGTGTACGTAAGAGGCGACTAACGGTATTGGGGCTTTTAAGGGATTTTTGGGCGATGCGGTTGGAGACCCATCACCAACAACCTTTATTTAAACATCTTTCCCCACACAACTTTCCAATAGTGGTTGAGGAAATTATAATTCCTTAGCTCTGGCTACCCCTTCTAGGGATTTATAGCCGTGAGTATATGTATGTATGTATGTAGTTTCCATTTGGGTAGACATAGACTATCGATCGCCACTTTGTACGATCCTGGCAAACCTTCTAAGTTCCTTTACATGCAATAATCCTTTCATACATGCTTTTAAATTCTTCATACTTCGGACGCCTGTCTTTTCGAGTACACAAGACACCTTCCAAATTTGCTCTATAAATCTATTTTACCAGTTTACTATAACCTATCTTCTCTATGTGTATGTGTCTTTAAACCAACTTAACATAACTTTTTCTATACTTTTTACAATGTCATCTTTCAAAAAGCTCCTTTCTCAAATTACGCAATTATTTTTCATTCGATCACATAACCTAACATTACAAACTTTTGACCTAATTTTCATGCTTCTTTTGCCACACCCAACAATCACAGCTTGGCATAAGCTTAGGAACAAGAACAGCACCAAGCACAGCCATTCGGGCCTTTTTAACCGACTTCAAAAAAAGGAGAAGGTTATCAATTCGTCGAGATATATTTTTTTTAAGTCTGTTCACCGATTACTCGAAGACGCCTGGACCGATACGGAAATATTTTTTTGTCCGAAAGGGTATACTTTATAGGTGGTCCCATGTGCACCGAGTCAGGATCTGATGAGGGAATCCTCACATATTATAGGCACGTAGAATGTGTTAATTAGATTATCTAAAGCTATTTAAGCATTTGCGCCTACTATAAAACATTTTATGGAGCTGAGGTTGTAATGGAAGGTACAACTCCTTAACGGTTTATTTCTGTGCTCTATTTCTTTCTCTATTGCGCTGTGGCGCTCATCTTTGTAATTTTGAGACTTATGTACTCGACGCTTTCTCATACGAAATGCATGTAAGGAAGGCCGCCCCATCATGCACCGCGACTCTATGTATACGTTTTTTTTTATTTAAAAACATATATACACGGTTATGAATCCCTTGAAGCGGTAGCCAGAGCTAGAAAATCAGAAATTCCTTAGCCACTTTTGGAAGTTGAGTGGGGAAAGATGGTGGAATAAAGGTTGTTAGTGATGGGTCTCCAACCGCATCGCCCAAAAATCCCTTAAAAGGCCCAATACCATCGCCTCTTACGTACACCAACCGGAAGAAATGGGGTAGTGTTATTTTAAGCCGACACTACACGGCATATTATTTAAAAAGTAATATGTATTAGACACCGATTGCTCTATTTATTGAATGACACATTATTTTTCACTTTTCTTTCAATGTATTCATAACATTTTCCATGCCTAGTGAAATAAAATCTCCAAATATTATTATTAATAGGGAAATAATAATGGTTCCGAAAAACAAATGAATCTCCAACTACATCTGTCCGACTATTATTCTAATAAACCAGCGTTTTAATAAATTACCGACAAAAACCCAAAACATACCGAAAAAATTTGATAAATGTAACAAACACCTATGAACAGCATCAAATAACATTTTTACTTACAAATATATTTAACTCCGAGTAATAAAACGAAACTTCCGAATAAAATACTGAACCTCCGACAAGTTTATCCGTTGGGAGGGTTGGGGGTTCATCAAAGATGTATTTACTTTTAACAGTCTGAATTTTCCGAAGGAAAATTTATTATTATGTTTAAGGCTTCGAGTATGTCTGTCACGGGTTTTTTGGAAATGCAGACAAATCTTTTGTCTAATCATGTATTTACATACATTAGTAGTGTAATACAAGGGACTCCCACATGAGGTTTTAATGTAAAATACAAATAATACATACATAATTAAGTGATACTAAGGCGTTCTCAAAAAATACTCGCATTCTATCTGAAAAGAAAGACGAATTGTTTGCAGAGTTGTAACAATTCGACAATAGATGGCGCTAACACCAGTAGAAAAGGTGAAAGGAAACAAGCAAATACAAAATTTTCGCACGAGTGGTCCCCCGAGACCATAGCTCAGTTGGGAGAGCGACAGGGGCGTATACTCGAGGTCATAGGTTCGAGTTCTGCTGGTGTCTGGTTTCAGAAAACTTCGAAATTGTAAATTATAAATAGCTCTTTTATGTAGTAGTATCACTTTCATGTAAGCAGAGCAGGCAAACTCATGATCCAATTTATTTCTCCGAATAGTCGACGCTCTCCGCTCGCTTTTAATGTAATCAAAATTTTGAAAAAAAATTGTGTCCCAATTGATCAAAATACTTGAATAGTCAACTCTATTTAGGGGCCACACGACTACCTTAACTGTGGGGACAGTTTGGAACTCATGTAAGATTTATTGGAATTGTACATGAGCCCATAGGCTTGGAATATTCTTTATATATGTATATATATTATCTTCCACATATAACTTATAAATAGTCTAAGAAGTACCAGGTTAACAGCAAAACTTTTATAATTTATCAGTGGGTTTCCTACAATATAAAAACAAATTGAAATGAATCTGCTGTAAATTTTCAAAAGAAGGTGAAAGCCTCTTAGTGAGTTTTTCTGGGAACACTAATTTTTCAAAATTTTATATAAAAGTCCTTATAGTAATTGTACGATACAATTAGCGGATTCATTAAGAATTAAATGATGGATTTACAATTTTTGCCGTGTAGTGCCGGCTTAGAATGTCGCTAATCCTTTCTACCCACGGGTGTCGTAAGAGGCGACTAAGGGTATTGGGGTTTTTTATTGGATTTTTGTGCGATGCGGTTGGAGACCCATCACCAAAAACCTTTATTCTTACCATCTTTTCCCCACTCAACTTCCAAAAGTGGCTGAGGAATTTATAATTCCTTAGCTCTGGTTACCCCTTCTAGGGAAATATAGCCGTGAGTATATGTATGTATGTATGTATTAACAATCTTTACCGTGTTCTGATAATACTATTACTGGAAGTAAAAGTAGTTTTGGGAAGTGGTTCAATGTCTCATTAACAAATATATATATAATCCACTACCTACATTTATTTGCTTAGAGACATAAACTACAAGGCTATCCATAATTATTCATATCGTTTTAACCTTTTCCTAAAACAATTTCCTCGAACCCATTAGATTATCTCATTCGCCAATTATTCGAAAGCTTTGATAAGTCAGTGTTTAAATTGAATTTATGTTACCCTTTCGTTTAGGATCATCATTAGTTCTATGCCTTTTACGTCACTCGTGGAATAATTGGTGCTGGAAATAATATATACATACGAGTTAACATGGAATCTTGTAAAAATATCTTAATTCGAATTTCTTCTTTAGTTGGCGTTGAAGGTCATGAACGGGTTAATGAAGTTACGTGAACAAAAGGGAACAGCATATTCATATTATATTGCACACTACAAAATTATAATATTAACCGTGTAGTGCCGGCTTAGAATGTCGCTACCCCTTTCTACCCACGGGTGTCGTAAGAGACGACTAAGGGTATTGGGGCCTTTTTTGGATTTTTGGGCGTTGCGGTTGGAGCGGTTGATTGCTTTATTTTTTTTTAAAAGCTTTTATTTAACTTGCAATGTATGTTTGTGTGTTCGGGTGAAATCTTTGAACTCAATTTTGAAGTAGATATATTCAACCGTTTGTGCTGAAATTTTGTGGACGCATTTTGTTTGGATGACAATATATGATAAGACATGTGACGTCATTCTAAATTCAATATGGCGGATCATACAAGATGTCAGAACAGTTATATTTAATCCACTTATACAATATGGGTATCAAATGAAAGGGCTTGTTAAGAGTGACTAGAAAAAGAATATGACGTCATTCTGAATCCAATATGGCGGACCATGCAAGATGGCGGAATAGTTACCTTTAGTCTACTTCTACAATATGGGTATCAAATGAAAGGGCTTGTTAAGAGTGACTAGAAAAAGAATATGACGTTATTCTGAATCCAATATGGCGGACCATGCAGGATGGCGGAATAGTTACCTTTAGTCTACTTCTACAATATGGGTATCAAATGAAAGGGCTAGTTAAGAGTGACTAGAAAAAGAATATGACGTCATTCTGAATCCAATATGGCGGACCGTGCAGGATGGCGGAATAGTTACCTTTAGTCTACTTCTACAATATGGGTGTCAAATGAGAGGGCATTTTGAGAGTAATAATAACTTGAAAATAGCCAGCGATAACTAAAAAGTAAAAAATAAAAAAAAATAAGTAAAAAACATTTTAAGAAAAAGCTTTTATTTAAACGCTCTAAAAAGAAGAAAATAAAATATTCCTTTTGGATTATACTAACAACTCCTCATTATACACAATTTATATATAATAATAAAAGCTTGTCGCTCGATTTACCACAAATTATTATGATATAAAGGAATGTTGATAGGTATGTAAACCTCGCGACAAGCTTTTATTATTATATATAAATTGTGTATAATGAGGAGTTGTTAGTATAATCCAAAAGGAATATTTTATTTTCTTCTTTTTAGAGCGTTTAAATAAAAGCTTTTTCTTAAAATGTTTTTTACTTATTTTTTTTACTATCTTCTCCTCCACTCAACTTCCAAAAGTGGCTGAGGAATTTATAATTCCTTAGCTCTGGCTACCCCTTCTAGGGAAATATAGCCGTGAGTATTTATTTATTTATTTTCATAACATAACCATTACAGGCATAGCCTAATGCGATTATATTAAACTTAATCATCTATTAAATATCTGCTACAAAATACTTATCACATAAATTAACATTATTATAATTGAACCTAATAAGTATGAAATAGTTTGGCTAAAGAAACTTTTGGAAAGTTTAGTGGGGAGAAGATGGTAAAATAAAGGTTGTTGGTGATGGGTCTCCAACCGTATCGCCCGAAAACCCCTTAAAAGCCCCAATACCGTTAGTCGCCTCTTACGAACACCCACCGGAAGAAAAGGGTAAGTGCTATTCTAAGCCGACATTACACAGCAAAAAGAAATAAATAGGCGTTCTCAACAATCGTATTCTATCTGATAAGGTAGACAAGTGGCCTTCCGAATTTGTGAAAAATTTGGAGGTAGGGAAAGCAAACGCTACTTAAAAGTGTAAAAGAAACAAAGGATAGAAGAATTTTGCACTGGCAGCCATTGACACGGTAGCTCAATTGGCAGAGCGACCGCGACGGGGGCGTATACCCGAGGTCGCGGGTTCGATTCCCGCCTGTATCGAAAATTTTCTTTCCTTTATTTATCCTTTATTTATTAGTAATAATCCCCACATGAGGTTTTCATGAATAAAAACATTTAAATTATGTGATAGTTAGGTGGTCTCAACATTTGCATTCTATCTGAAAAGGTAGAAAAGTGGCCTTCCGAATTTGTAAAAAAATCGGAGGTAGCGAACGCAAACACGACTTAAAAGTGTAAAAGAAACAAAGGATAGAAGAATTTCGCACTAGCAGCCATTTACACGGTAGCTCAATTGGCAGAGCGACGGGGGCGTATACCCGAGGTCACGGGTTCGATTCCCGCCTGTGTCGAAATTTTTCTTTTCTTTATTTATTAGTAAAAATCTCTACATGAGGTTTTCATGATCAAAAAGATTTTAATTATGTGATAGTTCGGCGTTTTCAACATTTGCATTCTATCTGAAAAGGTAGACAAGTGGCCTTCCGAATTAGTAAAAATTCGGAGGTAGGAAACGCAAAACACTACTTAAACGTGTAAAGGAAATGAAGGATAGAAGAATTTCGCGCTGGCAGCCATTGACACGGTAGCTCAATTGGCAGAGCGTCGCGGGTTCAATTCCCACCTGTGTCGAATTTTTTCTTTCCTTTATTTATTCTTTATCTATTAGTTAGTTGGGATGCCAGCCAATCAAAGTCAAACACCAAATTTTCGATAGCACTCCTGAATTACACTCAGTAGTTGGAGTGTAGTTCACCGATCAAAAAGTACTTGATTTCAATTATCTTATTAGCAATTCATTTGCATATGTTTTTCTAATATTTTGGCTTTGTTGCTCAATAACTCTTACCATATAGGTCATAAATTTTCTTAATATTTCCTAGTAATAACTACCTTGCCAGCTCAGTCAGTCAGAAAAATGTAACACGAATAATGTAGAAAGAGTCTCCAATCAAATTTAAAACTGTCTTAAAAAGCCCCAGAACAAGATTTTACCCCCTAGGAGTGCTATTCTAAAGATTAAGTACAAAAGCTGGTGTGATTGATGAGATGGGACGGTGTGCAATTAAAGCTAGATTGTTATAACCTTGAGTCTTTATTGGTTTTCCAGAATTCACTATCCGCTTATATATTATGGATACATGAATAGGCTTGATCGAGGAGGATAAAAGATCACAAAAAATCTTATTCTATGGTTGGAGTTAAAATAGCTTGTTTAGTGGTAAGTAAGCGATTGTAGGAATAACTCAACTGATATAATTTTCCCTCTAGTGCCGGTCTATTTGCTTGAATATACCTAATTTGCCATTCTAATTTACAATGACTTAATAATGTTTTCAATTTAGAATAATTTTCTCTTGTTTTCCCTCAATTCTCAAAGCTCCCTCAAGTTAATTCAAAAAGTAAACTTTTTGTGACTTTACAACAAAGAGACACATCAAACTAATTAAAGACATAATTGAACATATTCACAGTAAATTGTAAAGTACTGGTAATTAAAAGTTAATGAAGATATTAACTTTATAATTCTTATATTAGAGTATTGAGAGACTTCCTCTTGAAGCCTTAAATTAAAAAAAACTCAAACGTTCACTCTGTGTGTTTCCGAAGGGTTTGGTAGACGTACTTATACTTCTGAATATCACGTGATGTTGTCGCCTGGTGTTTAGAGTACCCATGTTTTGCTTGGACAGTACACTCACGCGATATATATTTTTTTCGAATGGATTGGTTGCTGCACTGGCCTTGTGCTCTGTGCGGCTTCACCATGACTTTATGTGTGCTTCACAGGTGAGGGCCGCCCTGGCGGGGCAAAGGAGTGTACCTAAGCGAAATTGGTTTGAAGGGAAAAGGAGCCCTAAAAAGGTTACCAAACGGTAGGCTTATGCCATACAGTGCTAACTCTCGCGTCCATCGGGAGGCCTATGCCTGTGGCAGAAAAGGAGGTCGGTGTCTGGAGTGGTGTGTTCTTTGTCCGTGAGCGCTGGCAGCCCCTGAGGCCTAAAGCACGTGGGTGATCGGATCGTCGGGATCCAAGATCACGCTACGAGGGCGTCTCTCTCGAGTCCTGACATCGTGCGATAGGGTGCAAGCTTATCGCCGTTTTATTCAAATACACGGTCATATTCATATAACTAAGTATAACTCAGTCACGTAAGTTTCCTCACGATGTTGTCCCTCATCGTTAATATCTATGATAAATTAGAAAGAATAAGAAGTAAAAAAGAAAAGACAAATTGGCGTAGACCCGACCTGGGATTTGAACCTTCATCGTCTGCACAATAAGCGGTGTTCTATCCACTGAGTTATCATAATTGTACTTGAAGTCGTATTTCCAAAAAAAAAAAATGCGTTATACTTAGTTAGCTATTTAACTAATTTAAGAAAGAAACTATGGAAAAATTTAACAACTAGAAAACCACTTCTTGAAACATACTAATCAAGAATTTAAAATTATTTTCAATTTCCCACTCACAATCATCTTTTGATTATATGATTAATATTTTGTAGGGAGTAAAATATAAAATCTTAGAAAATAACTTACTTACTTACTTACTTAAACATACATAAAACCAAGCCTATAAATTACAAAAAGGGGGAAGACATAAGTGCTTGAGAATTAGAAATTCGTCAGCTAAATGTTTTATCTTGCAAATATCAATACATAGTATAAAACAAAGTCGCTTTCGCTGTATGTCCGTATGTATGCTTAGATCTTTAAAACTACGCAACGGATTTTGATGCGGTTTTTTTTAATAGATAGAGTGATTCTTAAGGAAGGTTTGTATGTATAATAAATGCATAATATAGTAGAGGAACACTGATAAATTTAAAGGTTTCTAATGTGATGTCGTAAATAAGCACGTTTTTTTGCGCTTATATTGCAAACGCTGGCTGAACCCTACGAGATAGACCAAAATAATGTACTACAGTATTGTTCACCTTAAAAAGTTCAACAAAAAAGTCCGCGATGGTATATGTCTATCTCTTAGGGATAACCCAGCATAACCATTTTTATTCTTTACTAAAAAATTGTTATTTACGAAGTGATTTTAAACAATACAGCATTAATCCTTATCCAATTAAGTACCTTAAATAAATTGTGCATTTATTATAAAATCAAAATTTATAGATCAATATGCTTTTTACAGCATGTAATTTAAGTGAATATTACCGAAGATATTACAAATTTAAAATGCGGGGTCGTAGTTGTTTGCGCCGGGCGGCGCGTGCCTATAAAAAGCGCGTCGATAGCCGCGCTTCGCCTTTCTTATTCGACTTAGCTTAGGTGCACTCCTTTGCCGCGCCAGGGCGGCCTTCAGCCGCCCGGCAAACAAGTCATGGTGACGCCGCATAGGCCGCAGGGCCAGCAGCACCGAACCGGTGGGATTTTAGTCGGTAGGAGTCCGACATACTCGAGCGACGAGGGATCCATGAGGATTTCCCCACCGGTAAACAAAAAAAAAAAAAAACGCTTCGCCTTACAGCACTTTATGATTTGCAGCGATCGCACGCGTTTATCGGATCTCTCTAGCGAGGAAAATATCAAGAATTAATTAAACTGAATAGAATAAGTATCTTTTGTTGCTGATTATCTTTTAATTTTTATTATTATTAATTCCCCGAATTCCTCTGATACCATCAGATTTACCGTTCCAATTTAAACGCCTACAATTTCCGGTAAAGATATCTTTTGCAATGACCATTAATAAATCGCAGGGTCAAACTTTTAACGTTGCAGGATTAGACTTGAGTGTTGAGTGTTTTTCACATGGCCAATTATATGTCGCGCTGTCAAGAGTAACGTCTAAGCAAAACATGTTTGTATTGGCTAATGACAAAAAAGCTGTGAACGTTGTGTATAAGGACATTCAGTAGTAGGTATATTTTGCATCGCACCCGTGCGAAGCCGGGGCGGGTCGCTAGTTTTATATATTCTTTGTTTCGTAGTTTGCAATCTGGTCATGTGATACCATTTCATAGATTCCCTCGCTCATTGCGCTGTTTCACGATTTCGCTTTTAATGTAATTGCTTGTGTTTGCGCGACCTCCTGTTAATTTACCAATCAGGTTTGTTCGGCGCTTTTGAAATTACGGTACCTATAACTTGTTTCAATATATGCCGGCGGTGAATCCTATTAATATTATAAATGTGGACGTATAGATGTTTGAATGTTTGTGTGTTTGTAGCTAAATTCCCCTTAAACAATAGGTTGTATTAAAATGATATTTAGCAGTATGGTGGATAATGACCCCAATTAACATATAAAATACTTTTTATCTCGTTTTTTTACCAATAAAACATTCAAGCCTGAATGGACTCAAAGTACCGGAAAAAACGCATAATAATTTTTTTCGTTTCGTAGGCTGGGTTAGTTGTGGATAATGATTTTAATAATAACGCTAATGATGTCCCAGATTGCAAATCTTTAGGTCGATCTGTTGAAAGACTGGTAAATTTACTCTGGATAGAGCAAGAATTTGTCATTGTCAAGGGACGAAGTCTGTCGGGTCAATTAGTTACATATAACTTTCTTGATTTTAAGTCATAAAAATCGATTAACGAAAAATATGGCACATGGCACATCACGATTTTTCATGATTTTAAGCTACTATTAAGAATTATTTTTCAATTAGATTATTTATACATATTAGATTAGAGTTAGAAATGCTTGAAAAGGGTGTTTTTAAGTTTATTGAACTATATTTATTTTTCGAATTTTCCGACTGGAATTATTTAATCCTGGTAAGCCTATTAAGGATACTGAGACGCACCTATGATATTATACTATGCTACACAATTATACGAAGTGTGAATTAAATCAGTCCATTGTAGTGTGTCAAAATCGAGTTTAAAAGAGTTGGTTACCTATGTATGTACATACAGGTGAAGCTAATATAAGCTTGCCAAAAAGAACTACATACATACATACATATACTCACGGTTATAAATCCCTAGAAGAGGTAGCCAGAGCTAAGGAATTAGATATTCCTCAGCCACTTTTGGAAAGTTGAGCGGGGAAAAGACGGTGAAATAAAGGTTATCGTAATACCGTTAGTCGCCTCTTCACCACTAGTCCACACAGCACTAGAAAAGAACTAGATGGATAAATATCGAGTCAGAACTAAAAAATCAACAGGTTCGTCAACGTTCATATCATTTATTAATGAAAACATTATGCTCATTCCAATCCATTTGCTAAGACCATAAACTCAACTTCATCAAAAGCACTAATTAATTTTCGTTAATCAATTCAATTGATTCAAAGGATCAAAGGACGGTAGAACGTCATTTGTCACCTAATAACACCTTTTCATGAGCTTTCAAATTGGGTTTGACAACATAGCATTTGGAAGTCTTCGATAGAAAATACAATATTCAAGATTATTCGGATTAATATTGGCTAATTCGATGGCCAAGTTGAATGTTTCTCTTGCTGAAGTTATAAATACACACTGTGGACTGTGGATAGTAATATCTATAAATCGGTAAAACTATGGAAGACAGACCTATCTCAAAGAGTGACTGATCAAGAGTTCAGCCCGCCTTAGACTAATTTTTAGGGGGCGATCCACCAAGTGCCAGGTGTGACACGGTCTGTCTAAAAAGCAACAACTATTGACTGACTACATGTAATTTATTAAGGCTGCGTTATATAGGCTGCAAAAAGGTGCGTTCAGATGAACAGCGTTTAAATTTTTTATGCATCAGTGTTCACAGGACGTTCTTGTAAGGCAGGTCTTCCAAGGCCTAAATAAAACCTTCATTATAGTAGAAAGAGACCCACTATGTGATGAAGAAATTTTATGTTTTCTGGACACATGACCATATTGATGTTTAAAATAATTTTGAACATTAAGTTACATGTCGACAAGTTCGGGAAGCTGCGCCATATCTTGTCGTTCGATCGAATTCCGCAGGGTCACAAGACAAAGGTCTTTGACCAATGTGTGTTGCCATTAAACTTTCCTAATATATATCAATCAAAATTACACTGGACAAAATTTTACAGAAGTATGCCATAATTACTACCTTCTTTTTAAACAACATATTATGTAGTATATGAAATATAGTTATTTATTTGAACAGCATATCAAGTATTTGTTGCGAAAGAAGGATGATAAAACTGCAATTTAATATTTTGTAATACGAATCTCTTGCTTCATTCACCTTCAATTCATGGTACAGAATACTCTAGGGGATGAATATTCCGAACAAATCTTTTACGTGATGCATTTGGAAATAGTAGCGCTAATATTATATTTGCCCAATCTGTATATTTATACAAATGTTTTTATTGCAACAGCGAGTCCAATGATAAGAATGTACTTTGTAGTTAGGGTTATTTTTATTACCAACATTCTTTACATAGAGTAGGATCTTAGTCACTTTGTATACCATGCCATTCAACATTAAGAAAAGTGCATAGAAAGTATGTATACTTAAATTAACTTTTTGTTTAAAATTACTTGTAATCTTTTTGTAATTTTACTTTTACTTTTTTTTACTTTTAATCTATGCTAATATTATACAGAGGAACATTTGTATAATATTAGCAACTGTTTTTATTTTTTGGGAAGTCTTAGAAACTACTGCGCTGATTTTAATTATTTATTATTAAGAGTATAAATAACAAATAAATGTTTTTCGCTCTTTACAACATACTATTTCGACTTATGGTTTAAAAATGATACAAGTTAATTAAAAGCGCGTCGTCGCGCGCCGCACCGCCCGCTCGGCTTGCGAGGGAGGTAACGGAACATCGCGCGGGCGGCTCCCTACGCAGCAGACGTGTTACTTTTGAATAGGTATTTTTGTCTCTAACATACAGTGTTCTTTTCAGAACTAACTTAAATATGTAATCTTATAGAATCGAAAACTCTTTATTGCACATATAACAAAAGTACAATTGGCGGTCTTATCACTAAAAGCGATCTCTTCCAGACAACCTTCGAATGGAGAAGTCAATAAATTACACAGACCTGCAAATTTTAACTTTTATTTTCCCCTTTTGGATTTGAATGCTGATCTTGGGGTATTTTGGTGCGTAGATTACGAATATGTACTTGGTTTTTTTCTATCACCCTCAGTTTTTTTAAAAATCCCTACTTTGTAAAATTGAAAAAAAAACACGACTTTATTTGAGTATTTATTTTTTATAACAATTAAGAAACAATTACATGACTTTAAAACATTAAAAATATATTTGGGGGACAATAAAAAAATAAATAAAAATATCAAATACTTTTGTGGTATCTTGCTTTTTTTTCACTGAAGCTCCGATTGTGAGATTTTCGCTTGAAATTGTGACTTGCATCATCTCGCTTTAACAGCCAACAATAGTCTGCCATCATTGTTTTATTCCACTTTCCCTGATAGCGACGTTCCATCTCCTTCAAATCCTGGTGAAATCTTTCGCCTTGCTCTTCACTTACAGCTCCCAAGTTATCAGGAAAGTAGTTCAAATGTGAATTAAGGAAATGAAGTTTAATGCTCATCGAACATCCCATTTTTCCGTAATTTTAATCATTTTCTCCACAATTTCTTCATAATTTGGGCTTTTGTGGTTTCCTAGGAAATGTCTTACTACTTCCTTAAAAGATTTCCAGGCGTCTAACTCAATTTCACTCAATTTTTCATCGAAAGCTGTGGGACCCACTGTCTATCTTGATTGGCAATTGTTAGGCCAAAATACATATTGTAAACATTACTTATGAATTCAGTAATGTTATGCTGCTGTTTTCTCAGCATAAACTGCCCACAAATGTAGCAAAAATTGTCCGGAGAGTTTAAACACTTTCGCGATGACATTTTTCAAGTGAGCGTTATGAATTGCACAGAAGTACTGATTTGTAGAAAAAATGATATTGCTATTCATACAAGAAATATATCATCTACCTTCATTAACTCTTTTCTAACGATTTAAGTGAATTTTTATAAAAAAAAACATTAAGTCTACTGGAAACGAGGTATTTAGCAAATGACTCAAAAATCCCATTTTTTTTATAATAAAGGTATGTCACTTAGTTAATTAAGTTTTATTTAACTAATTTTATATTTATTAGAACTCATAATTTGTGTCTAATGCATTCAGTGCATTTTTTGTTTAATTCGAATCGATTTAAATAAAATATTATTTAAAAACTAGGAAGGCCTAGGTAATTTTGGAAAAATTAAACGATGCTAAATAACTAAAAAACCTGACGTGATGGAATTTTTTAAATATTTTTCCTGTAATCAGCGCCCCAAAATCTATCCAAATCAGTCATCAAAACTGAAAGGGGAAAACCATTGCAGACCTGTGTTATTCATGTGAGATAGATGTACAACAACATAATATTATTTTTTCAAAACTAACTTACGTTTATGACTTGCCGAACCACCAATTTTTTGACTCGTGAACGTTATTCATACCGTAGTGCCCGAAACATACAAAGACGTATGTGTATATATGTATGTGTATACATACACCCAGTCCCGTCCACAAAAATATAGGACACATAAAATTAAAATACAGATTGATATAAAGGCGTTAGAGGCTTTGGATTAGACTCCTTATAATTCAAATACGTAGCACAAAATATTTAAAAAGGGAAATAAGAACTTAGGAATAAATAATTCTGGGCTCGTATTTAAAAAAGTACGATTCTATTTCTTTTTGATAACTTTAATTTCATACCACGAAATGGAGAACACAAATGGGTCTAAATATTTGTACCAAATGCTCTCACAACTTTAGTATATACCATGTACATTACAATAGTTTTTATTTCACGTCAATACATGCAGTATTTCCGATGCAGCGACCTCGAGAAGTTCAACCCCGTTTTCAAATCTTCAGATTCCGCGCGCTTTTTAATTTGACGTCACAACCCGTGAGCCGCCGGCCGGTCATAGCCACTGCCCGAAGTCGGTCCGTTGGGAATGGTGCGATTGTTTCTTGATTTATTTAATATTCTTGTTTACAATACAGTAACATAAATGATAGTTACTTCTGCCAACCCCAACGTGGGTAACTGCGTGAACGTTTGAGTTTTCAGAGTTGAGTTGTAACAAAACTTTCTGCCTGATTGCTGAAGTAAAAGCTTAGAACTACTTACAGAAATTAAAACTAATTAATTTTACAGAGGATTATAGTTGTTGGTGATTGTTTTATATTATCCATGTTCTATCGGCACAGAATAGCACTAACTCGTTTTTCACAAGGGTAAAAAACATTACTACGAAACATATGAGACAATACGGCTGGAGACCCATCACCTATCAACAACAACCTTTATTATTCAATCTCTTCCCCACTCAAGTTCCAAATGTAGCTGACGAATTTCTAAAGCTGGATCTTTGGCAACCCTTTTTTTAATTTTATAGTCGTGATTATATATATTTATATATATATATTGTGTATTGCTGTGTAGAGTCAGCTTAGAATTGCACTACCCCATTTCTTCCGGGGCGGGTGTAAGTAAGAGGCGACTAACGCTAATGGGGCTTATGTGGGTTTTTGGCGATGTGGTTGGAGACCCATCTTCAACAACCTTTTAATTTACCATCTTTTCCCCACTCAACTTTCCAAAAGTGGTTAAGGAATTTCTGATTCCACAGCTCTGACTACCCCCTCTAGGGATTTATAGCCGTGACTATATGTATGTATGAATGATTATATTTGAATTTTTATATTTAAGTGGCTTTTGATAGTCTCCTATAATAGCTAAGATAAATATATACATACAAATACGTTTCTAAATTACGGCTATAAATCCCTAGATAGGGTAGCCAGAGCCAGAGCTAAGGGATTAGAAATAACTCAGTCACTTTTGGAAACCTTGGTGAGGAAAAGATGGTAATAAAAAGGTTGTCGGTGATGGGTATCCAACCTTATCGCCCAAAAGTCTCTTAAAAGCCCTAATACCGTTAGTTGCCTCTTACGTACTGTTATACCCTGGATATGTTAGGGTTATTGCTTGCCCACCTAATAGCAGCTCACTAGTCAGCATATTTACATCCTTCAGTCATTGTTCCTACTTACATCCAGTCAGTCTTCATTCGGATCTTTAAGAGTGCGGTTGTCCAAAATTTACCTTTCATTTATTTCAGTAATAATTAATATTTCTTTTTTTAAAAAGTGAGATTTATTTTCCGGGCTAACATATTTGGTGGCAGCGGTGGGATACGGAAATTCCCAGTGACGGACACCGCCTAGAAGACTCGCGTATCCCGCTACCATAGTGTTATGAACTTACAAAACAAGTGCTTTATATCGTTTGATTCCGTGACAGTGCCAAAATAATCGTTCTTGTGATTTTATTGTGAAGTGCTCTACTTTATGCTCCTATCTGAAAGGGAGACCTACATCGCAATACCTATTTCATCGTGCCATTCAACGTAACACCGTATACGTTTTGGATCTTGTGCTCCCTGTCCGAGTAACAATAACAGTTATTCACACCATTTCTACGAATCAAGTTGCCGCCGGGAGCGATTTCCGGCCAGACGTCGCGCTATCGGTATGCTAATGCCAAGCGTCGTGTTCTTATCAGCCGCCTACGCGTTCATGCAGTGAGTCTTTGGTCATTGTTTGTCTTATGAATTAGGGTTCTTTGTGCTTCATTTAAAAACCAATTTATTTATTTTTGTTTCGTTGTTGTATATTGTATGTGTGTTTTAATGTGTAATTTTAATTTTGCTTCGTGTTTATTATCCAACTATTATGCCAAAAGTGCCTAAGCCCGAAGACGGGAAACTCTCAATAGAAATCCCTGTTGTAACAGAACAGAGTGCCACTACCGACACCCATACCAAATCGCCTTTAGGTTCTCCTCGTATTACAAGACATACGACAGCTGCCATGGCCATGGCAGAATTAGACCTTAACATATTATTTAAATTTAATAAATCCTACGATGGAAATAGAGAAACTCTTAATTCATTTCTTGTAAATTGCGATAATGCATTTGAGCTAGCATCGGAAGCTCAAAAACCAATTTTATTTAAATTCATACTAGCTCAACTTAATGGTAAAGCGGAAATTGCCTGTTCTATCAAAGAATTCACAAATTGGAATCAACTTAAAGAATTCTTAAAAACACAATTTAGCGAGAGAAAACACTTCTCTCATTTGTTGATGGAACTCCAAGAGAGTAAACAGGGTCCGCAAGAAAATGTAAATCAATATGCTTTGCGAATGGAAACGTACCTTTCTCAGCTACTTACTGAAATATCACTTACTACCTCTAAAGCAAAAGAAATTTCCGGCCGAACAGCGGCTATGGAAGATCTTGCGCTTCACCATTTTCTGATGGGCCTACAACCCCGTATTTCAAACATAGTCAGGTGTAAGACACCAAGGTCATTAAACGAAGCAATTAATTTCGCTGTTTCCGAAGAACGAATCCAACAAACGTTATATAGACGACCTCATATTGAACAAAGACCCAATAATAATAATTCAAATTTAAATAATAGGTTCAGGAGTAGTCCTAGGCCAAATAATCCAAACTTCATTCCTCCTCAGAGGACACCTCCACCTAGACCACACACTAACGGTAACAATTTATTCTGCCGATACTGTAAGATGAATGGCCACGAAATATCGTCATGTAAAAGACGCGAATTTAATAATTCAAGGTCACGCGATTATGCGAATTCATTTAGAAATCCTTCACGTGTAAATTTTGTCGAACCATCTGCTAATGAGGCCGTCAGTTATGACGAAGTCGATGGGGAAGAACAATCCCAAAATAATTTAAACTCTTAAGAGTCTCGCCCCGGTGCCGCTCGAGACAAAACATGGAGTTAGGCACCCCCTCCAAACCACTGAGCCACGAACAGGGTAACCAGCCCCAAACTCTCGCTCTTTCTAAATCTACGAGCCACGAACAGGGTAACCAGCCCCAAACTCTCGCTCTCTCTAAATCTATGAGCCATGAACAGGGTAACCAGCCCCAAACTCTCGCTCTCTCTAATTCTATGAGCCACGGACAGGGTAACCAGCCCCAAACTCTCGCTCTCTCACAATCTACGAACCACGAACAGGGTAACCAGCCCCAAACTCTCGCTCATCCTCATGAAATATATGAAATACATATCGACATAACTAAAAGACTCTTACCCCATGTTCTTGTAGAAACTCAAGCCACGGATATTCCCTTATCCCTATTAGTTGACTCGGGTTCCGCTATATGCCTACTTAAGGAATCAAGTATCCACACTCAGAAATTAGTAAAAGAAATCATCAAGTTGAAAGGTATAGACGCTGGTAATGACGTTGCTTCCACCATAGGACATTTCCAATTAAACCTAAAAGCTGAAGGTAACAAATTGTTGTCACACAAATTCCATGTTGTACGAAATATTAACCTGCCCTATGACGGAATAATAGGTACGGACTTCTTAACCAAATTCGGGTGTACAATAGATTATACTCATGACATTCTAAAGATAGGTAAGCTTAAAATGAAATTATTGTTTACCGAACCCTTTTTTGTTATTCCACCTCGAACTGAGGCAGTGGTTGAGTGTTCTATTCAGAAAACAGATCTGGAAGAAGGTTTAATTACGGATCAACACATTTCTGAAGATCTTCTTATTTCTAATTGCATCGTCAAGGTAAAAGAAAACAAACGCGTCAACATTACAATAGCTAATATATCTGAGCGCTATGTAAATATTAAATCTAATTTAAATCTCCATGTTGAACCTATACATTCAATCTCTTATCCGGCTTTAAATATAATCAACTCTGAAACTACGAAACGAACTGACGAAGTAATTAAATCGTTAAGAATGGGTCATTTAAATGACGAAGAAAAAGATGCTCTCGTAGAACTTACCTCCCAATTTTCAGATATCTTTTGCTTAACTAATGACCAACTTACCTATACGCCTGCTATTGAACACAACATTAAAACCAGTAGCGAAACTCCTATTCACACTAAGTCGTATAGATTTCCGGAATTCCATAAAAAAGAAGTCGAAACGCAAATTAACAAAATGCTTGACCAAAACATAATAGAACCTTCCTCTTCACCTTGGAGCTCACCAATCTGGATAGTTCCCAAAAAGACGGACTCCCAGGGTCAACGTAAGTGGCGCATAGTCATTGACTATAGAAAACTTAATGATATAACGATAGGTGAAACCTACCCGATTCCACAAATTTCTGAAATTCTTGATCAATTAGGGAAAAGTAGGTACTTTAGTACCCTTGATCTCACGTCCGGGTTCCATCAAATCTTAATTTCTCAAGCAAATAAAGCTAAAACAGCATTTTCCGTACCTCAGGGGCACTATCACTTCAACCGTATGCCGTTTGGACTTAAAAATGCGCCATCCACGTTTCAAAAGTTAATGAATACTTGTCTTTCCGGATTACAAGGAACCCGTTGCTTCGTTTATCTCGACGATATTGTGACTTACTCAGCAGATCTTCCGTCTCACATCGATAACCTGAAAGCCATTTTTAAGAGAATTCGTCAATTTAACTTAAAGCTCCAACCTGAGAAATGTGAATTCCTTAGGAGGGAGGTAGCGTATCTAGGACACATAATTAGTGAAGACGGTGTAAAACCAAACCCTGACAAGACAGAATCTGTATCTAAGTTTCCAACTCCTCAGTCTCCAAAGGACATAAAATCTTTTTTAGGTTTAGTTTCATACTATCGAAGGTTCATTCCCGAATTCGCGAAACTCGCCAAACCACTAACTTCCCTTCTCAAGAAGGATATTCCATTCGATTGGAAAAACGAACAACAACTCGCCTTTGAACGTCTCAAAGACAAACTTGTTACGGCCCCTATCTTAGCGTATCCTGATTTTACGCAACCTTTCCTTTTAACTTGTGATGCCTCAAATTTCGCCATATCGGCAATACTATCCCAGGGTCCTATAGGGAAGGCCCGGCCAATAGCTTTCGCCTCCCGCACCCTTAACCGGGCAGAGTGCAATTATAGCGTTACTGAGAAAGAATGCCTCGCTGTGATCTTTGGCACTAAAACATTCAGACCCTATATATATGGGCATCGTTTCACCGTCTTAACAGACCACAAACCCCTTGAGTGGCTATTTAAATGTAAAGATCCAGGTTCACGGTTAATCCGCTGGCGGTTAAAGCTAGAAGAATTCGAATACGATATTAAATACAAAAAGGGCAAAATGAATACTAATGCGGACGCTTTGTCGCGTTATCCAGTAAATCCAGTTCAACCTCCAAGTACTCCTGAATTAGTAGAAGACTTAGCGAATTTATTAACATCACCGCCTTCCTTTGATCCTGACGAATGTAGTCAGAATAATAATAACCAAAATGAACCTGAAATAGAACAATTATCTGATCCAGTTGAGCTTATTCCACCTCCAAGTATCTCGCCAAGTTTAAACTTACCTGACGATGATTACCCCGCGTTTCTAAAAATAATGGCCAATGGAAATAATACATTTAATACTAAGATCCTTGAACATAACGAAGATATAACCAAATCAAAACACAAAATCATTATTATTCCCACCTCTATCGATCTCGATGAATCCAATCCATTTGTTCAGAATATTCTTGATTCTGCACATGACATATCTGAAATGATAATAAACAGAGAAAAAACTCTTCATAGCTTCATATCATTCAATCATGCTGATAAAAGGTATTATTTCTTATTCTTTAAGGTCCATCACTTCAGTAAATCCTCTTACGTGGACATATATAATAGTCTCAAAAATCTTAGGAATGAGTTAGTCATAAATATGGATGGCAATCCAATTACCGATGTCGCAATAACAGAATTCAAGAATCCCTTTGATACACACCAATTTATCAAAATATATAATATGATCCTCTTTCTCTTTAATCATTCCGAAATTACTATCCATATTTATAGGGATAAGATAATCTATCCTTCTATGTCAGAAATACCCAAAATATTGAAAGAAAATCACAATATTCCAATTGCCGGTCATCTCGGTAGTAGTCGGATGCTTAAGAAAATTCAAGAAGTATTTTATTGGAAGAATATGCGCAGTGACATCGAAAATTTTGTTAAAAAGTGTACTCATTGCCAACTTAATAAATCCCTTAGGAAAACGAACCGTGCCCCTATGCAGATCACCAGTACCTCAACAGAACCTTGTCAAAGAATCTCATTAGATATTGTTGGACCTTTGCCGGAATCCGGCCCCGCAAAGTTAAAATATATTTTAACGGTACAGGACGATCTCACCAAATTCTCTTCCGCTTATCCAATCCGTAGCACAACAGCTGAGGAAACCAGTGAATGTCTGATACATTATATTTCAATATTTGGTATACCAAAAACTATTGTTACTGACCAAGGCAGTAACTTTACTTCAGAGCTATTCAAAGAAACTTGTAAATTCTAAAAAATAAAAAATCTTTGGTCCTCTCCTTATCATCCCCAAACCCAGGGTGCCTTGGAACGAAGCCACTCAACGCTCAAAGAGTATCTGAGATCCTTCGTGAACGAAGACCAAACGAATTGGCCTCGTTATGTATATACCGCAATGCTTACCTATAATACTTCAACTCACGCTACAACGCATTACACGCCCTACAAATTAATGTTTGGAAGCAAGCCCGTAATTCCAAATTCTATATATGAAGAGACTCCTGGTGCTACTTACCCCGATTATGTTCGAATGCTCCAAAATAGACTTAAATATTCAAGAGATAAAGCCCTAGATAGCATAAGAAAATCAAAAGAAATCTCTAAAGCCTATTATGATAATCGTAGTCGCCCAATAAAATACAAAACAGGAGACTACGTTTACTTGAAAAATCATTTGAAAATGCGGAAAGCCCTTTCACCAGTGTGGAAAGGCCCCTATAAAGTCATCAAGATAAATGGTAATAATACATTAACTCTTCTTATTAACAGACGCCATGTTACACATCACTTTGATCAAGTGAAACTGGCCGAAATACTTGTAAATAAATATTCATTAGTTGCAGCAAACAGGAGCCCTGTTATAAAGAATAAGTGTTAGTTATACTTTAGTTTAGACATTATCCTAGGTTACTATTAGTTAGAAAGTACATAAGTAGATACTTGCTTTAGTTTTACGAATATGTATATTGTTTTCAGTTCCACATGGGGCGAACCCCAGCGAAATTTCATTCAGCAGATAACTACAAGCTCGGGACTCTTCTATGATTATTTAGGAAAACTCAAAATTAATAAAGCTCAGTTGCAAGTAGTAATTCCAGTAGACATTGCACATATAAAACCACATTTAATTAATATTGATTCAAATATCATAATTTTAAAACGCCTCTGTAATGAAATCAACATCATACAAATTAAACTAGAATGTCATAGTTCATTACAGCCGTTAGAAGCGCGATACCAAGATATGAGTAAAGAGTTTTCTTCTATTTCACATCTCGTTGATAACAGAGTCAAGCGAGGCGCTTGGATGGGTGTTATTGGAACGGCTATGAAACAAATCTTTGGTACATTAGATGAAAATGATGGTGTAAAATATGAGGAAGCGATAACATCCTTACAAGGAAACGAAAAACGTCTAGCTTCTCTAATGAAAAATAATATCTTAGTGACTACCTCTATTTTAAAATCTTATAATGTAAGTCTACGTAGAATTAAGGAAAACGAGGATAATTTAGGCGTAGCTATCGACAAGCTCTCACTTAATGTAAAAGAAATTAATGAATTAACTAACGGTCTACAGATCCTTGCGAATGTTAATGAAGTATTTAGCATTCTAGAAACAGCCATTTTAACCTTGTCCTTCCAATTGGAAGACATCACAAATGCCATTATGTTTAGCAGCCAGGATATCCTTCATCCTGCCATACTGTCCCCAGGACAGTTGTACCAAGAGCTTGCCGATAATTACAGACATTTGTCTAGCGATTTAGAATTACCTGTAAGTTTAGATATTAATTCAATACATTTAATCTTAAGCATTTCTAGGATAGTTTGTTTTTACTTGAACAATAAGATAATCTTTATTTTAAAAGTACCACTGGTTAATGTAAGAGAATATGTATTATTTCATAATTTAGCTATTCCGGTACCCCATAAACCTGAAGAACCAATTTCATTTACATTAATTATACCAAATAATAAGTATATAGCAATGACCATAGACAAAACACGTTACTGTACATTCGACGACCTAGGAGTTTGCAAATCCGTCAGCCCCGGAAACTTTATTTGTGACCTCGAAAGTGTATATTCCACCGATGCAAAACCAATTTGTGAAAGTGAATTATTGGCTAAAGTCATAAGTGAAAAACCGTTACAGTGTGAAACCAAAATTATACATGGAAAATTGAACTTATGGAAATCCCTTACGAATAACAATTGGTTGTATGTACAATCCGACCCCCAAAAGGTGTCTATAGACTGTCAAAATTCCAAATTGTATGAAGTTAGTATTTTAGGAACAGGAATTATTAACATTCCGAAAGATTGTATTGGATACTGTAATAGTGCCACATTTGTACCAAGACATAATGCATTACGTATTACCTCACCAATTAATCATATTCCAGATTTTAATTTAATTAATGATACTTGTTGCAACCTAAATATGGCTAATGCTGTAATTGGTAATGTGTCCCCTATTCATTTGCATAATTTAGACTTAGATGATTTTAAACCCGGAGATAAACTAACATCCATTTTAAATAATTTAAATAAAATTGAAAGGGAAAAACAACCCCACATTGTGGAGTATGGGACGCATTATTCAATCCTTATTCATGTAATGTTATACTTAATAATATTATATTTACTGTACTTAGTTATTAGAATGTCTATTAAGAAATTGAACAACCACCCTTTTAAAGTAAGAACCAGTAAAAGAAAATCCATAACTCTATCTACCCCTGAAGTTATAGAAATGACAGACAGACCAGACACTAATCATGAAAATGTTAGCTCAATAGCTCCACTGAGAAGTAAAATATAATACGAGACTTTGGAAGTTTAACCCAAAAGCCTCTTCTTAAAGGGGGAGGTGTTATACCCTGGATATGTTAGGGTTATTGCTTGCCCACCTAATAGCAGCTCACTAGTCAGCATATTTACATCCTTCAGTCATTGTTCCTACTTACACCCAGTCAGTCTTCATTTGGATCTTTAAGAGTGCGGTTGTCCAAAATTTACCTTTCATTTATTTCAGTAATAATTAATATTTCTTTTTTTAAAAAGTGAGTTTTATTTTCCGGGCTAACAGTACACCCATTGGAAGAGGGGTAGTGCTATTCTATGCCATAACTAAAAGGTTTATCTACGGTGGTTGTTGTTTGTGTGGTGTTTTAACTGGAAAGTCAGTGTTCACTCAGTGTTGAGGCACAATACAGTATTTATTTGCCATTTTGTATAACAAAACTATAAAAACTCCATGCGTACGCAAGCATGAGCGACGAATGGCTGAGGCTGTGACGTCACATCATCACTTTGTCCGCGCCAACCGCATTTAACTCCGTCGGTCAAAAAGCGCACTTTGAACAAAAAAAAAATTTTTTAGTAATTTTTCAACACAAACATACATATACTCACGGCTTTAAATCCCTAGAAGGGGTAGCCAGAGCTAAGGATTTCGAAATTCCTCAGCAACTTTTGGAAAGTTGATTGGGGAAACGATGGTAAAATAAAGGTTTTTGGTGATGGGTCTCCAACCGCATCGCCCATAAATCCCTTAAAAGCTATAATATATAAAAACCTTACCTGTAGATATTGGTAATCCGTTTTATCTTTATTTATTTCCTTTTATGTTAGTCGCCTGCGGCTATTTATCATTGTTTAGTTCCTTTTCGTTATTTTCTGCAATTTGTCGATAATATCTTTATTTCTCTGGTTTATTTAATTGTTTTTATTTGGTTGTTGTTTTGGCAACGACGGAGCTGAGAGTTGTCAAATTTTAATTTATCTTAAACTTTTCTTAAGTAAACAATTTTCAAGGTGTTTGTTTTGTATTGTGAAAAATAGCTTTAACACGGAGAGATAAAAGTTAACTGGACAAAGAGGTATACAGTGCCACTTTGGGTAGTATTGTAGTCTCCACAAGACGTTTTAAAACTGGATTGAAAACGTTTTTAGTAAAAAAAAGATCTAACATAAGGAGGGTAAAAGGGCATGTATCAAGAGTATTGGGAATGTAAAGTTAGAAATAATAATTTGTCAGAATTATCTAAAACGGCGACCGAAAGTCTCTGCTTACGCCAATCTTAAAAAGGGCTTTAGTAAAAGTCTGTAAAACAGTATATAATATGTTCTTAAACCAACTGTTCTCGGCTCAGAAATCAAATAGCAATAGAATTTATTTACCGCAACATTTGAAATGAAACGAAACAGCATTCTTTGAAATGAAATTGAGTGTAACAGAATGCTTTTCAATTTCTCTGAGTGTTTATTATTTCACCTTTTATGTTCAGAAATATAATTTATTCTAAGACACATTTCACCCATCCTGAATTTTACTCAGTTGTGATGGTTTTATGTTGTTTTTTTTTTTTGTATAGTTTCTATAGCATATTTATGAATTCAGATAACTATACGAAAAATATAGAGACAAAGGACATATACTTTCGGCCATGAATCCCAAAAAGGGGTAGTCAGTGCTTCAGAGCTAGAAACTCTTCAGCCACTCTCGTTGGTACTGCGTCTCCAACCGTATTGCCAAAAACCACTTAAAAGTACCACCCAATACCTTAGTCGCCTCTTACGACACCCGTGGTGGGTAGAAAGGAGTACAGACATACTAAGCCAGCACTACAATCATGACATCAATTATGAATCAGTCACTAGAATCCTCGTAGAGTGAAACAAATTCACGTATAAGTTGACCCCCCAAACCGAACTAGGACAAAACCTCCCACAAATACTTTCTTATGCCTATCATATGCCTTCTCCAAATCAATGAAGGTGCAATAAATTTTTTGGTGTTTTGCCAAAAATTTCTCTGTGATGCACCTAAAGGAGCAGATTTGATTCATAAATCCCATTCCCTTCCTATATCCTGCTTAAACATCCCAATTTTTTTCATCCGATTCTTTCATCTCACTTTCGATCAGAACCTTCTTCAGAATCTGTATTTATTAAACCTTCGCATACAATTTGCCGACAACACTAAGTAGACTAATACCTCGGTAGTTTTTGGCTTCTTAGCGTGACCCCTTTCCTTTATATAGGGGCACAATCACGGCTCTACACCAATTTTTTGATACTTGGCCAAGTAGTACAGGCAGGAAATAAACCTAGAAAACAATACATATTTATTAAATATATAAATAAATATAAATAAATAAATATGCTTTGTTTTCGGACCGATAAACTTTGCTACATACATCAACATAATAAAACATAGTACAGACAGGAAATAGACTTAGAAATCAATACATATTTATACATATTTCAGTTAACATAATATCTGGTATAAATTGAGAAGAAAAGGTATACTTTAAAAGAATACTGTATATTGGAGTACCTAGTTTAATTATATACATACATATATATTCAAGGTTATAAATCTCTAGAAGGGGTAGCCAGAGCTTTTGGAAATTGAGTGGGAAAAAGATTGTGAAGTAAATGTTTTTGGTAATGGGTCTCCAACCGCATCGCCCAAAAATCACTTAAAAAGCCCCAATACCCTTTGTTGCCTCTTACGAACACCCACGGGAAGAAATGGGTTAACGGCTTTGCTGTGAAAGTGTTAAAATTCAAAAATTATTTTACGTTAGAGGGTGTCCATTGTCTATAAATTACGTGAAGTGATTTTGGGGAAGGGGGTCAAGTCAAATCTCATCTAATCTCTCGTTGGGGAGAGAGAGGTCTCGACAAATATCACGCAATTTTTTTTCTGACTGAAACAATCGAAATTACTATTTTGGTCCATTCAATCAAAGTTGTATGTTCATGCTTATGATTTAATCTTAAGCGTCACCGTAATATGATTAAGATTATTCACTAAATTGTTCAAAAGAAAACAATTTAAGTTATACTTATGTCAAACCACCATATTTATTTTATACTTATTGCAAATAGCTCAATGTGGTCTGAATTTACGGTATAATTGTGGAACGCCCTTCCTGTGGAGGTGCGATTGGCTAAATCACTAAATGTGTTCAAAGATCTCGTGAAACAACACTATATCACTGAAGCGCTGTAATACTGTTGCTTTTTAAACTATATATATTTATTATATTTCTATAACGTATATGTGTATTTTATTTAGGTATTTGTATTGCTTGTATATATAAAAGTATGTAGTTATTTATGTATGTGTTCATATTCGTTAAATATCTATATTATTTTGTATGATTAATATTTATATTGTTATTTAAATTAAATAAGTTAGTTTTAAGTAAGCTTAATATCTTATTATGTTTTTTTGGCCTTGTTTTGTGCATCTACCCAAATAATTAGTTTATCGATCTCACCTTCCAAAGGTTGTCTGGAAGAGATCGCTTTTAGCGATAAGACCGCCAATTGTACCTCATTGTAAACTGTTTGATCATATTATTACTTTTGTAAATTTGTGTTTGATGTGCAATAAAGAGTTTTTCTATTCTATTCTATTCTACAGTGTAACGTGTGCTTTGTTTTCACGGCACACACAAACACACGAATGAAACCCACATTCTGAAAAATCTTACGTGAGATTGGAGGATGGGGGAGGTTGTTGAATAAAACCTCACAAAGGGGGGAAAGAAGGACAGAAAACTATAAAAAAACATACATACATACATATACTCACGGCTGTAAATCCCTACAAGGGGTAGCCAGAGCTGAGGAACTAGAAGTTCCTCGGCCACTTTTGGAAAGTAGAGTGGGGAAAAGATGGTAAAAATGAAGGTTGCTGGTGATGGGTCTCCAACCACATCGCCCAAAAATCCCTTAATAGCCCCAATACCGTTAGTCGCCTCTTACGTACACCCACCGCAAGAAATGGGGTAATGCTATTCTAAGCCGACACTACACAGCATATAAAAAAAACTTTACGTAATTTAGGGACGCTCTTTACTAGACAAAGAGATATATTATAGTCACATTGCTTAACTATCACTTGATGAAATGCCCTGAAACCCTAAGTCATTCTGTACGCCAACCATAAGAATAAATGGTTTTGTGCTATTCTAAACTAACTGTAAAATTTATTGATTGCGTGTCTTAGTTAAACTTCGTCTAATTGTAGAAGTATTTAAGAAGAAAATTTAAATATAGCGTAAGATATAAAAAAAGCACTTTGAAGGTAAAAATAAATAATTACTACCTTATATTTGAATGGAGAGGCATTAAAGATATACAAGATACTTTAATATTTCACTATTTACATTTCCAGACAAATAATGTCATTACCAGACTCATACAAATTAACGAGAAATATAACAAAAGCTCATTAAAGCTCTTTGTAAATTATTAACTTATTCTGAACTAATTTCATTTATTATTAAAATTGCTTACAGATTATTAAAATTGGCTTCAGTTCTAATTGTAATACGCTAATTACATTTCTTTGATAACCTGTGCGTTGCAGATTATAAAAACCGCCAAGTCTCTCGCCGCAGTCTTTCTATCCTAAAAAGTTTTGAGTTCTGAAAGAATCCAAGTCCTATTCAAATTATTTTGTAATTATAAATCAACATTTAGTAATTGTATCAATAGTTTTCTTTATATTATAATTATAGTGACTTGCTAGAACTGAAAATGAAACAACATTTTTCATTGTGTATGTGGTATTATATTTAAATATTAAAAACTAAAAGTAACGAAGTATGTATATATTAAACAGAAAATATATGTACAGAAAAAGCAGCGATATATAGCAAGACGAGGCCTGTGGGAGCGACTATGTCACGTGAGAAAAGGAACAGTGATATATTTCCTCACTTCTCACGTGGTATTCAAATTCACTAGCATCTTGTTATGGGGGTTGCGATACAAAATGGTTCAATGGATTGTTTGAAAAGATTGATAAATGTACGCGAAATGATAGGTTTACTATGTAGAAATATATAGAGCCTTTGTAGATGGTATTGTTGGTATTCGAAGACTACGAAGGTCATATTTAGTTCAAATTCACAATGCAAACCATTATTTAAAAAGTGCTCAAAAAGACAGACAAAGCGTGATCAATTCAAGAGCAAGTATGAAAAGATTGTTTGCTGTTAATGAAGCTCAAGGGTTGACCAGTATCAATCATCGCTAGTGGTCGTGATCTCGCAAGTTGCAATATTGTCGCTGTCAAAAGCGTCAAACCACATACAAATTATGACATTGACAGCGACAATCGTGCAACTTGCGACACAATCGTCAGTTGCAAAAGATACGTAATCAGCCCCCGGTAGTGTTTGCCTACCCGAACTCTTGTGCGACTTCATGTGTAAGTATAAATTTAGAATCTTCGCATGGGTGATCGTAACAGGCAACTAATGGTATCGGGACTTTTGGGAGATGTGGTGGTAGAGCCATTACTAATAACCTTTATTTCTCTATTTTTTCCCCCTGAACTTCCAAAAGTGACTGAGGGATTTCTTATTCTGAAGCTCTGGCTACCCCTTCTAGGAATTTAAAAGAAGGAATGTAAATTTAATATTAAAATTTAACTTACAACTATTCAATTATTATTCCGCACTAAAAAGTTCCCAAATATGTTTCGTACTGAACCTGCTCATAACCTTATGCGTAATAACAAAAATCCATTGGTCGGTATTACCACAGATAATAAAATACTGTATTACCGATGCAAATGTAAAGCTTTCTTGTTCGTAATATTATTTCTATGACTAATAGTGCCTATTTTTGCCATAAGTTCTATCCTACCCAAATTATATTTGAACCAAGAAACTCATTTCAACATTTATGCCGTAAATCCTGAGGGTTTAATACTTCCAAAGATCACGTGACAATTTTCCCACGTTTTGCTTGCACAGTGAATTATTGTCATAAGGGTTAGCACTATGGCTTAGTAAAGTCACGTGACTAAATTCAACTGAGCCTTGTGGGTTAATTTACCCAGGTTGCTAACCGTGAGGGAAATCATCGTGAGGAGTTTTCTGTTGATACATTGTGTAGAAATGACCCAGGATTTGAGCTCACGTCTACTACATGAGAAGCAGTGTTGTTCCTACTGAGCTATGAAAGTTTTTAAAAATCTACAACACGATTGTACTACTATCACAATTGTTATGATCCACAGCGATTATGTTACACAAATACAATAATTTTGGCTCTAGTTTTTTTTCTCTTGTAAAATGGCGCCTAAATGATAAACAGCTGACCACAATTGGTTGCGGAACAAACCAAAACGCAGCGAGCGAAAAATATGAGGCCATTGGTTTACTCTGGCCAGTCTGTCTTTGAACCGTTACCCGCTTTAGCCCCGTTTACACCTATTCAATACACACATATACATATATATATATATATATATATATATATATATGTATATATACAGCGTGTTAGTTTGGCGGCGATTGTTACTTCAATATTAATTCGTATATTAAAGTTTAATGCTTAATATCAACCATATGAAATAAACAAAAAGATTAAAACCGCTTTAGCAGAAAAACTTACTTTCTCCATCAGATGGAAAACTGTGGTTATCTACACTAGCCTAGCGCACACACTCCTACCCGTATGATGTCTCACCCACACACAGAGAACAGCGGGCGCGTCATGTGACCATCTAGTCTTGCGCACACTTGCTCGTGACCGTATAAACCGCACTATGACAGCAATGCAAAATTTTTTTGAATTTCGCGGCTATGCTTGATTTTTCTTTGAACTTATCGCCGCGCCTGGTGAGGCTGTGGTCTTAGTCGCCTCGTATTTCAATCCAGTATTAAATATGGGGTAGTGTAATTCAAACATTTTCAAGTAAAAAGATTGATGGATGTAAACAAAGCTAGAGAGGTTTGCCAGGATCGTACGAAGTGGCGATCGATAGTCTCTGCCTACCCCAATGGGAACTAATGGCGTGAGAATATGTATGTTAAAAATCTATCTCTATTAATTAACACCGACGATTATAACAAAACTGTCGTCCTAAATAATCAGCTACCGCTATTTTTGTTTTACTTTACATCTCTGCATCCCCAAAGGGTAGTAACGGCGTGAGTATGTATGTAATGTATGTACTTCATGAGCGTAAGATAATAAAGTTAAAAACAAATAGAGACCGTCGAAACGATGCATTTACGTGGCATAAAATAAAGTGCGCAAGAGATACCTATTCATTCATTAACCGACATTGAAATTGGAGGAGTTCTTGGTGTTTACTAAACTCTCTCGGGGCTAAAGGGCTCTAAACGGGTGTATCTGTACTCTATCACAGTTAACTAAAGAATACGAATAAAAATAACTCACCCCGTTTTGATTGGCAGTGGCAGATCCGGGCTATCACCTTTATTTGCGCAAAACGCAGAACATTTTGAGAATTAACATTATAAAACACCAACACTGAACTTTGCTGGTTCGTGTACGCCATATTTACTCAACACAATCACAACACAAGATACTAAAACTGAACTCACACTCCGAAAATTAATGCGAAAAATCAAAGTGACATCCAATCATAAGCGACACAAACACAATGAGCTACAAACAACTAACTTAGTACTAATACTGTTCCTTTGATAAAATGCCGACAAGCCCGCCCGACCTGATACGTATGCAGATTTTGAATTTCGCGGCGATCGATGTTTACGAATTATGATTTTTTCTCTGAACATACTGCCGCATTCCAACGCAGTATTAACTATGGGGTAGTGTTATTCAAATTTATCACGTCAAATAATAACATGTAAAAAATAAGAAGATATTAGAAGCTAAGTTCGATTGATTACTTTGCTGGCCTTGATTTGATTTGGCCGCCGGTTAGGGGTCACGGCGGGTCGCAGCTGTCAGCTGAGTTGCCCGCCTTGTCATCGGTTTCACGCACACATTGAGCGTGTTGGTGTCAATAGTACTACTTTCTTAGTGCAAATTTTAACAAAATTTGAAAAAAAAATAAGTGTGTTTTTTTTCAACGAATTCTGCCTCTATACGTGATAATTAATCATACTTTTCATTGAAAACAGTCCTCCAATTACACCCTGTATATATATATATATATGTATGTATATATATATACTTTTGGGGTCATTGTAATAAGTAGATGCAGACACCAAAACAGAACAAAAACACACAGAACATTACTACATTTAATTTTACGCTCTTGTTTGACTTAATTTAACCTGAGATACAGCAAGAGAGGTTAGTTTGGTCCACTTCATGACTTTTAAGTCGTTCTTACTAATATTATTACCTACATATACTATAAAATCTATACGGCTATAAATCTCTTATCCCTTATCCCTCTGGGTAGCCAGAGCTTTGGAATGAGAAATTCCTCAGCCACTTTTGGATGTTGATTGGGGAAAAGATGGTAATAATAAATGTTTTTGGTGACACGTGACGGGTCTCCAACCACATCGCCCAAAAATCACTTAATAAGCCCCTTTATCCTTAGTCGCCTCTTACGATCACCCACGGATAGAAATGGGGTAGTGCTATTCTAAGCCGACGCTACACGGCACATATTATTACACATACTATTCTCCTGCTTAACACAGTTTCCCACATTACAGTGGTATCATCTCATTAGTCAGGCTACGTAGTGCGATGGTCGTAACCTCCCTGATTAGTCTCAAGTGGTATGGTGGCTTACAGCAATGTGGGAAATTTACCAACCAAACAATTATTTACATAATATCTAGTACTATTATACATAAATACATAAATGTACTCGTGCTCGTAGCTAGAACTTAAGAATTTGAAAGTATGTAGCTTTCTTTCGGAAGTTACAGCCAATTACACGTGAAATAATACTAAAATTACCTACAATTATCGAAATAATTATACATAGATAATACTATATGCAAAGAAACTTATTCACTTTAAACGATTCATATACAATTGAATAAGAACATACATGGAAATATACAAAAATATATATCCTAGCCATTTCCAAGCTGAACGCCTCGCAAAAAACACGGTAATACGAGAATAGAACTAGTACACTTGCTTAATGTAAACGTAGCTTTAACCGTTACTGCAGCAGCTGTTTACTTTGTTAAAATTGAAAAGATTTGTTGCAGGGACCTAAATTAATTTTGTAGAAATAGAAATAACATATGTACATAATAAAATAGAAAACTAATTTATTGCACATCACAAAATATATATTTACAAAATTTCAGTACTAAAGTAAGACTACCATTGGCTGTCTTAACACTAAAACTCTTGGATGGAGAGATCAATCAATAATAACTATGTTAGGTGGATGTTCAATATCATGAAGAAACAAGTTTTTTTACGTACATTCATATACTCACGGCTATAAATCATTAGGAGGGGTAGCCAGAGCTAAGGAATTAGAGATTCCTCAGTCACTTTTGGAAAGTTGGTGTAAAATAAAGGTTGTTGGTGATGGGTCTCAAACCGCATCGCCCAAAAATCCCTTAAAAATGTTTTTGCTAGTTATATCTATATAAAATAAAATAAATGATATTCAATAAAATAAATACATACATACTTGTATTGTTTACCATGTATATACAACATACACGAAGCCTTTTAAATAAAATATATATAAACATTTTATAACATTCCTTTAGTGGTAAGATTAACCGCTTAAGCGCATTAATCGAACGGGATCGAACCCGCAATACCGCATCAAAAACCGATTCGCGCACCACTAGACCACAGCACTTAATTGCATTAATGCAAATTAAATTAGGTGATAACGATAAATTAAGACACATTCGCCGTCAAAAGTTCACTTTCCTGTCCACTGGTCGTGCCTCCTCTGCATTTATATGTACACACATACATACATATACTCACGGCTATAATTCCCTACAAGGGGTAGCCAGAGCCAAGGAATTATAAATTCCTCAGCCACTTTTGGAAGTTGAGTGGGGAAAAGGCGGTAAAATAAAGGTTTTTGGTGATGGGTTTCCAACCGCATCGCCCAAAAATCCAATAAAAAGCCCCAATACCCTTAGTCGCCTCTTACGACACCCGTGGGTAGAAAGGGGTAGCGACATTCTAAGCCGGCACTACACGGCAATATGTACATACACTTAAAGCTGTAAATCCTAAAAAGAGGTATCAAAAGCTGCACATTTTAAAATACCTCAACCACTTTTCGAAGTCGAGTGAGGAAAAGATAAAATAAATGGTAGCTGTCATTTGATGCCGCCATACCAACCAAAAATTGTTTTTAAATTCTTACCCCTTGATCGCCTCTAACGAAATCTGAACTGACGTTAAACAGCTAATATTGTAATTTGAATGTTTTTGTTTATGTAAACCTCATCTGGGGATTATTAATATTAAATAAAGGATAAAAACATTCAAATTATGTGATAGGCGCTCTCAATATTTGCATTCTATCTGAAAAGGTAGACAAGTGGCCTTCCGAATTTGTAAAAAAATCGGAGGTAGGGAACGTAAACTTTACTTAAAAGTGTAAAAGAAACAAAGGATAGAAGAATTTCGCACTGGCAGCCATTGACACGGTGGCTTAATTGGCAGAGCGACGGGGGCGTATACCCGAGGTCGCGAGTTCGATCCCCGCCTGTGTCGAAATTTTTCTTTCCTTTGTTCATCCCTTATTTTTTATCTAATATTGTATTGAAAAAAATACAATATTTTTTTGTTCTATCTTGGAGTTTTAAGTTACAATAAATTTGTATTTATTGCTAACAGGGAAAAGTTTTTGACTAAACAGTGTGTCTCGAAATTTTTTTTTACTCATTTTCTTGATAAAAGGACCATAGAAGGCCATTTGAGACTTAAACCTTTCTCGCTGAGCTATCATAAAATTACATAAACATAAAAGTTCACGCCGAATATCCCCGAAGGGGTTGGCAGAGGTACTAATACTTCTGAACATCAGGTGACTTTGTCACCTGGTGTTCAGAGTACCCACGTTTTGCATGGACAGTGTACTCACGTGATAGGGGGCAGGCCTATCGCCGTTTCCGTTCCGTTATCTGCTTTTTACACTTTTATTTGTAATGTGTCCTAGATCATTTCTTACACGGTTACATTGCTTTTTACATCATTGCTTCAGATAAAGCGTTATTTCATAAATGTTTTCTAACCATAGGATAAGTAAAAATTGTTCCCGGCAATCATAATATTCATATCTACTTTTTTTGCAAATAAACGTAATATTAACAAAGTTTCGATGAAATCACATTCTTCTTATCAAGTAGTGACGGAATCATCCCAAATTGGCCAGCTAATAAATACATGTATGTTGATCCGATATTCCTAATTAATTTGTGTGCTGATTAAACAGTGGATATGAAGCTTAATCGCTTATTCGACGTACAGTAATTCCATGAATAGGATACGATTACGTATTAGATTAAATCCTCGAAACAAGGACATGAACGACGTGTATGTAATTTTCACTTGGAATAGCACTATCCTATTTCTTAGTTTAGATGTTATTGCTGCCCATATTTACATGATTAATTTTTTCATCGCCGACTTTATCGGACTCTTCATTAATAGTCTTTTTGGAAAAAATAAGGGTTTCATCCATTTTCATCAAAATAATTGTCCATTTAATTGTTTGTCAATAGTATGACTACTAGATATAGAGGATATAACAAATTTGAGACTTACACAAATGTCTGCGTGGCGTAGCGGTATACCGTTTGGTAAACACTAAGTACGAAAGACCCAGGTTCGAATCCCGGGTGGTCAAAGTCTATTTGCGTATTTTTTTTGCTTTTGTGTTAGGTTAGAATAATAGGATGCACTAATCCTTCTTTTTCACATTCAACTATGCGAATATGTATGAATAAAGTTAATTGAAAGCATATTGTATGAATTTTGCGTATTCATTTGGTAGGTTTGAGAATATGTTTATAACTTTTGTTTATTTAAATATTTTTGACTAATATTCTCATAGTATATTGTGTTTTACTTTCATGTTGTTGTTCATTTTAAGACCGACTTTCTCAGATACTATAATAAGGTCGTTCAGCATTTTACTTAAATCTTCCGTGGTTTCAGGCAAAACTACAATTTTATCAGCAAATCGGAGATGCGTGATGTACTCGCTGTTTATGTTGATGCCAAGGCCTTCCCAGTCCCTAAGCTTAAAGACATCTTCCAATGCTGCAGAGAACAGTTTCGGAGAAAATATATCTCCCTGTCTCACTCCCTGCTGCAAGATTCAAGAATAGCCCATCGTTTGATCGAAGCCAAGGCTTTTCCATAGTCCACGAGCCCTAGACACAATGGCAGATTATACTCCTTGGTCATCTCATATACTCATGGCCATAACTCCCTAGATGGGATAACCAGAGCTAAGGAATGAAAAATTCCTCAGCCAATTTTGGAAAGTTAAGTGGAGAAAAGATGGTAAAATAAAGGTTGTTGGTGATGGGTCTCCAACCGCATCGCCCAAAAATCCCTTAAAGCCCCAATACCGTTAGTCGCCTCTTACGTACACCCACCGGGAGAATTGGGGTAGTGCTATTCTAAGCCGACACTACACAGCAAACTCCTTGGTCTTCTGTGTAATATGGCGTTGGGTGTCAATGTGGTCTATGGTACCATAGCCTTTTCGAAAACCGTCTTGTTTGGGAGGCTGGAAGTCATCAAACCTACGAGCCAGGAGATTGGTAATGACTCTGGAAATAGTTTGTATACATGGCTCAGAAGTGATGTAGACCTGTAGTTCTATTTTATAAACTTAAGTTTTATTTTTACCTTATTGAGCCATGTTAGCACAATATTGATACTATCTGGTTGTCATATAGCTCAGTATTGACGTTCTGGTTTGAAATAAATCATATTTCGTACGTCATAATCTATACTTACTATAATATTATAAAGAGGAAAGGTTTGATTTTTTGTTTGTTTGTTTGTTTGAATTGAATAGGCTCCAAAACTACTGGACGGATTTGAAAAATTCTTTCACTGTTTTGATGCTACACTATTCCCGAGTGACATAGGCTATATTTCATTTTTTTTTTTAAACAGGGATCCTTACGTAACCTTCAAAAATGTAACCCAAGGTTTTAAAGAAATACCAAAAAAAATCCTTTTATCGCGTGCGCTGCGAAAACTATTGACAATAGAATAAAATTATGTACTACAATTTTATAGAACACATCATTATCTAAAAAAAATGCCCCGACAGCATGTCTCTAACTATTATAGTTATCTCACAACAAGCGTCATTATATAAAATTATTTAAAAATTAAATTAAAATCCTGCTTTAGAAAAGGCTCTTTATTTGTACCTATCTAATCCTTATAAAAAACGTATATATTATTTCAGACTACTTCAATACCCTTATATTACTTTTTGAATTATTCGATTCGAACATTCCATTCGAAAGTTAACTCGAATTAAAAAAATAGATAAAACTCCGCTCGATTAGCTATGCATAGTAAGTTGTTGCAGGCGTCACGAAGGGGTACGGGAGGCTGCTTATCAAAGAGTTATAGCAAAATTTAATTGTAGCGACTATTATCACTGGCCTAGCAGCCGGTCAATTAGCTCATATACCGAGGATACCGATGATCCCAACTGATCTGCCAATTCCATTTAAACGGCTACAATTTCCGGTTAAAACATCTTTTGCTTTAACAATTAATAAGTCCCAAGGCGAAACCTTCAAATTAGTAGGGATTGACCTGCGAAAGAATTGTTTTACTCACGGTCAACTGTACGTTGGCCTATCGCGGATGTGAGCTCCTGAACATCAATTTATTTTGCTGCCCCAAAATACAACAACGTCAAATATTTTTTACAGGGAAGCTCTAACTCTATAAATTGAATGGCTTTTGATGTAATTACTCATTATGAAAAATAAAATAAAAAAAATAAATATATCTAAATATAAATACAAAAAAAATATAACATACATACATACATATACTCACGGCTATAAATCCCTAGAAGGGGTAGCCAGAGCTAAGGAATCAGAAATTCCTCAGCCACTTTTGGAAGTTGTGTGGGGAAAAGATGGTGAAATAAAGGTTGTTGGTGATGGGTCACCAACCGCATCGCCCAAAAATCCCTCAAAAGCCCCAAAACCGTTAGTCGCCTCTTACGTACACCCACCGGAAGAAATGGGGTAGTGCTATTCTAAGCTGACACTACACAGCAAAAAAATATAACATAGCTTAAAACTTTAAAAAAATATATTAAAATAATAATACATGTAATAAAATAAAAAACAAAATGTCAATGATAATTTATGCCCGAGCGAAGCCGGGACGGGCTGCTAGTATTTTATAATTACCATTTAATATTTTAGTATCATGCCCATCCTTATTAACTTTGACTATGAACACTATAGACAGAGCGATGTTACGTCATCCATTTTAAAAAGAGAAGCCCTTATTTAAGTTCTTATATGTTAAAAAGAGACACAAATCTTTATTGTCATCTCTATTGCGTAACCCGTATCGTTTTGTTGATGTCATACTTTTAAATTGTGACAAACAAAGCGTCGACTTGTGAGCGATTTTGGTTTTCTTTTGATTTTGAGAAAGATTTTATTCATTTGTATATTGTTATTGTGACAAAAGAGACTCCATTAATTAAGTTATTATTTAGTGAGGTATGGTTGGGTGTAGCGTGCTTGGCTGCGGAAGCCACAGCGAAAAACACATCGAAGGATTGACTTTCCACAAGTGAGTGAGTTTTTTAATGTTTTTCTACAGATAAATACATAATAAATACATTGCGCAATCAGAAAAAAAGTGATTTAAATGTTAATTACGTTGAACTAGATTACTAGCATTTTCTTTAGTTATTTTGAGCAATTTTTTAATAGTATAACCTAAAAAAATGCAGTATCTCAGTGTTGCCATAATTCACGTTTTCATCCTACCCTGTCGTTAGGGTAAAATTTTCAAATTAGTAAACTGATGTTAATGAGTGAGTATATTATGAATTTCCTCGCGCTATAGCGACGCTGAATGATTTCCAATTGTTATCTACGGAATTAGTAAGTAATAAATTAGTTATATTTATTTAATTTCTTCGTATTCATTACAGTTTTCCTAAAGACCCGAATCTACGAGAAAAATGGATTGCGGCCACTGGAAGATGCAATTGGAAATCAACCAAAGTTTTGAGGCATACTATAAAATTGAAAGGCACCTCGTTTTTGTCCAAAGACTAAGCTTTGGCTCAAATGGTCGCAGTTGTTTTGAAAAAGAATTTAGGTAAAAGAATATTTCCGACATTAAACGACCACATCAGAGAGCAAAATCCGTTCGAAAACCACCTTGTGCTGTTAATAAAGGCTATAGCTTTAAAATACTTAGATGTACGAATACATCATCTTTTGAAAAATGTGACTGAAATAGACGAATGAATTCGAAATTTTCACACGAAACTGATTTTGTTTATAGGTCAATAGTAAATAATGCAATAAAACTCATGTACAAAATAGTGCTGTCTTTTATTTTTCATGATGACCCGTATGATATTTACATAACTTGCACTTATGGAACAGCTGTTTTTTTTGTCCAGTAACAAAGTTAGTCCCGTACAAAAATTTATTCGTAATCATGGGAAGATTCATCCCTGATAGTTAGTACAATGCTTTAGATTTCACGGTGTATTAAACATCAGTATAAATGGTAAAATTAAACAAAATAGATTGTATAATACTAGGAGCAAGTATGTATAATTATATGATTGCAGGAAATAATATAGTAAACAGTAAACCTTTAATTAAACAATAAATTGACGTAATCAATTTTAAATTAAAAAGTAGCTTTTAGAATGGTGATTATAGTATTTTTGGGGTAATTGTTTTCTAGTGATCGCAACATTACAGGGAAAAATATTGCTATCTAAAAGAGGTACTCTCCCGTTGCATTATGACTCTGTCTATAGTGTTCATAGTCAAAGCTTATTAACAATACAAGCAGTACTCTTACCTCTGAGCTGCCGAAGTCATAAATCATGCTTTTGTTCTGGTGTGCCATTTCGGATTTACAAGCTTTCTCTTATTATTTACATACTTATTAATATTTTAACCATTCTCAGTAAATTTACTGGATATTTCTGTTGCTTTCGAAAATAAACAACTTGCTTATACTCACTCATTATTTCAATGAGGTTAGACAGAATCTATCGATTGCTACTAAAAACGACCCTGTTTAATCCCTCTGACTTTCCTCACAATCATTAATCTTCTCATACGAGTTTTTTATTCTTATTAAGTCGGATTCTCCCTTTGTAAAAATGTTGTCAAGCTGCTCTTTAAATTTTTTGTGGCCGTCATCTACTAGCAGCACTACATAGGTACCACTTGACATACAATTTAAATATAAAAATATTCCTATTGAATTGGTAGATAATTATAACCTTCTAGGAATAACAGTCGATAGCAATTGTAACTGGAAATTTCACATAAATAAGATAACAAGTAAATTAAGTAGTTTTACATACGCTCTCTTTGAATTAAAAAAAGCCACCGACCTAAAGACCGCTTCTGCAGCTTACTACGCGTACGCGCATTCCTGGCTGCGCTATGGGGTAATGCTCTGGGGGAGCAGCACTGATGTTGGGAAAGTTTTTATACTCCAAAAGAAGTGTATACGCATTTTGGCCAATATAGATTGTAAGGTTCTAATTATATTTCGGTCAGCAGATGTTGTTGAAATTGTGTTTTTGTAATATGTGCCATCAATTATTTGAGGGTAAACTTATATGTTAATATTTATTTTTAAGTATTACTGTTTTCTCAAATCATTTATAATTATATTATGATTATTCATAGTTAAAAGACATTAGTTTGATTAATTGAAATGGATTTGTTATCATTGCAATTATATTTCAATGTTACATCCTCAAGATTTAGTAAAACCATGTAGTCCGATCCAGGATACACTGCATGGTCACACCGTTCAGAGCGAAAATAACGATTTTTCAACTCATTCCGTTCACCAATCGGTCTCTCGTCCTCCAATCTCGTTCCTATGTTCGGTTCTTCATTCTTTTTAGGTGTGCTGCATTGGAAACACGTCTCGTCTCCGTAAAATAGAAATTGTTACAATCATACAGTTTCAGCTTTTCAGCTAGAAAATGCCAGTGTATAATGACTGTTCAAGTAAATATATGAATTGACAAGGACCTACCTCCGAAATACTATATATGTAAATTCATTTTTGATAGTTGGCGGCAAAAATGGCGGTGAGTAATATAATCATTTTATGTTCTTAAGCCCCTTAATGAGTTATTATACTTATACAGTTTTTTCTTCAATCCACCTTTTTAAGTGATGGTGCGATACTGCGCAGAAAGTGACATAATTCTAATTAACTTTAACAATGACCCACTTTTTAGTCTTATTAAAGTGATAATAAGTAATGTAATATTACCCAGAAGATTGAGGTAATGTATATCTAAAGTGGTTTTACCTACGCGATACAGCGTAGAAAGTGTCATGAATCATAAAAACAGTAAAGATGTTCAATATTAAAATTTTCTTAAAGAGATAATAAGGAATATTAACCAGAACATTGATTGTCATAATGTATTTTCTTGAACTGGTTTTACAAGATATCCCACAAAAGGTGGCATGATTAATATGTATAACCAACTACTAAAATTTCAAAACGTGATAAGGCGTTATACCAAAAGGATTTTTTTTTTTAAATACTTTTCTTTTGTACGAGATACCTACTTCCCAGAAAGTAGCTTTATTCATTTCAGCATTATCATCAATCAGTACATAAATACTACAGGTATATTAAATAATACAATGTGCACCTACCGTACGTTGTCACAACAAATAATATTATACATCGACAACTTTTTAATCTTCTTAAAGAGGTAATACGAGTTGTTATCCAGAAGATCAATTGGCATGCGCCTTCCTAAAGTGGTTGTACGAGATACTTACCAGAAAGTATCTTTATTCATTTCAGCATTATCGTCATTCAGTACATAGTTACTTCATGTATATGAAATAATACGGTGTGCACCTACCGTACGTTATCACAATGAATAATATTATACATCGACAACTTTTTAATCTTCTTAAAGAGGTAATACGAGTTATTATCCAGAAGATCAATTGGCATGCGCTTTCCTAAAGTGGTTGTACGAGATACTTCCCAGAAAGTAGCTTTATTCATTTCAGCATTATCATCAATCAGTACATAGTTACTTCATGTATATGAAATAATACGGTGTGCACCTACCGTACGTTATCACAATGAATAATATTATACATCGACAACTTTTTAATCTTCTTAAAGAGGTAATACGAGATATTATCCAGAAGATCAATTGGCATGCGCTTTCCTAAAGTGGTTGTACGAGATACTTCCCAGAAAGTAGCTTTATTCATTTCAGCATTATCATCAATCAGTAAATAGTTACTACATGTATATTAAATAATACGGTGTGCACCGACCGTAAGTTTTTACTATAAAAACGTTGAGTTGTCGGAAAATAATGTGTCATACGAACCAGTACGAATGACGTACCCAAGCAAGAAGAACCTAAAGGTCGAGACGACCATAGTTCCCATCACTGACGAGTTCTCTGAACATTGGGGTTATATATCCCAGCAGGATTAACATGAAACAGTATGATGGTAAGTATATCGACAGGTACCTGATAATCTACTCAGTGAATTTCACTTGAGGTGCTGACTTTGCCGTAATAATAGTTTGGAAAAATCACAAACACAATATCAGCTTTGATTGCCTTTTGGCTCTTGGTTACATATCCAATAACCTTGTTATGGATAAATCAACATCATTATTTTGAATAATCACATGGTAATAATGTTTTTCATTATTACTCACAAACGAAAATTAAAATAGTTTTCATTATTACCCACATACAAAAGACGACGGACTATCTTGCTGTCTAATTATGATGCCCACATGGCATTACAAGACCGCCGCCGCAACTGTCCCCGCTCGCTACGGTTGTGCTTGTACCTGCCGTGATGAAGACCGTGATGGACATGTCGCGTCACTGCCGCCGCCGCCACCGCCGCCGGCCGCCACCTGCTAGACGCTCACAGGTACACTCAGTGTCGTCACAATGCACATAGGTGCTGATGATGCTGATGATCCATTCATATCTTTGTAAATTATGACGTCGTGGAAGGGTGTAAGAATTTTTTTTTCATAAAATTCATTATTACAACTAATTTTTGAAATTTTTGAGGGCCACGTACCAGAAACGTTTTATTCATGTGTTGTAAATGAAATATATGTATTATATACAAATATTCATATATGTGTGATTGAGATTGTAGATTAGTTCTTAAACCGAGAAATTCATTCAGAGATCATAAGGGAATCATCTCGAATAACACAATAGATTCAAAGGAATCTTACATTTTGTTTCTTTTAGCAATTGTACGTATGCCTTTACCAAAAGTAAAGAACACGAAAAAATGTAGTTTTCACAAACTTGATAAATTTTATCGTTTTCCTTCTAGACCATTACCTTTACCGTTTATCTTTACGAATGTCTCTGTTGGTATTTAGTAAATACAGGGCTCCAATAGCATAACTGACACAATTGAAACCTCTCCATCGCAAAACCACTTACGTGTTTGCAATTGCCAACATACAAATTTGAATTTGTTACTTGTTCATATATTTCTACATATTTAAATAAATAATTTTCTAATATAAAAGTTATATATAAAAAGCAGTTGGTCTTTGGAAGTTTTTACACTAAACTTTTATCATTACATTTTATCTGAATCGCCTTTTGCAGAACGTATTTATAACTGCTTATGGATCCGCATGCAAGGGCGGTCATTTTTATGTCTATGGTCTTTTCATGGTCATACGAGGTCAAAACGAACTGAAGATAGTTCCCTTTTATTGGGTTTGAATCTAGTTGGTTTTAGAAATATTACTATACAAAAGCATATCGCCGGTATGTAGCAGGGTAGGTATGAAATTCCCTTATATTTCTTACGTCAATAATTTACTTTTATTTAATTGGATAGTAATCGAGAGCATGCTATCGTTTTTTGTTTTGTATGTATACATACAATCATATCTCACGCCATTGGTTCCCGTTTGGGTGTGCAGTGACTGTCGATCGCCGCTTTTAGCAACCAAACAATATTTTCGTAAACCTATGTATAACTAAAACACATATTCTGTCAAGGCGAGTCATAAATATACCTATTTACATCACAAGCAAAACATATTGTATAATATTTATACATATGTTATATTTAATTTTAATACAATAATATTCTTGATTGCAACATGATCTTCATGCTTATAATATTTTTTCATTCCATTTGTACCTTGAAACTGCAATTCTCAATGTTCCCTTTTTTGCACATTCGACATATATAAAATAAAGGTGTAGAAATACAGACTTTTTTTTTTGGCCTTAACAAATTCAAAGGCTTTTTTATTTATTTATTAAGTCAGAAAATATCTTTAAGAAAATCTTATAAACTTTAAAGATATTATAATAATGTCTATTACCAAAAGTCTAACAAAAAGAAAGCATTGTTAATTCTGTCTTGTTCTGATTATTTTTCTAGTCGAATTAGTTAAGCAGTTTCTACTGAAATCGTCTAAAATATTGTTAACTATGGTATGGTCATATATATATACATGTATATATGGTTGGCAATAGTAAGTGCTATTATACCTCTATAGGTATGGTGTATCAAATACAGAGTGCACTCATTAATAAGTTTAATGTCTTAAATTAATCAACCAACAACAGTTTGGCGACAAATTCAAATCAAACCTTTCCTCTTGGTTTGGACTTATTCCTAAGCATATAAATATAATTGTATTTTAATCTCGGGAGTATAAGTAATTTATAAATATTATTCTTAAAAATAAATTTAAGAAAGCATTCTTATCTTCTTGTATAGATCTCAAGAAATAGTTGCTACATGTATTTTAATTCTTCTTTCAAATACTTTGGCTACAAAGATTCATCTTTCTATTTAGAAATTTTCGTTAATCATTTTACATTTACAATGACATAAACACTTTTTGGCTGCGTACTGATCAGGGATGCCCATTGGTAGTTTAAGAAAGCAAGTAGATAGACTGGCTAGTCGACCTGTTTGGTATAGCTTTATTTTTTATCATCCTATATGTGATAAACAAAATATGTATTTTGACTTTTGGTATTATACTAGTTTTAGTAGTAAATGACAGTTTTTAAATACTTTGAAATTTAATGGGAAATGGACTTTCACCAATACCTTTAATTGTAATAATTTTATTGTTTGCAATAATTTATTTAACCAAATACATGTTATCATTTGCAACCAGAACTCTAAACATCTACATGGTTTTACTAAATCTTGAGGATGTAACATTGAAATATAATTTATGGTTAAAAGAACTTACCTAAGTGAATTTCTACCAAAATTATATGAAATGTTACATCCGAAGAGATTTAGTACCCACCCTAACCCAGAGAAAGGTGTACCTATCTAACCCTTCAGTTGCAAATTCACAGCTAAGATACCTCTAAAATAAATGAAGAACCGAACATAGGAACGAGATTGGAGGACGAGAGACCGATTGGTGAACGGAATGAGTTGAAAAATCGTTATTTTCGCTCTGAACGGTGTGACCATGCAGTGTATCCTGGATCGGACTACATGGTTTTACTAAATCTCTTCGGATGTAACATTTCATATAATTTTGGTAGAAATTCACTTAGGTAAGTTCTTTTAACCATAAAATATTCAGTGTCTATATTATATATAAAGTTATATTCAATGATTATATCTTGGTATTATGTTTTGTAAAATCATTTCTATTTATTTAATGAATTTCCATAACACTAAAATGCTTTAAATTTAGTAAATTAGATAAATTAGTTAAAATAAAGTGTTTTTGTGTAGAAGGGGAAAGTTGTTTACACGTGTGTATAAATACCCTGACTACACCAACTGACGTCATTCGGTTTCTGGCTTTTGAAGTGTGAACAACTTGTATTTGAGGTTATCGTGAATAGTTTGTACATAAGAAATATACAGAGTTCACTGGAAGACTAGAAGTTTTATTATAACATCCTGAAGTCTAACATCTCAGAAGTGGAAGAAAATTCTACGTCTACAAGCGTTGTAAAAGGTGATGTACTTCATTTTATTTCTTTTAATTTATTACTGTACTATGGGGTAATTAAAACAACATAGATATTCAAGTGTTTCATTGAATGTTAAACCGATAGGTTCAGTTTGTGGCAATAGCTACCCCTTATCGTTCTAATTAGGATTTGAGTCTTTGGCGGAACAGAACTTGTATCCGGTTGGGGCTGCTCTCCAGTGGTATTGGTTCAGATCACCGGAAACACCTATTTATATATATTATTGAAATATTCTAAATTTTAATATTCTCATTTCACTTTATAGTAACCACGTAAAATATATGTATGGATTTTATTAGATAATGTTGAAACCAATAAAATAATAATAACGTGATAAACTTTATAAAATAGTATTCCTAATTGGTGGAATTTCTACTACAATGAATTAATGATACATATGGTTTATATTTGCATGTTATTAATAATAAACACATATCAACGGGGTCTCTTATTAAATGGAAAAGATAGGAATGTTATTTCCTAGATTAAATATAACTCAATGATCTAAAAATTAGCTAAATTCAGTAGAAGACCTTTCACTTGCTTGACAGGGTTTTCTTTTTATGGACACCGTGCAGATTAAAAATAAATATTGTTTAATTATTTGAATGTTTACAATTGGTGTTAAACAAACAATAATATTGGTGATGTATGAGGGTGTCAGTGACCCTCGCAATAGGCTAGGCCTGTATCGTGAGTAGTCTTAATATAGAGTGTAATTCTAACGTATTTACCAAGGTTGAAAGGTGGCTTATTCAAGAATAAATATTAATTACTAGTAGTACTACAATATATACTAATTAGATTCTACTATTGATGCATATAAATAAAGTGAATATATATCCATGGTGTTATTGTTAGTACGGGAGTTTATTGAATAATGCACATTATAGTTCCTAAATTATTCTGATCCATGTTTTTTAAGCCAAATTTGTGTTTTCATTTTATTGCTTCTTTCACTGTTCAGAGTTGTAGTTCTGCTTTGTTATTGGGGCAGGTAAAAAGGGAAATTTTGACCGAAAGTGGATGGCTCTACTCTAATTTCTCTATGGGTTAACATGATTTCATAGTTCATTGAATTTATGGTTTTATAAATTTATTTTAAGTTTTAGGACAATGGAAGGAGAGAATGAACAGCGACGCTTGGAGACTCCTTCTAGGAGCCGCACTCGGCATAGATCCCGAGTTGCCCATGCATCGCGCAGTAGAAGCCCTGTGCGACGCTCCCGGAGCCGTAGCCAGCGAGTGCTGTCAGTGGTCGAGCAAGAGCTCGACCGCGCCAGGGAACTGGTTCGAGAGAAGGAGTTGGCGGTGTTACGTGAGCAAAATGACCGAGTGCGCAGCGCACGACGAACAAATTCTGGAGCGACAGATCACATTGTGAATGTTAAGGATGTGTTTACTTCCTACATGCAACTACCTACACCCATAAATTCATTCAACCATCATGGTATTCACCATGGTAAGGTATAATTTATTATCGGTAAATCGCATACAGCAGACTGGTATGTCGGTTATTTTTGGTAATAATTGCGTTCAAATATTTAGCAAAGAAAATAAATGTTATATGACTGGGGAGAATATGAATAACTTATTTAGTATTACTTTTCCAATTAATAAATCTCAGTGTAATTTAAATATAGCTTCTGAAAATCAACAAGATGGTTTAAAAGAATATAAATTGTGGCATGGTCGACTTGGCCATTTAAATAAACAAAAATTTAATATTTTAAAAAAATGTAGTTGATGAACGCGACTGTAAAATTATTGATATTGTAATACCTACGGACGAGTTATGTGAGCCTTGCATACTCGGCTCGATTACCTTTTTCTGAAAATAAAGATAAGACTAATAATAACCGACCATTGTTTATTATCCACTCTGATGTATGCGGCCCGATTAAGCCTACTACTATCGACGATAAAAATTATTTTGTAACTTTTATTGACGATTTTACGCATTATACTGTTCATATTTAATGTATGCTAGGTTAGAGGTACTTAAATGTTTTCAAGATTTTGTAGCTAAGAGTGAGAATCTATTTAACTTCAAAGTAACTAATTTGTATTGTGATAATGGGCGAGAATATCTGTCTAATGAGTTCAAAAATTACTGTGTTTGCAAGGGGATAACTTAATTATCATTTAACTGTACCATACACGCCACAGCAAAATGGTGTCGCAGAGCGCATGAATCGTACGTTAACCGAAATGGCGCGAACATTGGTTACAAGTGCGAAGTTAGATAAGTCATATTGGGGTGAAGCTATATTAACATCTACATATATAACAAATAGACTGCCCACAAAAGCGCTTCCTAATAATAAAACACCATACGAAATGTGGCATAATAAAACACCGAAGATTAATCATTTAAAAATATTCGGTTCTACTGCATATGTTCATGATAAAACAAAGGGGTCGAAGTTTGATGAAAAGTCTTTTAAAGCCATACTAGTCGGTTACGACAGAAATGGTTATAAATTAATAAATGTAGAAAATTATCAGTTCCTAATTGCAAGGGATGTTGTATTTGACGAGTTGAATTTCGAATCCTCTAGACCTGTCAACAATTTGGTGCGAGTTGAAATTCCCGCCGAAATTTATAAACCCGATAGTGAATCGGCAAAGTTAATAGGCAACAAACACGGTAGTCCCCTCATGAGCTCGGAAGCTGGACCTTCATCTAGCAAACTGAGACGTAGTGAAAGAATTCAAAATTTGCCCACAATTGATTATAAACAATTAGATGATCCTGGCCCTTATCTATCACTTACAGCAAATCTAATGTTACCTAATAATTATGACGATATTTTTAATAGAGATGATACTAGTAAATGGTTAAAAGCAATAGAAAATGAAATAGAGTCTATTAATAGTAATAATACATGGAGTCTTGTAGAAAGACTTCACAATCTCAATATTATTAGTAGTTCTAAATGGGTTTTTACAATTAAAAATAATGAGTTGGGTGAGCCTACACGGTATAAAGCGCGACTAGTCGCCCGTGGCCTCACACAACCATACTTACAGGACTATGACGAAACGTTCGCTCCAGTAGCACGTATTACAACCTTTCGATTCATTTTAGCACTTGCAAATCAGTTTGACTTACATGCCCATCATATGGATGTAAAAACCACGTTTTTAAATGGAATCCTTAAAGAGGACATCTATATGGAAGTGCCAAAGGGCGTTTCAGCGAGTCCTAATCAAGTTTGTAAATTAAATAAGATATTGTACGGTTTAACAATCTTCTCGGTGTTGGTTTGAACGTTTCGATCATACTCTTAAGGCTATCGGTTTTGAGCATTCACAGGTCGATCCTTGTTTATATATTTTAAATAAAAATAGTATGAATGAAAATGTATACATTGTTCTTTATATAGATGATCTGTTAATTTGTACAAAAAGTGAACAAAATATGGATTTATATAAAAAAAAACGTTTAATGCAAGAATTCTGTATGACAGATTTAAATGAAGTGAAACTATTTTTGGGCATTAAGATACAACGAACTGAATGTATGTTAACTTTGGATCAATCTTTATACCTAAAAATTGTTTTGAGCAAGTATTCCATGAGTGATTGTAATCCATCAAAATCACCATTTCCATCAAAGTTAGATCATGTAGTTTTAAGTTCAGATGCACATTATGATGCACCTTGTAAAAATGTCATAGGGTGTCTTATGTATGCGATGCTATGTACGCGGCCAGACATTTGTGCAGCAATAGGTATTCTAAGTCGATATCAAAGTAAAAATAATGAGGAGTTATGGAATTGCTTAAAACATCTATTGAGGTACATAAAAGGCACTGTTGATTTAAAGTTGACCTATGTAAAATGTAACTATAAACAGCTGGTTGTTGGTTATGCAGATTCTGATTGGGGAGGCGACATAACTGACAGAAAGAGTACAACTGGACATGTTTTTAAATTGTTCGATAATTGTACAGTATCGTGGAATACACGAAAGCAAAACACTGTCGCTGCTTCCTCAACGGAAGCTGAATATATGGCTTTATTTGAAGCAGTTAGAGAAGCGACTTGGATAAAATCTTTGTTAAATAGTATTTTGATTTCAGTAAAATTGCCAATTATTATATTTGAGGATAATAATAGCTGTATTAGTATAGCTAATAATCCGACCAATCACATAAGGTCGAAGCATATCGATGTTAAGTACCACTTTACTCGTGAACAAATTACTAACAAAGTAATAAAGCTAGAATATATTTCCACAGGAAATCAACTGGCCGATATCTTCACGAAAATGGTACATACTCCAAAGTTTATTGAAATTAATTTAAATTGTGAAATTAGATATGATTTTTATAATAGTAATTAAAGTAAGTAGTTAATCTTAAAATAATAAAAGTGATCTTATTGTCAAATGAAACATTGAATTAATTATAGAATTACTTTCAGTTCTAATTGTGTAAATACTTGAATATTTGAGGGGGACTGTTGAAATATACGTATAACAGTATACATATATTTACAAATATCCAATTCATTCAATCATTCCTTCATTCAAACGATGTTCACTCAAAGCCAATCATTAATCAATGTTCATTCTTGTCTTGTCATTTATTCTAATTATAACTTTAATAACCGAAGGTCGTCTCTTACTTGCCGCTCTAAACCTGCACCCATTTTCATCAGAGGGCATGAAAAATAAGCGCAAAACCACTGTTGCCGTTTCACGAATGCAGCCATGGATACACATAGCTGCTCTTAGCGTTAACGATGATGAACCTGATGAGACCAGTAGTGATGCAAGCGATGGCAATAGCTCTGATGTTTCGGATAATTGATATCTTTTATATTATGCTAGTAAAATCTTTGTTTCGAAATTAATTTACTATTTTAAAAAAATAATGCGCTTTTATTTATTACGTCTATATATGTATTATCACGTGAATTGAATTAGATGTTAGGTTTAAGATTGATGTTGATTTACTATCTGATATTATGTACCTCGAAATGTTCGAGAATGTTGATTTACTATCTGATATTATGTACCTCGAAATGTTCGAGAATGTTGATTTACTATCTGATATTATGTACCTCGAAATGTTCGAGAATGTTGATTTACTACCTGATATTATGTACCTCGAAATGTTCGAGAATTTTGATTTACTATCTGATATTATGTACCTCGAAATGTTCGAGAATGTTGATTTACTATCTGATATTATGTACCTCGAAATGTTCGAGAATTTTGATTTACTATCTGATATTATGTACCTCGAAATGTTCGAGAATTTTGATTTACTATCTGATATTATGTACCTCGAAATGTTCGAGAATTTTGATTTACTATCTGATATTATGTACCTCGAAATGTTCGAGAATGTTGATTTACTACCTGATATTATGTACCTCGAAATGTTCGAGAATTTTGATTTACTATCTGATATTATGTACCTCGAAATGTTCGAGAATGTTGATTTACTACCTGATATTATGTACCTCGAAATGTTCGAGAATGTTGATTTACTATCTGATATTATGTACCTCGAAATGTTCGAGAATGTTGATTTACTATCTGATATTATGTACCTAGAAATGTTCGAGAATTTTGATTTACTATCTGATATTATGTACCTCGAAATGTTCGAGAATGTTAATTTACTACCTGATGTTATGTACCTCGAAATGTTCGAGAATTTTGATTTACTATCTGATATTATGTACCTCGAAATGTTCGAGAATGTTGATTTACTACCTGATATTATGTACCTCGAAATGTTCGAGAATTTTGATTTACTATCTGATATTATGTACCTCGAAATGTTAGAGATCAGTAATTATAAATAAGTTATGGAGTATGTGTATCGTAAAGCTTGAGAACGTTGTTATCACATTATTATGTATGATTATTTCATATTCAATCATCATTCAATAGGCTCGAGATTAGTAACTGTATATAGGCATGTCAGACCGAATGTAAGGTTATCACTTGATGTCGTGTATGGGGTCATACACGTCGTCAGGATGGACGAATGTAAGGTTCTAATTATATTTTGGTCAGCAGATGTTGTTGAAATTGTGTTTTTGTAATATGTGCCATCAATTATTTGAGGGTAAACTTATATGTTAATATTTATTTTTAAGTATTACTGTTTTCTCAAATCATTTATAATTATATTATGATTATTCATAGTTAAAAGACATTAGTTTGATTAATTGAAATGGATTTGTTATCATTGCAAATATTCAGTGTCTATATTATATATAAAGTTATATTCAATGATTATATCTTGGTATTATGTTTTGTAAAATCATTTCTATTTATTTAATGAATTTCCATAACACTAAAATGCTTTAAATTTAGTAAATTAGATAAATTAGTTAAAATAAAGTGTTTTTGTGTAGAAGGGGAAAGTTTTTTACACGTGTGTATAAATACCCTGACTACACCAACTGACGTCATTCGGTTTCTGGCTTTTGAAGTGTGAACAACTTGTATTTGAGGTTATCGTGAATAGTTTGTACATAAGAAATATACAGAGTTCACTGGAAGACTAGAAGTTTTATTATAACATCCTGAAGTCTAACAAGATAGTACAACCAGTTGTAGAACCTATTTCAAGAAATATCGTATACTCACTTTCGCATCACTTTATATCCAAGAAATATGTATGTATGTAATAAATAATATTAATAGCTTTCCCATTTACTCAAGGCCAGCAAACTTAAGACCTCAAACCAGGCTCGCCATAGTTCAGACTAAATTAAAGATGGTTGACAACGGTCCGTTCTCGATGGCGGTCAAAGTATATAATGCGCTACCAGACAGTATAAAAAATGCCCAAAAGTCATTCAAAACGCAACTTATAAATTTTTTGGTCGATAAGTGTTACTGGATTTTTAGTTAATAATTAAAGAAGTATTTTTATTATATTATATTGCAATTACTAAATAATTTAATGATATATTTTCAATGTTTTATTGTATTTTTTTTCATATTTTGTAAATAATTTTGTATTTTTCTTCTTATGTGTTGTAGAATAAGAATTTAGTTATTAAGTATTGTTGTTGTGCCCCAACGGGGTCTTGTTTGTCCTACACTATGATTTGTTAAGATCTTACCTGTAAAACAAGAATGCAAATAAATGAATTGAATTGAATTGAATAGAATAGAAAATACGATATTGCAAAATAAATATTTACAGAAGTTTCAGTACAAAAGCAAAAGTATAATTGGCGGTCTTATCACTTATAGGCCTACCTGCATCGGTTCTAAATATCTTATTCTCCACTTAAGCTTCTTTTAAATTCAACAACTTTTTATTAATACTTGGATACAATAACGATGAGCGGTATAAATTATATTCTAAGGATAATTTAAAAAAATACTAGTATAAATTGAAATGGATGTAAAAACAGCAATGTTCATCTATAGTAAAATCAAAGGAAATGATTGGCAGCTACGTGATGGAATATATTAAAAGTAAAAAATATATTCAGATCACGTTAGAAGAAATGAATATGAAAATTGAAAAAGAATACGACTCATATTACACATTATGCCGAAAAGATAATTGCATATGGGTGACGACTAGAATTTATCATGTTTCGAGTTTTTTTCTTATACTATAAATACATTTGACATACATATACTCACGCTGTTAATTCCCATTGGGGTAGGCAGAGACTATCGTTCGCCACTTCGTGCGATCCTGGTAAACCTCTCTTGCTTTGTCTACATCCATCAATCTTTTTATACCTGCTCTTTTATTCTTCATACTTCGGACGCCTGCCTTTTTGAGCACACTCTCAATTTGGTCTAAAAGTGTCTTTCGTGGCCATCCTCTACTAACATTACCTTCCACATTAGCTCTATAGATATCTTTTACCAATTTCATATCATCTATCCTCTCGATGTGCCCAATCTCAAAATTCCTTTTTCTATCTTACTTACAATATCATCTTTTATACCACACCTTTCACGAATCACGTAATTTCTCACACGATCGCATAACCTTACATTACAAACTTTTCTGAGGGACCTCATTGCTACTGCATTCAATCTACTTTCATGTTTCATCTGCCTCATCCAACATTCACTGCCATACATACGCGTTCTTAACAGCATCATGCACAGCCATTCGGGCCTTTTCAGACACCGATTGACTAGACATTAGACCGTCCAGTGCTCCATTAATCGCATTTCCCTTTTTCACTCATTTCTCGATATCTTCAACAAATTTTCCAACAACGTGCTTTAAACAAAGAATTGAGCTCTCAGTGGAAAGTTCGGGTCGGAAACCAAACTGGGCGTCATGTGGCTGGGTATACCTACACAGGTGTCTGTTCAACAAACTGTCAAGTATCTTGGCTAATATGGTCGCTAATGATACTGGCCTATAGTTGTTTTTATCCGCAATATCACCGGTTAAATTTTTTACTTTAGGTACTACTATTTTTCGTAAGATCACTAGGGAGGTAACCGGTTTATGCGTAATCTACTCTGAGTTTCAAATCAATTATTTTCGTAGAAATTTGTATTACTGTGATAATATATATTCGTGTCAATTGAATGTAAAATTTGCGTCTCGATATTTAAATTAAAAAAACCTTCTCTCCTAGAAAACAAATAAATATCTACTGGTTTTCAAATATTCGAACTGAATACGAATTTACTGGCAATAATATAACAAAATTGAAATGAAATCCTTTATGTAATGATTGCAGAACTACACTCAAACGAATGAAAGCAATTCACGAGTTCTGTTCAAAGTTTGATGTTTGGTTATGATTGGCCGTAGCTGAACTAACTATTAGTTGGTGTATACGGGATAGAATTTCCCAACGCCAGCTGTAGCCGCAACATAGAAAGTATGATAGCGAGATTTCCAATATAAACACTCAGTATTGAAAAAATACTGCTTTATTAGAATCCGAAAATTGGTTCGAAACTATTCTTTAATTACGGAACAAATGAGTTACTCAGTTCGTCAATTCTTTACTATACAGTCATATGGATAATGCATATTCCAAAGGTCTGTCTGTATTTATGTTTATTTTCTTCATCGGGAATTAAAAACTGTCCATCTCCAGGGCCATGAAGTGAACGAAAAAGCCACTAAGCAAATCAATGTTATTTTTAAGTTCATTATTCGGAAAATAACTCCGTCTTTATATAACCCACAAAATTCTTCCTCTAATTGTTACGGGATTACCAACATAACTAAATACCAGTGTGATGAGAAGGGAGTAATTTATTTTTGCGATATGATGAGCATTAGTAATGAGAGGAAATTCGAAACAAACACCCAACCCAACATGACACGTTCTGTAACAAACAAATAACAAGTCTTCCATCTCTTTTATTCTGATACAAGTAAAGTGAGATAAAGTATGCATACAACTTTTTTATTTCTGAGTTAAAGTTAGGTTTGCAAGTTAAAGGAGGGTAACCACATTTTCATGTTAACGAGTTTTTTCTGTTACAAAAAAAACATGTTCCGTGTTTCGTTGTTGGCTTAACCATGATAGAAAAGTAATATTTGTGTTTAAATTATGCAGTACTTGTATTTAAAAAAAAAACACAAAGTTAAAATATTTCTTTACAGTATCAAATTATAATGCATGGCCTTCGGTCATATATACCAAAGATACCCCAAAAAAGAGTGCTTTTTTATATGGTAAGCACTGTTTCACTGACAGTCACGTGCTAGATCTTGCTATCAATAATAGGTCTTATGAAAATACAGTAAGGTCGATAATTGTAGAAAAATAAATATTTAATTGTCAAACAGTCTTGTCATACTCGCGGTCAACTTTTGTGCGTTGAATTTGTATGGAATGCCGCACTCCTCCGTCTGTTAGGCAGCGTTCGGGAAGCTGCGCCATATCTTTTCCAAAATTCCGCAGAGTCTAAAGACAAAGTTCTTTGACCAGTGTAAGTTGCCAGTCATGACATACGGCATAAAGACATGACAAAAATTAAGTGGCTCTGGGCAGGGCACATTACGCGTAGAACCGACAGCCGGCCGTTGGGGCTTGAAGGTTCTGGAGTGGCGGCCACGTACAGGACAACGCAGTGTGTGTAGGCCTTCCACAAAGTGGACCAACGACTTGGTAAAGGTCGAGGAAAGCAGATGTATGAGGACAGCTTAGGACCGGTCGTTGTGGATATCTTTGGGGGAGGCTTAAGTTCAGCAGTAGATTGGCTGATGATGATGCAAAATTATTTTAAGCTGGGTAGACAGAAATATGCTACTTAATAATTTATTTTAACGTTTGTTTCTCAATCAATTGTGTGGTTTTTTAATAAAAAAAGAATAATTAATACAATAATACAATAATTAATCAATGATTTTAGAACTAATGTGGAAGGTAATGTAAGTAGAGTACGACCACGGAGGACACACTTGGGCCAAATAGAGAGTGTGCTCAAAAAGACAGGCGTCCGAAGTATGAAGAACAAAACAGCATGTATGAAAAGATTGATGGATGTAAACGAAGCTAGGGAGGTTTGCCAGGATCGTACAAAATAGCGATCAATAGCCTCTGCCTACCCCAATGTAAAACATTGGCGTGAATATATGAATGTGTGGGAGTCATGTTAGAGCGCAAACTACTGCGGACTCACTCGCACATAGCAGCATCTCACTCATATTCCTACATCGCGGAGTGTAAATGTTTTTCGAGTTAAGCATAGATACAAATTTAAGGTTGGTACACAGCAGGGTGTACTGGCCAGTATATCTTTGCTGTTTCCACAAATGTATATTATATATGCAAATCTATTTTAGTTGGGGTTTTACTTACGCTTTTAAATTTGTGGTTTTAATTACAATTTTTTAATCTACCTTTTTATTATTTTGATCCTTTTTTTCGATGACATAGCCTTTAATGTAAATAAAAGTAGTTAAAGTTGAAGAAGCCGTGTAACAACGTCAGGATGTTTGAAAAACAAAATAAGTTGAAATATTGTGTTTGAAATAGACCATGAAAAACTACAGCAAAAACCGCATTCATCCAGTTAGAAGCAAACCTTATCTGGAAAACCATGTTAATAGATAAATACATTTATGGCACTTTGAACTTGAAAACAAACAATTTAACTTACCAACCCATCATTGCTTGTAATGTGAAGTTAATAAATCACACCAGTGTGCAGTAAATCAAGTTGAACTAATTAATTAACGACAGTGACATGTCTTTCAAACTAGATCATCTATGAAGATTGATAAGGTCATGCTCCATATAACTGCTATGTACGTTGAAATTTCAAGTTGTAGGGGCATTCTGATACTATGTTTATTATATTGTAAAATCTCTTACACGGTCATGAATCACTAAGCCAGGACTTAAAAAATAAACACGCTTCAACCACTTTCTAAAGTTGAGTTCTCAAAAGTTTGTAAGAATGATGATAAGAATGTAAAGATGGTCGCTGATGAACTTCCACCCAAATTGCCTAAACATCACTAAAATAGCCCCAATATCTTTAGTAAACTCATACGAAAAATTGGACAAAAGCTATTTAAACTTACACTTTAGAAAGTTAACACAACTATGAAGAATGCGATAACCATGAAAGTAAAGTGTGTAAATGACTCATGTTAGTTTCCGTGAACCTGTTTAAGTTAGTAATGTATAATTACAAGATATATTCAAAACCCAGCATAGCTAATACGAACGCCCTTTTTACTAGATATCGCGTAGAGCAGCCATCTCTTTCGCTCTTATTTAGTATGGTACGAGTATACTGTCATGCCATTCTAACTAATATAGTGACGATAAAATAGCGCTCGTGCTAGAACTCCAGAATGAAGCGGAGGAGGCTAGTATTTACAAATCTTTATATATAAAAGGCAAAACTGACTTACTAACATAGGTCTCAAAGCACAATTGATACTATTATACCTAGTAATATGAAACTTGCAGTGACGTTTCTTTCTAAATTTACGTGTAGACATAGCAACGAGAGCGTTGAAATAATAACAATAAGAACTGGTGTAGCATTCTTCTTTCTATGATTATTATGGAATCATCTCAGTACTCTTGTACAACTAAAACACGATTTTTATAAGAGTGACTATCAAGCGATAAAGGATCACCTGTATACAATCGATTGGCACCAAGAACTTTCCACTTACGATGCTATAACAGCAACAGAGAAGTTTTATAAAATAATTAACGAAACTATTAGCAAGCACGTGCCCGTCAAGAAAATTCGTAATTCACAATATCCCCCATGGTTCTCTAACGCCTTAAGGTCTACGTTAACACGTAAATACAAGATTTGGCGTCGTTGGAATACATACCACAATGTAGCTGATTATGGTGAGTTTTCTTTACTGCGAAAAAGGAGTAAAATGTTGCTTAAATGTTGTTTCCGGACCTATATGAGCTCTACTGAAAGTAATATTCATAAAAACCCTAAATCTTTCTGGAAGTATATATCATCTATTAAAAAAAACGACTCTAGCTACCCAAGCACAATGACCTTTGGAAATACAACTTCTAGTGACCCTGCTATCATAGTTAGCATGTTTAATAATTACTTTAGCTCAGTATTTGAACCATCATCTGATTTTACAACATTGGATTTGGCTTCCCTCCCTTCAAATTCAAGTTCCCCTAACATACATCTACTGCAGTTTTCTGAAACTCAAATAGAAAGAAAACTAAAATACCTTGATGCTAGTAAAGGGCCCGACCCAGACAAAATACACCCAATTTTCCTTAAAAATCTAGCACATGAATTATCAATGCCTCTATGTTTCCTTTTTAATAAATGCATGGCTGAAGGTATATTTCCTGATCAATGGAAACTGGCTCATATAGTTCCATTACATAAATCGGGCAATAGAAGCCTCATTACTAATTACCGGCCGATTTCAATTTTGTCTACTGTACCAAAAGTATTAGAATCCCTTGTACATCAAAACCTTATATTAAACTTAAAACCCCACATAGTGGAGGAACAACACGGTTTTTTGAGAGGCCGTTCAACTGTGACAAACTTGATAGTATACTCCGATTACATTTTCCGTCACATGGATAAAAAAATACAAATAGACGCTGTATACACCGATTTTTTAAAAGCCTTCGACAAAATAGACCACATCATGCTATTCCTTAGATTAGCTTATAATGGTATCAAGGGAGACTTTTTATGGTGGTTCGTTTCTTACTTGACTAATCGATATCAGGTGGTGAGGGTAGATGGTCACCTTTCAGAGAAGAGGCTGGTCACCTCTGGTGTGATACAGGGTTCTATCCTTGGCCCATTGTTGTATTTACTATTTGTGAACGAAATTGTAAGGTGTTTTGAAAATAGCAGAGTCTTATTATTTGCAGATGACCTTAAAATATTCATGCCTATCAAAACTATAAACGACACCCAACTTCTTCAGGCTGATCTGGACCGTTTTGGTCGTTTTTGTAAAGAAAATAATTTATACCTAGCACACAACAAATGTAAACAAATAACATTCACCAAAAACCGGAACAAAATTTTGCACAACTACCATATTGATAACTGTCCCTTAGAGAGGGTATCACAAATTCGGGACTTAGGAATTATTTTTGACGAAAGCTTGAGTTTTGATGCCCACGTAGAGGCTATCTGTACAAAGGCCTATCAAATGCTAGGATTTATTTTGCGTGCTGGAAGACATTTCAAAAGAAAATCATCAATGGTTTGTTTATACAAATCTTTGGTGAGGTCTCAGTTGGAATATGCCAGCGTGATTTGGAATCCCTACTATTCAAAGTACTCCAATAAGATAGAATCCATACAGAAAAAAGCCCTTAAAGCCATACACTACAAATTTCATCATTCCAGAATGTCTTACACTAATCTACTTAAAAAATACAACCTACAATCACTGACAGACAGACGACAACTTATTGACCAAATGACGCTCCATAACATATGTTTTAACCATTACGATTGCATTCCCCTGTCCAACGAAATAGGCTACCGCGTCCCGCGTCGGCCCGACAGCCGGCTGCCGCACACAGCCGTGTTCGCGGTAGAGCCCGTCCGCACGGTGGCTGGCGAGCGCGCCCCTCTTCGTAGGATTTGTGAATCACACAATAAAAACTACAGCTCTATAGACATATTTAATTCGTCTAAACTCCAGCTCAAGCGAAGCATACTGATAAATGATACCATTAAATGATCAATTTTAGTATATGACACACACACACATACATACATACACACACACCCACACACATGCAAACACACACACACACAAAGACACACACACACACATGCATAAACTTGTATAAACACAATCCCATTTAATAGATGTATTAGTTATAAGCTTTATAATGTTTAAATGCTGATTATATATTTTATACAAAGTTCAGTTTCATATAAGTTTTTAAAATATGTTTATTATGATAAGATAAATAGAATAATAATAGAAATGTAAATATTCTGTGATGAACAGTTCTGGATACAGACTGATTTCACCATGTAATTTAATTAGAAATAATGTATTTAGTCTGTGTCTGTTGTTTGTCCAAAATAAATAAATAAATACTACGCAGTGATTTCACAATAAAATACAATTTAAAGGATGGATATGAAAGATATATGAATAAAACGCTCATATATGATATCTTTTTACTGTCGAGCAACTGCATTTCTAAGAACATTCCTTTTTGAACTTTCTTCGGGCTAACCCTTGCTGGTGGACGTTAGAGACAGGGACATAGGTATATACGAAATAATATGGTGTTGCTGTTGGCGTTTTATTACCAAATAACGCTTTTTTATGTAGATTCCACTCACATTTTTTGAAGCTAACTTATGATACATAACATAAATAATTTTGGAGTTTTAACCTTTTGGTAAAACAATTTGATGTTGCTCTTTAGATTTTCCCGGTAGCTAATTATTTCAAAGCGTTGATATGACAGTGATGGAATTGAGTTTGAGTAACTCTTTTGTTTGTTGAAGATTGTTTTTGAAACATTTGCTTGTTTGTACTTGAATTCGCCAATATATTTTTCAACGATGCTTCAGTAAAGTAGCTCTGAATGTATTAAAAACAAATATGACTATAACAACAAACAATTGGTTTCGTTGCAATTGATAAGTGAAATATTTTTTGTTTCTCTATAAATTGATTTTTTTAATATTGGTATTGGTTCAAATAACGTAACTATTTATTTTTCTCATCAATCATTTTATCTAAAACAAAACAAAAGCCTACTGCTATGGTCTTGTTTTGTATCTAATCTACCCTTTAAATTAATATTAAATTTCGGGATGCTCAAGACGACTACCGCTTTCAAACCATAAAAGATATTAAATTTCCAGCTTAAAAGATCCAGAGATAACATAGAACCTAGAAACTTATAATTTGATTTTTTTAATATTGGTATTGGTTCAAATAACGTAACTATTTATTTTTCTCATCAATCATTTTATCTAAAACAAAACAAAAGCCTACTGCTATGGTCTTGTTTTGTATCTAATCTACCCTTTAAATTAATATTAAATTTCGGGATGCTCAAGACGACTACCGCTTTCAAACCATAAAAGATATTAAATTTCCAGCTTAAAAGATCCAGAGATAACATAGAACCCTAGAAATTTAGTCAGTTTCAATTTTCTTGTCTATGTTTATATAGTTAAATATCAGTTTACATGGTTGGTCTTATGTTCAAAGCCACGTTTATTTTGGTCAGTATTTTGTTTGACGATCATTTAAATGATAAAACCAATATTTTATACAAAGAGAGTCTGCTATTACTTTTAGGATTGATACGGTGGCTTTCTGATGAATGAGCGGCAATTTGGAAAATATACTTTTAGAGGTTTTGTTAACTTTGCAAATGAACTAGACATATTAATTTAACTACACTTGTTTTACTATTTCATATTTTAAAAATATTTTCATAGCAGTGGCAGTGTAGTATAGGCTTAGGATAACAGACCCCATTTCTTCCAGTTGGCGTACGTAAGAGGTACATACATACATATACTCACGGCTATAAATCCCTAGATAGCCAGAGCTAGGGAATTAGAATGTCAACAGCCAGTTTTGAAAATGTGAGTGGGGAAAAGATGGTTAAATAAAGGTTGTTGGTGATGGGTCCCCAACCTCATCGCCCAAAAATCCCTTAAAAGCCCCAATACCGTTAGTTGCCCCTTCGGCGGTCACCAAACCGCAATCCGTCGCCGAGCGCGGAGGCGCGGATTTCAATATTGTGTCCAAGTACATCGATAGTATAAAAAAAACGGTACAACACACTTATTCTGCTCGACCGCGCCGAGGCGCGGGTAACCACAGGGTACCACATACTGCGCTCCGCGCTACCGTGCTTGTTTTCGTGCTTAAGGGACTCGTTCTTTTGTGAAAAGTCAGGTTCAGGTTAAAATTTGTGTCTATTCCAGTAATAGTCCCCCTAATTTTAATCAAAAAATAGTTAGAAGATGCAGGTGGCTACATGTAAATAATAATTGTACTCTTATACTTACATATAATTGAATTTTATAAGTAATTTGGCGTAGGTATGTGACGACCCCACATGATATATTTACCAGCTTGCCATTCCGGCGGTGCAAATAATCAGCGCTTGAGATTGTAGGTGATGACCGTGTCTACAAACTGGTCTCAGCGTAAAATAGAGTAATAACGGTCTCCCCCGGGCAAATGAGCGAATACCCGGGTGAATCTTCGCTCATCGTAAAATGAAACAAAATAGCAACGATGAGGTTATGGGCCCGCCCCCAGGGGCTATCAATGGGGCGCTTCTGGAGCTGGTCTGCCCGACCACCTCAGTCACCAGATGGCTTGGCATCGGTTGGGACTGGGGCAACTTAGACCCAGCAATCGGTGTCCGCCGCTGGTGGAACAAGGCACCGCATGGCGTGGACGGTCGAAATGAATAAGAATGCCATGCAGGCCTATCTTAGGGTCATGGGTTCAAAAACTGGACGGACAGGTTATCGGGCAGCAATGTACCGCAAATTTCTGCGGCTGGAGAGCTAATGGCTCCTGGCAGGCTGGCAGTTCTAGTCCCAGGATTAGAACTAGACCAGCCTGGATGAGGCGGATCGAATGCCGTATCGCAATGGCCAGTGTCCTCATCGGCAAACTGACCGGCTTCAGATCAGGCAACAATAGGCTGAGGGTAGTGCACTTCGTTCTGGAGTTATTCCCTGGTGAGATTTGTTTGACAATTCGCCGGTGTTTGCCTTTAGACTGGTGGAGCACATCGATGATCTGAAGCAGGAGATCGCTGCTTGGGGTAAGCGAATTGGTTGTAATTTTGTCGAAACTATATTTATGTTATTTGTATTGCCATTTTATCTTTTATCTCTTTATTATAAGGTTAAAATGTCTTTTGTATACTGTTATTTATTTTAAAACGATGCCATCAATAAAATACCTATTAGTACCTCTGCCAACCCCTTCGGGGATATTCGGCGTGAACGTTTATGCTTTTATGCTTTTATTATTATGCCATCAATAATTTAGTGAATATTTCGAAGTCTATCTGTTGTCGTTATCAATATGGAGACTCCCATATATTTATAAATTTAAATAGTCTTTTGTTAAAATGGCAACATAAGTACAAGGTACAGCATCTGAGAATAAATCTCTTTACTCCATTTTGTTGTTTTGGTACAAAACCTTTCAAAGATAAATTAAACTGTTTTTCTTAAAATAAATAACCGTGAAATTGTGTAGCACCTAGATATGGTGCTTAGATATTATATGGTGATTTCATATGGTGTTTAATTGGTCCATCGTAAATATTGTAGAGTTACCTTACTACATCATAAATAATGGTAAGTATATAAGAGAGAATAGTCATAGAAGTTTCCCATTATCGTAGCAAGAAAAGATCCATAAGTCTCTACCTAACTCGTTGGAAATTTACGACGTAAGTACGAGTATAAGTTAGTCAGTAACTAAATGGCTAGCCATCGATTGATGTTGGCGTCAAATGAAAAACATCTCATCATAAAACTTGTAGGCTTAGCAAACCCATTTCTTCCCGATAGTGTTTTAAGACGTTGTAAGTAAAATTTGAGTGATGTAGTTAGACACCCACCACCAACCGTCCTTGATTTTACATCACGCCACTTGTAAAAGAGCATTGTACACGCAGCTTGTAAGTTGTGCATATTCAAATATGCACCTCTGGCAACCCCTTTGTAGAAATCACAGCCTTAAAGCTGCATATGCATAAAATTGAATAGAAACCGACCTGTTAAAAGCAGTCATCTCACATTGTTAAGTGAAGTTTCAAACTACACAGTTCATTATAGATTGCAAGTAGCAATATCAAGTATGTAAAACGAAGTTCGTATACCTTAGCGTCATCTTACGTTGGACCGTATAGACAACTTGAAAGTAATAGAACTCAGCGATGTACTTTGAATTTTAGTGTTAAAATCACATGAGGGTTATTAATCTTGTAATTAGTTTAGAGCGGATGCATGAAAATAAATTAGCGAAAGAGATATGAAGAGCTAATGTGGATGGGATTATTAGTAGAGGACGGCCTCGTAAAACGTTTCTAGATCAGATAGAAAACATTCTTATAAAGGCGGGAGTCCGAAGTGAGAAGAATTAAAGAGCATGTATGAAAAGAATAACGAATGTAAGGGAAGCAAGAGAGGTTTCTCAAGATGGTACTAAGTGGCGATCGATAGTCTCTGCCGACCCCAATGGGAATAATGGGCGTGAGTATAAGTAAGTAAGTAAGTATTAAAAAAATATTAATATAGTTATTACATAAGTCATAAATTAAAAACAGAAACAATATCATAGTTTGTGAAATATATTTGGATTTATCGCGTTTTTAACAGATGGCAACCCTAATTTGCGGCGACTTTTTCACAGGCAGCTATACATTCTGTGTACTAAGTATCGGGAATTTGTCAATAAAAAAAATATACAAATTATTCATCTAAATTTATTTTATGCTGTGTAGTGTCGGCTTAGAATAGCACTACCCCATTTTTTCCGGTGGGTGTACGTAAGAGGCGACTAACGGTATTGGGGCTTTTAAGGGATTTTTGGGCGATGCGGTTGGAGACCCATCACCAACAACCCTTATTTTTACCATCTTTTCCCCACTATTATTTCCAAAAGTGGCTGAGGAATTTCTAATTCCTTAGCTCTGGCTACCCCTTCTAGGGATTTACAGCCGTGAGTATATGTATGTATGTATGTAAATTTATTTTATCGCCTTCAAAGTAGGCCCCATCGCTTGCAATACAACATCTCCACCGCTTCACCCAGTCTTCCATACATTTTTCATAGGCTATTTGCGGTATGGCCTTTAGCTCATTCAGCGAATATTCTTTTATGGCTTCTATCGACTCAAAACGTTTTCCTCGAAGTGGTAATTTTAACTTGGGGAATAAAAAAAAGTCAGACGGAGCCATATCAGGTGAATACGGTGCTTGGTCGAGAACTTTTGTTGAATTTTTCGCTAAAAACCCTTTCACTATAATGGCTGTGTGTGATGGTGCATTATCACGGTGCAGCATCCATGAGTTGTGTTGCCACAAATCTGGACGTTTTTGGCGGATACTCTCACGCAAACGCTTCATGACGCCTAAATAATATTCTTTATTCACTGTTTCTCCCTCTGGAAGGAATTCGGAGTGAACCACACCACGGTAGTCAAAAAAAACTGTCAGCATCACCTTGATTTTGGAGCGACTTTGCCGCGGTTTTTTGGGTTTCGGCTCGTTTTCGAGACACCATTCTGAAGACTGTTGGCTTGTTTGCATATCGTACTCATAAACCCATGTCTCGTCGCCAGTTATTATACGTTTCATAAAGGTCGGATCCGTAGAAGCTCGGGAAACCATGTCTTCAGTGACATGCTTTCGCTGCGCTTTTTGAACAAAATTTAGCTCTTTTGGAACTAGTCGAGCGGCGACGCGTTTCATGCCTAAAATGTCAATGAGAATGTTGTGGACGGACTTAAAAGATATGTTCACCTCACAAGCCAACTCTCTCAGACTCATTCGTCGATTTTCGAGCACTAGCTTCTTGATTCTGTCGATGTTTTCTTTGGTCGTAGCGGTTGAAGGTCTACCAGAACGAGACAAGTCTACTACTACTTCTCGGCCTTCTTTAAAAGCCTTATACCATTCATAAGCCCTTGTTTTCGATATACACGATTTGCCATAGGTATTTCGCAACATTTTTAGTGATTCACCACATGAAATATCATTCGAAACACAAAATCTAAGGCACACTCTTTGTTCAACAACATTTTCCATTGTAAAAATCGCCGAGGACTCAAAACTATGACCAACAAAATGTAGTTTAAAACAAACAAATTGACAGATCCCGCTCAAATTTTGCGCGCTAAATCAGTACAGTGCTACCAACATGCAGTAAAAAAATTTGAACGACCTCTTTTACGCGGGTCTTTTTATTGACATATTACCGATACTTTTTACACAGAGTAGTATATTATCATATTAGGAAAAAAAAATAGCTTTTATTTCATATAAGAAATATGCGTGTAACATATGAACGTATAAAACACACCAAAATATAACCTGGCTGCGAGGTAGTAGCGGCCGAATGTGCAACGGCACCTATGGATTTTTATATTCTTTATAAACATTGCTAACCCGCCTACGACGTGGCCAGTCTTACTTATGTATCTTTTGCAAACGTCAATTCTATTAAACAGATTCTATTAGACAGAATTATTGAGCGTTGGTTGGAGAAAGACGATTCAGATGAGGAAAACATACCATACGATGAATATAGCTTTGGTTTTTGGCTTTACGAAATATGCAAACTATATTATCTTATGTTCCTAAGCCATATAAAGCACTGATCACAGTGTTGACGGCTTATTCCGTTTATCCACCCTAAAAAATCCTCCCTAAGTCGGATATTCGGAAACGCATGTCCGATTATCCACCCTGAACGGGGTGGATAATCGGAATGCATAATACCGATTTTCTACCCTGCCTACGTACAGTCATTTACAGATAAAAGACCCTAAGTTTGTAAGATATTTTTATTCAAACTGTAAGTAAGAAAGTAGGTATGTTTATCTTAAGTATTTTAATGTTCACGATGTTTCTTGGACCCATTTTGTTTCTGTAAATTACTGTACTTGGGGTAAAAAATCGGAAGAACCATATTATATGCATTCCGGATATCCACCCCGTTCAGGGTGGATAATCGGACATGCGTTTCCGAATATCCGACTTAGGGAGGATTTTTTAGGGTGGATAAACGGAATAAGCCGTGTTGACTGTCAAGTGTACATCGCATACTAGAAGTTGACGAGGCTACAAAGAAACCGTAAATTATACTTTTCTACAATTGGACCAAAATTGGAGTAGATCTGCTGACCAAAGATGCTCCAATTATACTAAAGCTCGTCGCACACGGACAAAGCCATTAGATGTATTTTACACGACTGACACGCCGTATTTTAGAGACCCATGACCAACAACCTTTATCTCACCATCTTTACCCCACTCAACTTTCCAAACGTGGCTGAGGAATTTCTAATTCCTTAGCTACTCCATCTAGGGATGTATGTATGTATGTATTTTACAGGCTTCTCGCTATTTCGGCTTCAAATAGTTACGACGTCCGACTATCTATTCAAGCCCAAGAACAAAGAGTTGAAAGTTACATACACGTACTCACGGCTATAAATCCCAGAAAAGGGTAGCCAGAGCTTCTGAATTCCGAGCAGCATATGGTACGTCGAGAAAGCAATTCAAAAGTTCAACGCGACATCAGAATCTCACAACAACGCCTTTTCATCAGCAACAATGAAACAACTCCATCATCAGCACTTCGAATTGGCAGCAGTGCTGAAGAAATATTGGAAGTCCGTAAGAATTGTTCCACAATATACGTGTTTAAAAAAAATATTGCAATGAATGCCCTAACAAAATGAGCATTCACTGTCGTGAAAAACTATAATATTGGTCACCTGCAATTTTGTTGATGATTTTGTTATTTAATTGAAACTTACATTTTATAATATCTGTTGATTACTGTAGTAGCTAAAAAAATTAAGAAAGAAGTTCCTATCCTATGTAATTATTTTTGTTCATCAAATTTTTAAGAACGGGCTTTTTTAAGATTAAAACATAGAATGACGTTTGTTAATTGAGATTAAAGTATAAAAATAACTAAATAAAAATGCATGCTATTAAATTGAATACGAAAACTCTCCCCGATTAGATTTTACAGAATGATGTTATTTGACCTCTCCGTCTTTGAGACGTATGGTAGGTGGTTGTGTGACAAAAATAGCTGGTAGGTTGTGTTAATCGTAAGTAATCGTTAAGTAGGGTAATCCAATTTTTCTGTGAGCTAATAAAATCCTTATGCCGACATTGGCATTAACTTAATCACGCCTCCAAATTTGAAACTCACCCTCTAATATTACAAGCCGCTTTTAACTCTCCCTTAACGGTAGCAGAATGAAAGAGACGAATGATTCGTATTATTAATTTATTTGTTATGAAATCTCTCTCATTACTAATGCTCATCATAACGTAAAATAAATTTCTCTGGAATTTCCCTGGCAATTATTTAAGCAGGTAATCCCTTAACTATCATGGAGAGGTTAAACAGTTTATGTGCATGCTATATCTGATGTTAAATATTTTGAGCCGCTGTAGTCCAATGGGTAAAACGACCGTCAGTCGAAACCGACAGGCGTGAGTTCAAATACCGGGTCGAGCCTACAGCAATTTGTCTTTTCTAAACGTTTAATCCACGTTTTCTTGGACAAATTACTCGCGTAATGGGGGTAGGCCTATCGCCGTTTTGTACGAATACACTACCACATGACAAAATGCAACTAAGCCATGTGGATTTCCTCACGATGTTTTCCCTCACTGTTAACAACTGTGATAAATTAACCACGTATATGACTTTAGAAAAGGCATATTGGTGTAGGCCCGACCCGGGATAACCGGGAACCTGAGGCAATACAAATAATATCTTTTTTATTTATTCACGTTTCTGCGAGGGCAAAGGCTGGAATCATATTTATTTAAACTCAGTCAGTTGGGATGCCAGCCAATCAAAGCCAAACACCAAATGTTCGGGAGCACTCCTGATTTACTGTCAGTAGTTGGAGTGTAGTTCATGTACATGATTCCATTTATCTTGTGATGATAGCATTAAATAACATAATTGACGTTACTATCATCTCATCTAAGCATCAGAGATAACCCCTCTTAGATAGAATTAAGTAGTATATAGGGAGAAAGATACTCAGAACACAGTAGTTCTGAATTACGTGTAGTGCTTCCATATTACCTCGCTGCCGCAACAAGAAACACCTCACAATCTTATACTTTCTAGCAATTCATTTGTACATGTTTTTCATATATTTTGGCTTCATTAACTCTATAAAAGGTCATTAGCATTGTTGCGCTCAGCAGCGCTAATATTGGGTGTTCCATAGATGGAGTATGCATCAATAATATAAGCTATGCTGATGACATGGTGCTGCTGAGTCCATCAGTGGCTGCACTGAGGAAACTACTGCAAATTTGTGAGTCGTACGCGGCGGCCCATGGGCTCAGATACAATGCAAGAAAGAGTGAATGGATGATCTTTAAAGCCGGTACTAAATGCTACTCTCCCGTACCTATCACTCTTTGCGGCAGTGTTCTTAATAAAGTGCACAAGTTCAAGTATCTGGGCCACTGGGTTACCGACGACATGAGTGACGGTGAGGATATAGACAGGGAGCGTGGGGCGCTGGCCGTCCGCTGTAACATGTTAGCCCGTAGGTTCGCACGCTGCTCGATACCAGTCAAGCTGACTCTCTTTAGAGCTTACTGTCAGAGCTTTTACACATGTAGCCTGTGGACGAACTTCACGCAGCGGACGTACAGCGCACTACGCGTGCAGTACAACGATGCGCTCAGGATTCTATTAAAACTGCCGCGTTACTGTAGCGCTTCCGCCATGTTTGCGGAAGTTCACATTGATGACTTCTACGCTATAGTGAGGAAACGGAGCGCCTCGTTATTGAGGCGCCTGCAGGCTAGCACTAATGGAATCCTGAGAGCATTGTCCGAGCGCTGGGACTCGCCGATGATGAGGAGGTGGATGCAGTTACATGCCAGCGCATCACCCCTCGTACTATAGTTTGTTAAGTAATTATAAATTTTAATTAATTTTAATTTTAATTTAATTTTATTTTATTTTGAATTCTATTTATTTTATTGATTATTACTTTTTTTTTTTTTTTTTGATGAATTTTCTTTTTTATTGATTTTTATTATTTTATTCTTTGGGACATAACTTTTAATTGACATGTTTTTATAATTTTAATTTATTTGTATTTTGTAGTTTTAATTTTGTGTTGTATGTAATGGCTAAATATGGGCTACTAGCCTGAAATAAATGATTTTTATTTTTATTTATTTTATTTATTTATTGTTAATATTTCCTAGTAACTACCTTGCCAGCTCAGTCAGTAGAAATAAGTAACACAAATGACGTAGAAAGAGTCTCCAATCAAATTTAAGTCACTTAAAAAGCCCTAGAACACGATTTTAACCTCAAGCTCATCCAACGGGGCGAAGTGGGTTAGTAGTGCTACTCTATGCCCATGCTATCCAGATTAATAATTGCTGAAGATTAAGTGCAAAAGAACCTTCGAGTGGAGTGGCGGCCACGAACCGGACGACGCAGTGTGGGTAGGCCTCCCACATGATGGACCGACGATTTGGTGGGAGCCGTTGGATGAGAGGAGCGCAGGACCGGTCCTTATGGAAATCTTTAGGGGAGGTCTATGTCCAGCAGTGGACGTTATTGGCTGAATGATGATGATGATGAAGTACAAAAACTATTGTAATCTTGAAATGGGGTGCTGTGAAATTAAAGCTTGATTCATATAACTTTGGTTTTCCAGAATTCACTATCGGTTTATATATTATGAATAGGTTTAATTGTAGAGAATAAAAGATGACAACTAACCTTATTCTTTCATTAGCGTAAAACTGAAAATTGTCTCTTTGGGGGAATTGAATTAATAACTTCTCTGATACTATAATACTCCTAAATTGGTCTATGTAGTTTGAATGTTTTTGTTCATGAAAACCTCATGTGGGGATTATTGCTCATAAATAGAGAATAAATAAGGAAAAGAAAAATTTCGACACAGGCGGGAATCGAACCCGCGACCTCGGGTATACGCCCCCGTCGCTCTGCCAATTGAGCTACCGTGTCAATGGCTGCCAGTGCGAAATTCTTCTATACTTTGTTTCTTTTACACTGTTAAGTAATGTTTGCGTTCCCTACCTCCGAATTTTTTACAAATTCGGAAGGCCACTTGTCTACGTTTTGAGATAGAATGCAAATGCTGAGAAAGCCTAACTATCACATAATTTGAATGTTTTTTTTCATGGGAACCTCATGTGGGGATTATTACAATAAATAGAGAATAAATAAAGGAAAGAAATATTTCGACACAGGCGGGAATCGAACCGGCGACCTCGGGTATACGCCCCCGTCTGAGTCGAAATTTTTCTCTTTTTTGCCTTGTTTGTCATTCTAATTTCGAATCACTAAAACATCTCTAATTTAAAGAATTGTTTTCTCTTATTTTCCCTCAACTCTCAAAGCTCCCTCAAGTTAATTCACAAAGTAAACTTTTTGTTACATCACAACAAAGAGTGACACATCAACATAATTACAGACATAATTGAACATATTCACAGTTAATGGAACGCTATTTCCGTTTGTAGTACGTTTAAAGTACTGGTAATTTAAAGTTTATGATGAAATCTACTTTATTCTAGCCCATTGTAAAATATTGAGAGAGTTGCTCTTGTACATACATACATACATACATATACTCACGGCTGTAAATCCCTAGAAGGGGTAGCCAGAGCTAAGGAATTAGAAACTCCTCAGCCACTTTTGGAAAGTTGAGTGGGGTAAAGATGGTAAAATAAAGGTTATTGGTCCTTGGTCCTATGTTGGTTGGATGGTAAAGTAAAGGTTGGGTCTCCAACCTCATCGCCCAAAAATCTCTTAAAAGCCCCAATACCGTTAGTCGCCTCTTACGTTGGCATTTCCAAGGTGAACTTTGGTATTTTTATCCTAGATTGATTGATGATGATAAGTACTAAAGTTGTTTTATAATAGTGAAGTAAAATTCCGGTAGGTGGGGTAAATAAATATGTCTAATAACAATAACACTAAGCTGGCTGAATGTGAGGGGTGTAGGAATACCCTGCCCCGCCGAGATTATTAACGGTGCTCTCTATGCAATGCTTATTATGACCTTACATGTGCTAATGTCAGCAAAAAAATATTTGATATCATGGAACGTAAGGATGCCTGGAAGTGCCCAAAATGCATAACTAACCAGCCGAAATTGGGAAACATAAACACCCCTGTAAGAACTAACACACCTATTACTACTGCCGATGGGAAGGTAAAACGGGTTTTCGGACGGGTGAATTATCCATTCGACTATCATGTCTTCGATAGTAAACACGATTACGAATGTTGCTGTATGTGAAAATTAAAAGTCAATACTAGGACTTTATAACATACGTCAGCAATCAGGAAGCCTAGTACGAGCGCCATTTTATTGCCACGATATCGGTTAGAAAGAGATGACATTATATGATAAAAAGAAAGTGCGGAAGAGATGGCTGTTTTATATCACACGATATCTAGTTAAAAGTCGCTCGTACTAGTTATACAGGACAATTGATACAATTCCATAGATTCCCTCACTCATTGCTCTGTTTCACGATTTCTCTTTTAATGTAATTGCTTGTGTTTGCACGACTTTCTGTTAATTAAACAATCAGGTTTGCTCGGTGCTTTTGAAATTACGGTAAATATATTTTGTTTTAACATGTGAAAACAATTGCGTATAAATTTATTTTATAGAAGTCCTATAGTAATCCATTGAAAAATAATACACAGATCATGTTAGTCCTCGGAAAGGTAGATCCTTGAGGTGATTAAGTTTAAGATAGCAAATGAATTGATATTTTACTGCTAGTTGCACTGTCTTAGACCACATTTACCGATAGGTGATAGGTCTCCAACCGCATCGCCCAAAAATCCCTTAAATAGCCCTAATACCGTTAGTCGCTTCTTACGTACACCCTCCGGAAGAAATGAGGTAGTGCTATTCTAAGCCGACACTACACTGAAATTTAATCTTATTGTTGAATTTGCCTGTCTCAGTAGGGCTCATATGCCTTACTTTAAATTTAATATTAACAGGTGAAAAAATACTTATAATAGTAGTTTAAGACAAAGAAACTATTTTTTTTATTTAATGTGTTAAAAACTTGCATTGGAGTACGTCACTTAATTATATGGATTTTGTGAATCATCAATTTTATAAAAACGATTAATTAATGTTCCTTAGGTTGAACACCTCAGTTAGACAACAAAAACATATTTAGTTATTGTTTTACTAGCTTAATGATGCATAGTAATTTACACAATCCATCTAATTTAAAATGAATCATTTGTACTCATTATCGGAGACCGGCCATCGTTGTACCTTTTTGAGATAACAAAAAATAAGGGTAAAATTTATTAATCGCATAATAAATGGTTTAGCTAATGTTGGTGGACACATTTCCTAAATTACTTTTCTGACCTAATTTAATCGGGAAAGGTCAACATTAATTGAGGAAAAAACATGCAGTCTTAATTTTAGTGATTAAGAACCTAATCCACCACGTCTTTTTGTCGCACGTCAGCAGCGTGTTTATTTTCAATAAAAATATATGGATGGCGTCTGATTGTGTATTTTTGCTAAAACTGTATGTTCACTTGAAGATCGCGTATATCATATGTCGCTAAAAAGCACACGTCGAAGTGACGGCGCGACTAAATATGTGGTGTGCAATGGCTCTTAGTGACTGATCTTTCACATAGTTATTCCATTAACCGAGTACCTATTCACACAAAAAATGCAGTTCAAAAATTAGAAGTATTTTTTTTTTTATTATTTAAAACACTCCACCCTAATTTATAAAAACTATAATATATTTATTAAATTGAGTTCGATGTTAATAGGTTGAGAAATCCGTATTCATGTTAACTTTAAAACAATATACAATATATAAAATAAAAAGTCGGTTGGGTTACATATAGCATTTAAATCATAACAAATATAGCTGTATCGAAAACATCAATTTTCTGCAAAGTTTTCAACAATTCAACATTTACTCGACCATATTTTGCAACTAATCTAGGACCAAAAGGAGGAGAGAACATCAGCTAAAAGAAAAAGTTAAAAATAGTAAAATGTTTTTACGTTATTAACCAAAAATATATAGTTTAGCCACATTTGCCAACTATCACATGTTCTATACTGGACTTACCGTACAATTTATCTATGCTGTGTAGTATCGGCTTAGAATCCCATTTCTTCCGGTGGGTGTACGTAAGAGGCGACTAACGATATTGGGGCTATTAAGGATTTTTGAGCGATGCGGTTGGAGACCCATCACCAACCACCTTTATTTTACCATTTTTTCCCCACTCAACATTTCAAAAGTGGCTGAGGAACTTTCCTTAGCTCTAGCTGCCTCTTCTAGGGATTTACAGCCGTGAGTAAATGTCTGTATGTTATCTATTACGTGTACGTTAAGTTGAACTTAATATTAATTTGACAAGTATTAAAGAAGAAAATTAAAATATTTCGTCAGATAGAGAAAAGAAAACTCAGAAAGTAAAAATAGAATAGCTTGCCTATAATGAAAAGGCATTGCAGATATACTATGTACTTTAATAGAGATCACTACTTATATTTTAAGACAAATAATGACATTACCATACTCAAAAAAATATACGAGAAATAATAACAAGAGCTCATTAAAGATAAACATAAATTATTTACTAATTCTGAAACAGTTATTTCATTTAACATAAAATGTATAATTGACTCCATATTGACTCTGTCTTTAAGAAAGCCCGACAAAAAATAACTCAATGGTATGTTGCTGTTAAATGGCCAGCCAGATCGTTTGATTTGAAGACCTGAAATTTTGCCAAATATTTTGATGAAATAATTGACTACCGCCAGTGCGGTCGTGGTGGATATTTGCTAGATATAATTTTTCATTCATAATTTCCGAACTTTCCTCTTCTTGTTATACCTAACTGCAATAAAAATATGAATCATATTAATCAAAAATTATTGTGTTAGAAAACATAGTTCTTGTTGAAAGCTGTGTATTCAATAGTTTTTGCAGCGTATGCGATTAAAAAGCTTTTTTGGAACTTTTTTTAAACTTTGTTGGCGTTTTGTTAAGAATCCTTTTTTTAAAAAACTAAATGTTACCTATGTCACTCAGGGATTATGTAGCTTTCGGACGGCAGCATTTTTTAAATTGGAGCATTAGTTTCGGAGCCTATTTGAGACATGACTAAGTACAACTCAGCCATGTGGGTTTCCTCACGATGTTTTCCCTCACCGTTAACAACCATGATAAATTAACCACACATATGTCTTTAGAAAAGATAAATTGGTGTAGACTCGACCCGGGATTTGAACACCGGCCGTTTTCACGATAACCGGTGTTGTAAAATAATAACCTAATAATAACCACTTTGTTGTCCTTCTGTCCATCCGTCGCGTCCGTCCGTTTGTTAAGACCGTTTTTCTCAGAAACGCGTGAAGCTATGAAATCTCTATATAATACTTAGGTCTACTGTCCCTAGAAGTTGTAAAAAAATCAAACACCTGAGCTAACGCAATCAAAAGATACAGTCAATTAAGTCACTGCAATGATGAAATTAAGACACGTGTTTTTACTGGTTGGATATATGTTCATTACTCACTGAAGACTGAAAACTAAATTTCATTAGGTATATAATGGCAAGAGGGAGACAAGATGCACTCATACTACACTACACCTTCCCTATTTTTATGGAATTCACTTCTGAACTTAAACCTTAAAATTCTATATTAATTAAAATCTAAATGTCGAACCCGGGAATATGTATACAAAACAAATCGTAGGCCAACCGATTTTTCGTATACTCTTAATAATTATGAATGTGCACACAATCGTCATTTTAAACGTTAACATTGATTTTAAAGTAAATCCTCAATTCAATTTATTTGTACAGTTTTAATTATTACATAAACATATACATACATATACTCATGGCTTTAAATCCCTAGAAAGGGTAGCCAGAGCTAAGGAATTAGAAATTCCTCAGCCACTTTTGGAAATGATAGTGGCATAGAATAAAGAGTACCCAGAATCCGCTCACGGCCGCATCGATAGTCCTATTTCATTGGTTTCTCTTGCATACCAACGCAACGCACCCGCACTCAGTCGGTTAGAAGCTTTGAAAGTGACAAGCCAAAACAGCTCCACAAAAAAATTCATAATGATGACTTACGTACTTCCATCTTGTCGAAATAGAGTAAATATCAAAGCTAAAGGACTGGGAATCACATTTCACCGGTTACTATTGTTATTTTCCACTTACTTTCGATGATTGAAAGCAATTTAATTTTGTTTAAATTATGAATTTTTTTACGCCGCCATGTCAGTGTTGCAAGCGTAGAACTTTGTATTTTCTACCATTTTCAACATAAGAATATTATGTTTAGGTAGAAATTCTAAATGGTGAAAAATAAGTACTTTTGGGTATTTTAGATTTCCTGCAGACGAAAGCAGGCGAGCTTCGTGGGTAAGAATTATACAAAAAGCTAAAATTGATGAGTATTGGAAACCCACCTCAAGCTCACGCATTTGCTCCGAGCATTTTGAAGAAAACTATTTTGATTTAACTAAATCTGGAATCAGAAGACTTGTAAAAGATGCCATACCCACGAAGGTATATTTGTACTATATTTGAAATATATACCTATCTGTATATACGTAATATTATACATATAAATATATATCTTACTATAATATTATAATTGTGAAAGTTTGTGTGGATTTGATAGTTACGCTTTCAGACAAAATCTACTAAAGGAATTTGGATGAAACTTTGAAGGTATATAAATTATACATCAAAATACGATAAGTAGTCTTGGATAATTCATTTATTGAGGAAGGTTTAAGGCTATATATCATCACGCTGCGACCAACAGGAGCAAACAATCAGCGAATAATGTTGCAAAAACGGGGATAATTATTCATACTAAGGCTTCCGTTGTGTGCGCTGCGTAAACGGTTTAAGTTATCCGAAAAAAATGTATTAAAGAATTATTTCTCTTTAAATGATCTAAAAAAATGCCCGCGACAATATATGTCTAACTTTTAAGTTTCACTTACTATAACCATTTTTATGGTAAATAAATTTGGTCGAATTTAATGTATAATTGCCATAATGTTTTATCAACATAATATTAATCTTTATCCAAATAAATATGTTGTTGATTGAGAGTATTTAATTGAGAATAAAATTGTCCTTGACATCACTTAGTTTAAATAAACTTCTTAGAAGATAATACAATTACAAATACAACATCACTTAATTTAAATAAACTTCTTAGAAGATAAACAATACAATTACTCCGTAACAAAATTTACACGCGTGCATGAAGCGCAAGAAAAGACGCTGCGCTGGCCGGCGAGCGAGGTCACCTGCGCGAGAAGCTTATGTGTAAGCCTTATCCTATTAATATTATAAATGTGAAAGTTTAGATGTTTGTGTGTTTGTAGCTAAATGAAGACTAATTAACAGAACGTATTTAAAATAAAATTTACAGGAAGCCAGATAATGATTCCAATTAACACAATAGGACACTTTTTATCCCAGAAAAATTAAGAGATCAATAAATTTTCTTAAAAAATGGTGAAACAGACTAATTGACTAAGAATCAATGCTCAGCCGAAACTACTATACTTATAAACTTAAAATTTATAAAAAGAAAAAATTGTGAGAAAAGACCTTTTTTCTCATCCCATGTCAGAGACCCTCAACAGGTCAGTTAAATATTTCAGTTTGACGACGTGAAAGTCTACACTTTTGACAGTACGAAGTCTGTGGGGTCAGCTAGTTCTGAGAATAAAAAGACGGCGGACAGATAGAACCTGGCACTCTTTATAAAGATCGGTTGTGGAGAATCTTCTGGGCTTCTTTATCATGACCTTAAGGATGGAACGTTGTGCTCTTTCCAGTGGAAGCATGTGTGTTTTTGAGGACCCTCCCCAGCATGTGATGCAATATCCCAAGATAGATTGACATAGAGCAGTATATACCTTAATGAGGGTACTTTTGTCGGCACTCGGAGGACTCGGAGTTCTCGCATTATGTGAATAAGTTTTCTGGCTCTTCCTGAAATATATTCAATATGTTTTACAAAGTTTAGTTTTTCGTCTAAAATTATCCCTAGATATTTAATTGATTCTACTCTTTCTATCACGTTGCAGCCACATTTTTCAACTGATTGGTTACAATTGTGCATCTTTAGGGGCCGGGTTGAGCAGGGTTCTGAAGCTTTGGTCTTATGAAAGCTTAGGTATTTGGTTTTCGATACATTTAAAGTTAAGAGATTATTGCTCAGCCACTTGGCCGCTCTACCAAGACCCAGTTCGGCACGTTTGTATGTCTCATCCCAATTATCGCCAGTGAAGAGAAAGGCTGTGTCATCGGCATAACAAATGGTTTCGATGTTTTCAGATAGCGATAATGCTTTACCCATGTCGTTTATGTAGATTATGAAAAGTGTCGGGCCCAAAATGCTACCTTGCGGTACTCCAAAGTCGATGGAAGAAGGATCACTCGAAAGATCTCCTATTTTTACGAGCTGTTTTCTGTTTGTGAGATAACTTTGAAACCATTTTTGATTTTCCAGTTTTTGTGTGAGTATTGGAATCGAAACCGTATCGAAGGCTTTTGCGTGATCAAGAAACACACCTAGGCAGCATTTTCTTTGATCTAAGTTAGTTGAGACTGAGTTTAGGAGCATAGTGACCGCATGCTCCGTTAAGTGTCCACGTCTGAATCCAAACTGAGAGGGTGATAGAAAGTTGTTGTTCTCTAAATAATTCATGAGCCTAAGATTAACAATTTTTTCAAGTAGCTTAGAGAGGATTGATTGTAGTGAAATAGGCCTGTAATTTGATGGTAAGCTCTTGCTGATGAAGATGCTTTGTATATAGGAGTGACTGCTGCAGTTTTCCAGACTTCAGGAAAGCATCCATTGGCAAGGCTGAGATTACAGACGTGTGTGAGAGGTTCTACTATGTATGCTTTGATACTCTTTAATAGGAGGGTTTTGATTTGGTCGAGTCCTGGTGCACTTTCGTTTCTTAACTGCATTATAAATGAGGATATTTCTTTCGGGTCGGTTGGTTTAAGAAAGAAAGAGCATAATGGGGGTGAGACGTCTTTTGCTAAAGTTGCCAGCTCCAATTCAGTTTTCCCTAGTTTTGAGATAATTTTATCCGCCAAATTTGCACCTAGGGTTGCAAAGTAATTATTACAGTGGTTTAATGAATCTTTTGTATTGTCATATTTTGTAATGAGTTCAGTCGCCAAGTTGTGTTTTGGAGATATATCACAGATTGACTGTATTAATGTATAGATTTAAAATTAGAAACATTTACATGATATTGTTACAAAATAAAAATACATCCTAAATTATCTAAAATTATAATAGTCTTATATTTTAATGCTATTATATTTTATACTGTTTCGCAATATTAATAGAAAATCATTATATTAAAGGTACAAACACGACCTTATTTAAACATACTATTATTATTATTGCACATCAACATATGTATTTTCTTTAATATAATTATTATAATAAAACCTACTATATACATACATACCGCACTCTCAGAACGAAAGAGGCTCAAGTCAAAAATAGTGATATTGAGTAGCCACCATAGATAGGCATAAAAAAATATGTTCTAAAACAAAGGCACTTATTGTTATAGGGACAGAAATTCGCTGTCCTGTTTTTTTTTAACAATAAATGCCTTTGTTTTACTATCCATCGGATACAACATACTTTTTTATGTCTCTCTATGATTGTAACTCAATATTGCTATTTTTGACTTGAGCCTCTTTCGTTCTGAGAGTTTGGTACATACATACATATACTCACGGCTATAAATCCCTGGAAGGGGTAGCCAAACCTAAGGAATTAGAAATTCCTCAGGCACTTTTGGAAGTTGCATGGGGAATAGATGGTAAAATAAAGGTTCTTGGTGATGGGTCTCCAACCGCATCGCCCAAAATCCCTTTAAAGCCCCCAATACCGTTAGTCACCTCTTACGTACACCCACCGGAAGAAATGAGGTAGTGCTATTCTAAGCCGACACTTCACAGCCAATAATATATAATACTAATAAATAAAGAATAAACAGCAGAAAAATAAATCTCGACCCTAGCGGGGATCGAACCCGCGACCTCGGGTATACGCCCCCGTCGCTCTGCCAATTGAGCTACAGTGTGAGGAGGAATTCGCACTGGACGCCATTGACACTATGATATGACGTATTATATACTAACTATATCGTTGCGAAGATACAAAAATCACTATTGTTTTCACCAATAATTGTTAACATCCGACAAGTAACTTTCATAAAATATTTTTAACCAAGATATCAAATTAATTATATTAAATCGAAGTTAGGTAAAACGATACGAGTCTTAGTTTTCTATTTCACAAATTTTAGCAGAGGCTATTCATTGCCTCATTCATTCTTGGAAGTTGCATGGGGAAAAGATGGTATAATAAATTTATGTTTATCTCAAACTTTTTTTCTTTTATATAATTGTTTTAATGTTTTATAAAATTAATACAATTTGGAACCCATAAAAATGCTTATAATTTGAAGCAAACCTACTTTGTCCAGTAAATGCCAAACTTCAGCTTAATAACTGTTAAAAAACAATTGAAGATAAAAGAGAAACAGTAAAGCCATAAGGGTCTATAAAACATAAGGATACAATGGGTCTGAATTTACAAATGAATTTTATATGATCGGATTTTTTTTAAAGTTCAGTGTCTTGATAAAAATGAACGAAGTCCAAATTGTTTTATTTTTTATTTTAGGTGTTTGTGTGGTGTATTATAAATAATATTTAAAAACAAGTTCCAAGCTTTGTTTCCGCAAACTGTATATCTCAGTAAAATTATTGCTTTAGATACCTAGTTATATAACTTATTTATTATTTTCAAACCAGTTAAAATTTTATCGAACTATATGAAGGCTAGATAGAAGCAACTTTTTTTTATTTTACTAGCCCCAGTTTAGAAGTTTCTAAATCATCTTCATTACAATGTTGTTTGTTTGTTTTGTTCCACAATTACAAATAACGAAACATTTAAGCGAATAAATTATTTAATGTATTAGGGTACAAAATATTACTACCCTGTTTTTTTACAATGTATTGTCAATTTAATTCCAAACACAGACACCAAACAATTGCTTAATATAATATAGCATTTCTCAGTGACCGTAAAACTTCTCTCTGAAGGAAAACCGTGAAACAAGCGGCATTGTAATGCAGAACTGGTTTGAACCAGTTAATGAATATACATTCTAAGATAAATTACTCGACGAACAATAGGGCAGAATGTTTCTTCCTGGCTACGAGAAATCTACAAGAAATCTTGTAGACGGTTTGCTGCGTAGACAGAGCTACGTAAAACCTTCGTAGCATTGTTTTACATTCATAAATTGAGGAATAGATTAATTTGGTTATTGTTCGCAATATTAAAATGTATGTTTGCGGTTCATTTTACTTTTCTTCTTTTGGGTCAAAAGATTACTTGATATTATTATCTGTGTAATTCTAACAGTATTCCTATTGCGTTCTGTTGTGATTGGATGATTCGGCCAATAGAGTATAATATAGAATAAAAGAGCATGTATGAAAATATTTATGAATATATATGGAACTCGAGAGGATTGCCAGGATCGTAAAATGTGACGATCGATAGACTCTGCCTATCCCAATGGAAACTAACAGCATGAGTATATGTATGCATGTATGATTAGGCTAGTGAACGGTTTCTCAAGAGAGGGTATAGTAGAAAGAATTCGGTATGCAAAGTTTTACTAAAGTGATGCTGATTACAAAACCATTTCGAGATATTATGCTTATAAACAATATTTTCTTGAAATTGTATCAATTGAAGCTAAGATCACTGTTATTTTATCAAAAAACTGTAACAGTGTTTGACCTTCAATGTTGTTTCAAAGACATACGGTTTTGCAGTTTATTAATAAAATATCGAAAATCATAGGTTTGTTTAGTATAATATCGTAATAATTTCATTTGACATCACAAATTCGTGATATGTTTTGCAATCAGCAACATTTATATAAAAAAATTCGCTTCATTTGCATGTCGCTACGTGACTTTATCGATCGATGACGTCATTAAGTACAAAAGTTGAACAATCTTTAAAAAATCATAACTTTACAATTACTCATTTTAAATGGAAAATATTCAAATGAGTGTTTTATTTTTGTATTTACTATCGAATAAAAATATTTAATAAATACCAAAAAAAAACTTTGCATACCGAATTGCTCTGATCTCAATCTGAGCTTTTATCCGTAAATTACAAAACATAATTAAATTAAGTAAGATTAAATTTATTTGAGAACTTTCTTACACCTTGATTTTATTAAATGAAACTGTATTTTAAATCCTACTTATAGATATTTTGCTATATTTTGCAACCATCGCTGTATAATATTGATGCCAGTATTAAGCAAAGACGCCATATCTGTCAATCACGTATATGGAACGTCAAAATCATATGGCGATTTTTTTAAAATTAATTAATAATTATGGTTTCTCAAAATACTTTCTTATGCTGTGTAGTGTCCGATTAGAAAAACACTACTCTTATTCTTCCCGTGGGTGTTTATAAAGGGCGTTTAAGGGTATTGAGACCTTTGAAGTGATGTCGGGTGACACGGTTGGAGACCCATCACTGAAACCCTTTTTTTATAATAATTTCCATCAATTTCCAAAAATTAGTAGTTCATATACTTTGCATACCTTTCCAGGGATTTATAGCTGTGAATATGTGTATGTATGTCTCATGAATTGTCTAACTTTTATTTTATGTACTTTCTTAAAGAAAAACTGCGAAACACAGATCTGTATTTGAATAGATAACGCAAGTGTCATTTCTTGTATAGAAACCAAGCGAGCCATTATTTTTCCACCTACTGTGACGTCACATGAGCAATTTAGTGATGGGAACTCCCCGTCAGCGCGTAAACGATTCAATCGATTATATTTGAGTGCATCGACAGACGAATGATAAATTGACAGAAGAATGATAAATCTAGAATTATACCTGTTTTTTTATAACGCTATTTTCTCATGGTCTCATTTTTATTCTGAGCAACTCTTCCTACATTATTTTCCTCCACCACTACATCTTCTCGGAGAACAACGATCTAAATCAGTGAGTTAATGAGTCAGTTAGTCAGTGAGCAGTTCAGTAGCCTTTTTTATTATAATAACTTGTCCTTATTGATAACCTACCTAATTAACTAGTTTCAATAATTTGTTCTCGGAAAGTTACGAAATGATTTAAAAAAACCCCGAGAAGAAATTTTATCTACAAAAAGGAAAGCCAGTAGAAGGCGCTGTGACAAAATATAATACAACCCAGGATACTAATTCGGATTTGAAAAAAAAACAAATAAAATGACTTGTAGAGAAGGAAAAATAATCAAGTATATTTTTTTCGTTGTCTGTTTTTCTCCAGGCTGTATCTCATAAACAGTGATAACTAGAAAGCTGAAATTTTCAAAAATGACGTATTTTTGTTGCCGCTATAACAACAAATACAAGTAAAAAAAGGATTTTAAACGTGTCTTTTTCCGTAATTGTTTGCTCAATGTTAAAACGTTATTTTCTATAATAGATGATAGTACGGAACTCTTCGTTTGTTCAATATTTGAAATAAAAAAAAAACAAAGTGTTACAAACTCTTCAACATTTGCTGAAAATGTAGAATTAACAGAAGCAGTAACAGAATTAAATTTTCTCATTTGTGTAATGAATGATGTCTTTACTAAGGTTTGTAAACCAGTTAAAATCTATGAAGATAATTCAGCAGCTGTAGCTATTTCTAAGTATGGAAACTTTACAAAGAATTCTAAGCACATTGAAGTTCACTATCATTTTGTTAATTAAAATGTTTAGCAGGGAAGTATACAAAATAGAGTCAGAAAATAAAATTGCAGATATATTTACAAAACCTGTGGGAAATTTTAAATTCACTAACTTAAAAATGCTAAATTTAAAGGAGTATAGTTCCCTAATTGATTATAATTACTGTAGTACTTAAGAAGCTTTGAACTTATGTAAGGAGGCGTGTTCGTGTATATATGTACATTTATATTGCCAACACTGAGTGAAGGAAGGAAGTAAATAAAGACTGACACATACCACACGTTATGAAATGTAGCTTAGAGAAATATGTAACTAAAATTAAACTGTTCTTTTATTAAATAAAAAAAAAGTTAAAACAAGAGTATTCCAATTAATTATTTAACAGAAACATTGTAGTAATAAAAAATATTTTAGATACATGGAACATCCATCGCGAATATTATCATTTCTCTGTTCCCAAAATCGATTAGAATTAGAATCGAATACAACTATCTGTGTAGGTACAACACATTTCGCATAAAATGACAGAAATATGAAAATAGCTACCGTACCGTGTAGCTGATTGACAGGTGAAAATATCGTTCATTTTGATGTTCATTGCGTGTTTTAATAGACAAGCCATACTAGATAGCTTTGTAACTAAAAGCGGCAATGTATTATAAATTAAGCGATACGCACTCGTTTAAAAGTTTTTCAGTGTAAAACCACAACGAACACGAAATAATTGATTTTGCAATAAAAACCACATAATCTTATAATAAAGTGACCTACCGATGAAAGGAAATCTTTCTATTAATTAGTCCCGCTTTATTTAGATAGTTTTTGCAACTCAATACGGCACAATTAGGCATTTTTTATATTTAGCTTGACATCTGTCACCGAGAACGTTCGAGCACGGACTCAATCAAATGGCGATAAACTGAGATAATTTTACTCAGTTTTTACACGCGAAGTACATGCACTTGCGGCATCTATTCAAATACATGTCTGTGCTGCGAAAAGTAACCAATCTTTTCTGTTCACACAATATCAAAGTAACAAAATATGAAACTGCAGCCAAATTAAGTGCTTATATGTCTGCAAAGCCTTATGGAATCTGAATGAAGAGTTTTATTTTAATTTATTATGGTTGTCAACGGTGAGGGAAAACATCGTGAGGAAATCCACACGGCTCAGTACAGAAACGCTTAGTATTGGCACAGTGTATTCGTAATAAAACGGCGATCACGTGAGTGCGCTGTCCAATGCAGTGAAACGTGGGCACTCTGAACACTAGGTGACAATTTTACATGATGTTTAGGGATATTAGTACCTCTACCAACCCCTTTGGCGATATACAGCGTGAACGTTTGAGTTTGAGTTCTATTTTGTATGTGTTTTAAAGTACTTACAGGGGACATTTTGTATAAATTGCACGTCTCAGTTTGGCTAAATACTTAGTTAAGAAAGTTGCCAAGTCCACAGGGATTTCTCATCCGGTGGAAAGTTTTTGTCACCGTTTTCTTGGTTAGTTAACTTCACTTTGTAATTAATTTCATAATAGAACTAGTTTTTGACTGGCTCTTTCCACGTCTCAGGGGCTGGTTTATTTAAATATTGAAAACGTAATTTAAATATACTAAAATACATTAGACATTACCAACTTCAAAAATAAATTTTCAAGCTTGTAAATAATAATACCTCTATTATTTGTTTATAAAATTATTTTTTGATATGAAAGCATGTACATATTCATTCTATTGGAAATGTATATAATCCATCCGTCCCATTGTATGCTATTCTTTTAAAATATGTATTATTTTCCGTAACTAGACGGAAAGGGATAAATATTTTAAACACATTTCGAGTAACATGTATATTTTGTACGTGTGTATGTTATTTTGTGAGTTCTAAGTTAGTTTTTAAGTTTTATTTAGTTATAAGTATTGGCTAGAGCTGAAAACCGGAGATATCCGCTTGTGGTTAGACCGAGCTTGTAACCATTTTGTCTTCTTCTTATTGATATTTAATTAGTTCCTCTTTTTTTACTTCTTTTCACTTTTTTGTTTGTGTAAAAAGATAAATAAAATCTTTCTATTTATTTATTTTATTTTTAACAAAGTATAAATATTAGTTTAAGTATATAGGGACTACTCTAACCTAATTATTTTTTGTATTAATGTATTATTACTATGATTAGTAATATTATAGTATAAAAAAGCACTTTGTTACCTAACCATCTCAAAATGAGCGTTTATAAAAAAATAATCACTCTTTATTTAACACCATTTTATAGCAGCAATATTCTTATTACCATCGTTTCATATATTTCTAAACACATATACAACAAGATTGTAGAATAATCAAGAACTACTCGGAATTGCAAATATTTCCCAAGCTATGTGTGTGATTTGAAACTTTTTAATTTAACTCGTAATAATCTCAGGGAATGTTCACATTTTGTTTAAACTATTCTTCCTAAATATGTACCAGTGGCATATAAAATAATATTATATCTTGATCACAACATTCCATAAATCAATTGGCTTTTGCTTGTGTCTTTATAAGCAGGAAATGTGTAACCACTAGATTTAATATTAAAAGTGCTCACATTCTTTAAACTAGGGGATAAGTAATATATCAGAAGTTATGGGCCATTTTTTGTCGCCCCTAAAGTAAAATTCTTGTAAGAAACTTTGCGACAACATTAATTTTATTCATCTATAGAGCCATAACTCTACTCGTTGATTCGGGTTGCCATGAATTTTATGATTCTTTTTTATTAAAAACTTGATGTATTTTACATTTTTGGTTTAAAAACACATACACAGTTTAATTAATCAAAATTATTTTTTCATTTATAACGTTTGAAACAATTGCAACATTCTTAAACAATTAAGATGAGACACATTTCAACTTGATATTATAAAAGTAAGATTGTTAAGTTATCATATTAAATCTACTGAAAAAAAAAGAAAAGATTGATGTATGTAAAAGAAGCAAGAGAGGTTTGCCAAGATCGTAGAATGTAGTGATGATAGTCTCTGCCTACCCCAATTTGAAAGAATGGCGTGAGTATATGTACGTATGGTGAGACTTTGTACATATATCTTGGAGAAAGAAGTCCATACAACGCCGAAAGTAACGCCAAGTATGAAGAATAAAAGAGCATTTATGAAAATATTAATGAATGAACACGAAACTAGAGAGGTTTGTCAGGATCGTACAAAAAGGCTGTCGATAGTCATTGCCTTCTCCAATGGGAACTGATGGCGTCAGTATGTATATGTGTGTGTATATATGTAAAAAAAGTGTCAGAGTAACAATATGCACGCCTTGAAAGCTTTTCAGAAAACGAGATATTGATTATTTACTTTACCATTCAGGTTCAAACTTCCTTTGAATTAAATAAGCTCAGTCGGAATTTTGTCAGTAATTTTTCGATATCTTTATTCAGTTCATAAAATTATTTGTTGTACGTTTCAAACATATCTACTCCAATATTTTTGCGATATTTAATCTCTTTTTATTTGACTACATATGGCGACATGTAGCTTTCTATTCGCAGATGAAACTAAATAAATGTGGTTCAGTTCTGGTACGTACTGGAAGTTACACAATACATACATACATACGTACATATACTCAAGGCTATAAATCCCTAAGTAAGTAAGTAAGGGGTAGCCAGAGCTAAGGAATTAGAAATTCCTCAGCCACATTTGGAAAGTTGAGTGGGGAAATGATGGTAAAATAAATGTTGTTGGTGATGGGTCTCCAACCCCATCGCCTGAAAATCCCTTAAAAGCCCCAATACCATTATTCGCCTCTTACGTACACTCACCGGAAGAAATGGGGTAGTGCTATTCTAAGCCGACACTACACAACTAACACACTCACAATAAAATTACACCACACAGCTAACACACACAATATTTTACACAATACAACTCAAAAAATATTGTTTTAAACTTTTTGAGCGAACGTATTGATGGAGGTGGTGTTCATTATTTCAATCCTTTATACTGTGAATTGTGTAGAGCAGAATTTGGTTTATATACAACGAATAAACAAAGTTTTCCTTTTTTCCTTTTGTACGTTATAATATGCAAAGTACAGATACTTAAACATTAATTGTATAATTTAACCTTTCAAAATAAAATAAATAAATATTCTCAGTCTGTTATATTCGAATGTGGCAATACCAAGCGTCTTGCAGGGGATGCCCAATATATTTATTTTACGAGGGTGGATCAAGAAATTATCACAGAGACGAATATCGCAGATGCGACACTGTACACTTTTATTACAATAGTTGTTATGATTCATAAATTGCTTATTATCAACACCAAAAAATATTGTCGTATGAAAGGATGACAACTTTGTTTCTGTACATCGTGACTATTTACTGTTTAATTTTAAAACTATATTGTGTGAAACAACCGTGATAGCCCAGTGGGTAGAACACTCGGTTATCGTGCAAACGACTAGTGTTCATATGTCTTTTCTAAAGACATATGTGTGGTTAATTTATCATAGTTGTTAACGGTGAGGGAAAACATCGTGAGGAAACCCACATGGCTAAGTTGTACTTAGTCATGTGACAGTGTATTCGTACAAAACGGCGATAGGCCTGCCCCCTATCACGTGAGTACACTGTCCATGCAAAACGTGGGTACTCTGAACACCAGGTGATAAAGTCACGTGATGTTCAGAAGTATTAGTACCTCTGCCAACCCCTTCGGGGATATTCGGCGTGAACGTTTATGTTATGTTATGTTATGTATATTGTGTGAAGTCATTTCTATTGTAGAACAACCAAACATTTTGACAGACATTTATTCTAGCGTTACTTTAGTCCTAAGCTATTGGTGAAGGACGAGTAACTTATACTTTAACTAAGTATTACTTATAGATTAGTACGTGATAGTGTATTTCATATTTATTACTAGATGAGTACTATACCGGTATTTTATTCTTAGGAACATAATTTAAATATGGCGCAATCTTGTACTAACTGCCATTCTTGCCTGTTCAATTCTTTCTTGATTGCCTATAAACTCCAGACTTGCTAGCATACAGACACGGATTATGCGCGGTTTTGTTTAAGTATAACCTTATTTTACCAATTTTACCAAAGTTGTTGAAATGAGAGTAAACTGACAACAAACCAAACCAAAATGGTTCGAGACCAAAAAAATAAATGTACATCTTAGTTTTATCATTAATACCCAAACAGAACTTGGTAAACTATTCAATTTCTACTTTACCAACTATCCAGTCATAAAAAACCAAAAGTCTGTCACTTCTACGGTGAAATGTTTGATCGATCTGCCCGAAAATGCGAACATCCCCAGCAAACTCTATAAAGTCCCACCCCAAATAAAATGCGCCCCCGGGATTACTAAACAGGCTGTTAACCACCGAAATAGTTAAGAAATTTAAGCCATCGCCCTGCTATCGCAGAGCAAACAAGGGACAATTATCGTTAACAATTTAATTTTATTTTGCTTACTTGAAAGTCGGTACGTACAACTGTGTTGGCGGCATTGATAACGTCTATTTGGATCGTAAATTATAGGTTTTATTTGAATTTCATTTTAATATTTTGTGTTTGTTATGCACTAGTTGCGCGCTTCCGATAGCATTTTATTCCAGTATATCAACTTCTTATACGTTTGCAGAATATGATATACCACTTTTCGTTTTAGTGCGTGTTATCTCAATAAAAGTTGTTTTTATCTCTTTTAAAAAATATATGCAGAAAGTCTATTTTCTCAGGATCTTAAGTTTTAAGACTTCACACACAAAGATTCAAATTAGGTAGATTATACTTTTACTATTTAACAACAAAACTTTTGTGCTTATCGATTTTCTCCTTGTATGTAAACTAGGTACTACTAAAATACGACGTGATAGCTCAATTGGTAGAAGACCGGTTAACGTGCAAGCGGCTAATGTTCAAATCCCAGGTCGGGCCTACAAAAAAATTGTCTTTTCTTAAAACATAAGTGTGGTTAATTTATCATGGTTGTTAACGGTCAGGGAAAATATAGTGAGGAAACCCACATGGCTGAGTTATACTTAGTCATGTGACAGAGTATTCGTACAAAAACAGCGATAGGCCTGCCCCCTTTCACGTGAGTACACTGTCCATGCAAAACGTTGGTACTTTGAACACCAGGTGACAAAATCACGTGATGTTTAGAAGTATTAGTTCCTCTGCCAACCCCTTTGGGGATGTTCGGCGTGATCGTTTATGTTATTTTATGTTTATGTAAACTAGATTGGCTATTATTAATTGAATATGACGACGACTTTTTCTTTTTTTTTAATAATTTGGAACTGATTAATTTTAAATGATAATATTTTTTTGGTTTCTAAAAAAACTATATTATTTAGAACTTAAATATCAGAGCCTTTGGAGAGATATTTGGCAAGATTCAAGAAGGGCTATGATGTCTAGTATATGTTAGGATTCATGAGTGTGTCGATGTATCCACGTTTATGTATTTCACGCTGAACAGCTTCAAGAATTTTCGAAAATTAAGCTGTATATCAAAAAACTCTCAAACGTTCACGCCGTAAATCCTCGAAGGAGTTGGCTCTAATACTTCTGAACATCATGTGCGTGACATTATAACCTGATGTTCAGAGTTCCCACGTTTTGTTTTTACAGTGTACTCACGTTATAGAGGGCAGGCCTATCGCCGTTTTGTACAAATGCACTGTCTTAGCCATGTAAGTTTCCGAAAGAAATGTGAATAAATCAACGTTTTTATGGTATTGCAAGCAAAGGCAAACAAATCCTTCAATCATCATTTCTTTTAAATCGGATTCTATTTTGTAGTTCTTTTTCAATTATTTTTGTGCTGTACGTTTCGACTGAAATGTGCAAAACAGACAATGATGACCATCATCCTCACAGCCTATATTTGTCCCACCAAGGGGCTCGAGCCGGTAGGCTACTATACGGCGCCGCTGGCCAATTGCGGTTTGGCAGACTAACGACTTCTACTATATTAGTATCATCTAAATTTTCGTATAATCAGGTGATTCAAGCCTGTAAAATCCTTCCAAACTGGGTTAAATCTTACAAATAAAATTTGTAAGGTTATCACCCCCCGGGAAATGAACCCGAGATCTACGTACTTAAAGCCAAGTGCTTAACCACGAGACCACGGAGGCAGTCATTATTAACATAATAAATACATACATACATATACTCACGGCCATAAATCTCAAAAAGGGGTAGCCAGAGCTTCAGAGCTAGGAACTCTGCAGCCACATTTTGAAGTTCGTAGGGGACAAGATGGTAGAAATAAAGCATCGTTGGTGATGGTTCCCCAACCGCATCGCCCAAATAACACATTTAAAAGCCCCATACACTTAGTCACCTCTTACGACACCCGTGGGTAGAAAGGGGTAGTGACATTCTAAGCCGGCACTACATAGCAATATGTATCCACGAATATAAAACTATATACTTTATACATGCTATTCTGAAAATGTAAAATTGATTTTACTTCGGTATTCACTTCCAAATCAAACAGATCCCGGAAGCGATAAAAGCAACTATCACATACGTATTTCCTGTTCACTAAAAATAGCCGTTTGAAAACTTTTAAAATAAAAAAATATACAACTTCATAATATAATTGAATTGAAGTTTATAAACCCCACATATGTCTTTAGAAAAGACAAATTGGTGTAGGCCGGACCCGGGATTTGAACACTAGTCGTTTGCACGATAATCGGTATTCTACTCATTGAGTTATCACGGTTGCTTACAAAATAATGTTCCGTAAAAAATACTATTACCCAATAGTACCGTAAGCAGAACAAAAGTTAGCATCCTGGCCTCAAATTTAAATGAAATTATTTAATTGTAATTTTGAATCTTGAGTAAAATCTTATAAAATGTACGTGTCAAACGTTATATTACAAAAAAAAATAATGTAAAAATCTTTAAAATTTTATAGGGGTGGTAAAAATCAAAAATTTAATTTGATGAAAACTCACTCTGCAAGTTTTGCAGAAAAAGGTTAGTTCCATAGCATATCCATTTGATGATATTTCGAGTCCAACTAATTTCGCTTTTGCTATGTGTCTCCTTTTTTAATATTTTTTGCCTTAAACGATATGAAACTTCAATCTTTTGCAGCAGCAACATTGATTGCTTTATTCAGTCTATTTTTATTGACAGGTTTTTCTATCATAGGAATTGAAAGTAATTTATTCAACATCAAAAAGGGCAAAGCTCTGTAAACTTAGGATAAGTAGTAAACTAATCATACATATTGGCGTAAGTTTCATGACAAGACAAGTAAAATGGATTAAAAATTAAAAAACAATATTTAAAACATACGAAAAATATTATAATAATATAAAAATGTTTACAGCATAGGTAAAAGTTTATGGATGTATCAAATAGGTATATGAATTTTAAAGCAAAATGAGTAGGATAGAAATTTAAAACCCTGCGGTAAATTCATGTTGCAAGGAAAGAGGTAAAAGTAAAAACAGTGCAATTATGAAATTTCCTATTCTTTCTATTCTATTTTTCCTCAATAATTTGCTTCAAGGCCTAAAAAAAAATCCTTTTTTAATAGATTATTATTAATGATTTGGTAGTGAATGGTTAAACTACAAGAGTGGTATTATAAAACAATAGCTATATTTATAATCAGAGCGTAGTCATACAATAACACATAAATTATAGTTACATAATATATGTTGTGTGTAACATAAAAGAATATGCATCAGTTTAATTTCTGCCTTTTTTATCTATTTAACAAAAATACTTTAATTCTAGTATAGGGTAAACCATCCATACTTAGGAGTATAATTGATCACTTCCGAAAGCGTTTGAAGAGTGAGGTCAATGACCCAATGGTGAAGTTAATAGTAGCGGCTGCCACAATCATTTGCCTAGAAACCCAAAGACAAATCAAGTCGTATTTGCGACATGCAGGGTGCACTGAGTTCCGGGATCGGAAGAAAGATAAAACATAGAATAACGTAGAGAAGGATATGGCTTTTTCATTGTGCACTTCGATCAAAGTATATTGCTACTGCTACGGAGGTGAAACCAACATATTAAACTGTGTGGTTAGTGTTCTTTTGCTTTTAAGAAATATTTTTCTATACGTTATCCGGATATAACTATGGGACATATTATTTTAATGAAACGCGCTCGAAGAATAGTAATAGCTTTTAGCTAACTCGAGGTTATATTGAAAAGGTTTAATGCTTTAAAATTTTATCATATTTGTTGATCGATTCGTACATATATTCCCAGTTAATAGGAAAATTTTAGGTATGGCATGGGAATGGTAAGAAATCGTACAAAACTTAAGTAACGGATGTGTGTGAAGTGTCAAACAGTATCATAATCTTAAGTATATTTCCAAAGAACGGACAAAGACAGCAATAAAATTATCTATTAAAATAGATACAGTCGACCCCATCCGTCTACTATTTGTTCGGCGTTCTCATCCCCTCACGACATTCGCCAGACGCGACTGAGCGGCGCCGCTAGTGATTCACCGAGACGAGATGTTAAGAGGGTGGCCGGCTTGACTAGGGGAATACTTGAACTTGGGTGAATCGATCTTGTAATTCTAAGTTATTGGGCTGATGAAACTGGCTTATAGTTTAACAGCTGGGGTATTTGGTACGAAATAAAAGATATTAAATGAAAAAAAATGTTTTAATTGTATTTCGAAGTACATGTTGTAGTACTAATTTGAGAGTAAAGTTTTAGTTTCGTATTAGGAATTCATTTATTTTAGTTAAAAACAATTTATTTATTTTATTATCATGTCCAAACTAAAAGCTCAATCGTTTTATATATGTCGTAGGATGATTTGATGTTTAGGTTTTTTGCAAAAAACCTAGGGATTTTGCAAAAATCCGGATAATTAGACAACGGTTATAATATTTTCTAATCTTACTAGGTTTTTTGCAAAAAAACTAGTTGGTTTAGTATGACTCCGAAACGAAATGTCAGTTTTTATGAATAATGTACACTGATTGGTCGATTGCAGTGCCCCATAAACACGTCATCTCTGATTGGTTGTTAATTAAGACGTACTTACTTCATTGCTCCTACCTACATTTAATTTGATTGTTATAAGTATAAAAATAGTATTGTCATTTCCCTTTATAACTCTAGCTATAATACCTCAATACTACAATTTAAAACGTACTTACTTTATTGTTCCTACCTATATTGAAGACGTCCGTGGCCGAGTGGATAGGTGAGTTAGTATCCCATACTACAAGTGTTACTGAGTTTGGGGTAACTTGATCTGTGTATAATATGTCCGAACGTGATTGTAATTTTACTCCAACAAAATAGTAAGAAAAATATTTAATTCCGAGTATCAAATAAGTATTGTCATTTCTTACCCTTTAGAACTCTAGCTATAATATCTCAATATCCCAATGACGAACCAATCAGAATAAGTTTAGGCGAGCAATCAGAAATCAGCCAATCAGCATTAAAGAAGTACAATCTTACTAAACCAACTAGGTTTTTGCAAAAAACCTAGTAAGATTAGAAAATATTATAACCGTTGTCTAATTATCCGGATTTTTGCAAAATCCCTAGGTTTTTTGCAAAAAACCTAAACATCAAATCATCCTACGACATATACAAGAAATACATAGTTCTAGCTTTTTGGGATTTATAGCCGCAACCATTTACGAGTATATGATGTGTATGTTGGCAGAAGTACTATTTCCTCTGAACATCTGGTACAAATTATAGAGCATTTCAGTTTTGACTCAAGTTCACTTCTAGTTTTTACTTATTTTTCTCCTTCTTCTTGGTAGTGGTCACTTAAATATAATATTTGTAGGCATAGAATCACAATTAACGGTTATTTACTAGTTTTGGTTTCAGTCAGAGTATAAGAGACTCCCAGCTTCCAAAAATTGACCATCACTCACTTTAAAGTTCCAGATTCTTAAAGGAAAAAATATGATTGTATAATAAAGCTGACGGTACAATACGATATAAAAAAACTACTCTGTTAGCACCTGTGTATACGGTCCTTACATCAAGTTTAAAATTAACTATAAAGGTGCTATTTTCAAAGGAGATCCTCAACAATAATATTATACTGTATTGTTTTCCTCATTTCGAATACAACACATTATAGTTGATTAATGTTTTATGACGGAATGGGAACCGCTATTGTTAGTCTAATGGAAATAAATAATTTATGTTTAGAAAATGTTTTAAGATGTCAAAATTACGGCTGATTGTTATGTAAGATTTGATAATGGTTTTTTAAGTAAGCTTTACAAAGCGGAGTGCGAGGTTAAGTAGAAATAATGTTTTAGATCTTATTCTATAAATTGGAGTGAAAATTAAAAGTTGTTTCTATGCTCACATGCTTACATACACTATTCTCACGCCATTATTTCCCATTAAGGTAGACAGAGACTATCGATCGCCACTTTCTACGATCCTGGAAAACCATCAATATTTTCATACATGTTCTTTTATTCTTCATATTTAAGACGCCTGCCTTTTTGAGCAAACTTTCTATTTGGTCTAAATGTGTCTTCCGTGATCGTCCTCTACTAACATTACCTTCTACTTTAGCTCTATTGATCTCTTGTAGCAATTTACTGTCAACCAAACTCTCTATGTGCCCAACCATCTGAACATTCCTTTTTTACCTTTGATGTATTATTGTTTGTTGTATCTTGTTATGTTCAACCAGTCGTCAACATATTTTATCGCCTCTATCTAAAATTTTTATCGTGAAAACATCAGTATCGTGCCCTGATGTTTTAAAATAACTGATACAAGAGTAACTAATTACATAGTAACTGCGATATATTGTCTCGACCCCGAAACAAGATAATAGTTTTACAGTGGTTACTTGAATGTATGCTCTTAATTTTTTATATTTTTTTCATGAACTCCTTTGGGTAGCAATATTGCAAGAAATAATTTTGGGTACGCAGCTTTATAAGTGTCTTTTTTATTTATTTCAGACCGTATATAGATATAACACATAATAAAAAATAAATAATTAGTAGTATTAAATTTATCCAATTACAGATTGCCACGGCAATTACAAATGTTAAACATTAGGAGCGGACATTTTTTTTTTTCAATATTAATATAATCCCAGCAAAAGTTTCCAGCTTGATTTGTTTTCAGTTCAATTTAATATTCACTTTTCAAACGACCGCTTATTTGAGCACTTTCTCTAAACAAGAGCACCAAAAATTTCCATCGCCGTTGGTTTTCTATGTGCCCAAATCATCTTAACATGACATTTTCTATCTTTTTACAATATCACCTTTCACAAATCACACTATTTCTCACTCGATCATGGGATATACATAGAAGACATGTATCCTAACTATGTATGTTTCTCAGTAGTATATATATATATATATATATATATATATATATATATATATATATATATATATATATATATATACTACTGAGAAACCTCATCTCATTTGCCTCACTCGGTTATCATGCTTCGTTTGCCACACCCAATATCCGCTGCTGTTAATAAGCGCAGGAACTAGAACAGCATCATGCGCTGCCATTAATGCTAAGTCGGACATCGACTCAATTGTCCTTAGACTATTTGCATTCCCATGTACCGCATTACCTCCTATCAATATTTTGTTTCGATGTTCATGTCACACTTTTAATTTCTAGTAAACAAACTTTTTTCACTTGTTCCACTTTCTACTATCAATCTACAAAAAGTAAATTTGTTACAAAGTATTATATCGATGAAATTTTCTTAAACTAAGTTTAGCGAGAGTAAAGACCCAAAGACATTTTAATCCCAGGCCGTTTAGTGGAGCGAAGCGTATAAATGAAATCATAATTTATCTGTGACTTTATGTCGCAAAGTTTTTCAGATAACATTTTTTCGGACGCTCTCTCGGCCTGGTTAGATGACTTTTATGTTGGTATTTGAACGTTAAGAGGATATATTGCTATCTTGAGAGAGTTTCAATGTCAAAAATACAATTATTTTGTCGTATTCATTTGCCCTTGCCTTTTGAAAATCGTTTTTGTTGGAACCCAATCTAGATCATTCAAGTGATGGTGATGGAACTTGGAATCATGGGAAGGGATAGTTTTACAACTACAATTAAAAGATTTTATATGATGCGTAGGCCCATTGCATATTATTAACGCTTCCAGTTTCAATAAAGCACACACTTCTTTAGAAAATTTTACATAATTATGAAGAGCATATTAAAATACCGCCTTACTCGATGCAAAAAAACAAGCCCACTGTCCATCTCGTTTCTTAAGTTTTATGTGTGGTTAGTTATCATGATTGTTAACGGGAAGAAAAACATCCTGAAGAAACCCGAATATTCGTGTTACACTAAATCATATGTTGGGATGTTTATACACAACGGCGATCAAATGAATACATTGTACAGGTAAAACTTTGGTATTACTGTTTACTGGTAGTATTGTTTAAATACCCTATATTAGGTGATATAAAATTACACGTGAGTTAAATTCTTAATATTATTACCTATGCCACCCCTTCGGGGATATCCGGCGTGAAATTTAAGTTTAAAGTGTAGAAGAGTCTACAGCAAGCGAGACTAATAGTAAGATTATTTTGTAAGAGAGTAAATAGTCAAATTAGAACCAAAAGGCGACAACTAATATTGTAACAAAGCTTTGCGATTGTTCTCTTGCTCCTACGATTATATGAGATTATGCATACATTCTAGGATATTTACAATTTAGCCCTGACAAACGGTGTTAGTTTAATATTGCAATTTAGTTTGTAAATCAGTTGGCGGAGAAATCTCATGAAAGAATATTGTTTGCGTATTAATTATCATCGCCAATAAGAGACAGCTCTCTTCACCTCAACCTCATACCTTCTTTTTCTTTGGGTGCCATCTCCTATCAGAGGTCGGCTATCATTATGGCCATTTTGGCCCGTGATGTTGCAGCGCGGAACAATTCGATGGCAGTTCCATCCATAGTTGACCCATTCGGACAGATTTTGAAGCCAGTGGGTTTTCCTACGGCCCGGTCTTCTTTGACCTTGTATTTTTAACCTCATACCATAAACATCAAATAGGCGAGACCATACAGGCACTGTAGCCATTAACGGTTAAGTCAAACGTGGGCATAAAAATGTAAGTAATAAAAAGTTTTCATTGAATAAATCACAATTAAAAGATAAAAACAAAATCCGAATTAAACACATATTAGATGGAAAACATATAACCATTTTACAAATCATAACTTTATAATTACCAGTCTGTATGATTAGTTTAAATTCTTATAGAAAGAGTTTTTTTGTAATAATTTGAAATAAGATATCCAATTTTATCAAAAATAATTATATATTTAGGGGTTTTTGGGCGATGCGGTTGGAGACCCATCACCAAAAACTTTTATTTTACCGCCTTTTCCCCACTCAACTTCCAAAAGTTGTAATCATAGAATAAAGAGTACCCAGAATCCGCTCACGGCCGCATCGATAGTCCTATTTCATTGGTCTCTCTTGCATACCAACGCAACGCACCCGCACTCAGTCGGTTAGAAGCTTTGAAAGTGACAAGCCAAAACAGCTCCACAAAAAAATTCATAATGACGACTTACGTACTTCCATCTTGTCGAAATAGAGTAAATATCAAAGCTAAAGGACTGGGAATCACATTTCACCGGTTACTATTGTTATTTTCCACTTACTTTCGATGATTGAAAGCAATTTAATTTTGTTTAAATTACGAATTTTTTACGCCGCCATGTCAGTGTTGCAAGCGTAGAACTTTGTATTTTCTACCATTTTCAACATAAGAATATTATGTTTAGGTAGAAAATCTAAATGGTGAAAAAGAAGTACTTTTGGGTATTTTAGCTTTCCTGCAGACGAAAGCAGGCGAGCTCCGTGGGTAAGAATTATACAAAAAGCTAAAATTGATGAGTATTGGAAACCCACCTCAAGCTCACGCATTTGCTCCGAGCATTTTGAAGAAAAATATTTTGATTTAACTAAATCTGGAATCAGAATACTTGTAAAAGATGCCATACCCACGAAGGTATATTTGTACTATATTTGAAAAATATACCTATCTGTATACCTATGTCATATAAATATATATCTTACTATAACATTATAATTGTGAAAGTTTGTGTGGATGTGATTGTTACGCTTTCAGACAAAATCTACTAAAGGAATTTGGATGAAACTTTGAAGGTATATAAATTATTCATCGAAATACGATAAATTATATATAGTAATGTGTACCTACTTGAAAGAAGACGCGGGTGAAGAGCTAGTTAATTGTATTTAAATATTATGTATGTGTCTACATATTAATAGTTTTTATAATATTTTGTATCTAAAAGTTATTACTGTTTTTATATACGCTATGCATGCTAGATTGAACGACAACCCAAATGCAAAACAATTTAAGGGTATATACCGCAAAGTATTGTACAATTTAGAGATAAAAGCTTCGGATCAAGGCATTTGCATAGCTCTTGAAGATATTGGAGTTCTTAGCTGTAATTCAACTACGAATGCCATAAACCTGACAACATCCGTGTTTGTTATTATCCATCTTATTATTTAGAAGCATTAAATAATTCACGATTATGTTCAAATATAGAAAAAGAACATTTTGATATTTCAGAAAATTTAATTTTACTAATAAGTGAAAAAACTATTAAAGCTGTTGTTTTATTTTTAATATATGTTTTTTATTATCTTATCATTTAAAAGCATTAAATATTTCATGTTTTTTCTCAAATATAGAAAAAGAACATATTAAATAATTATTAGGTGTTTGGTAGAAATTAATAGGAGTTTGGTAGAAAATATACATTTGCAAACTGGCGATGGGTTAAAGCTTGCAACATTGCGGGGCGTGAAGTGCAGTGAGAGCGGGGGGATTATTGGACCATTTTGCCGAACCGATTTTGTACTGACTACGGTGTCTGGAGGATACTAAGTTTGTGGTTGTAATGTATTTTGTGTTATGTATGTGAGAAGTTTTTCCCTTTGATATACCTCTTAGAAGACCAAAATAGTTCTAGAGGTAAATGTCACATCGAAGACATAAAAGTTTAAGAATTTTCTCGAAAATAATCATTTTGACAATATTGTTTATTGTCAGATATTAATTTTTATTCTTCTAAATTTCCTCTCAACCATTAGTTTTCTGCAAGAAGGCTGCTAGTGTTAGGTTGTAGACTTACAATTTATTTAATTTAATTTTCTAAATTTTTGTTAAAATTTAATATGAATGTATTGTTTAATATTGTAAGTGGATAGATAATGTTCTTAATTTATCGTCTTTCCTTATTTTGTTTTCTAATATATAATCCTAAATGAGTAAAAATCTCTCCTTGTAATTTAGACTACTTTCTTTGTTACCTCTTTTAAGGAATATTTTAATCCTTTTAAAAAAAAATAGGTTAATTCCAAATTTTAAGTTGGTCATGCTTGTTTGCAGAAGGGAGTCTTGATTCAGCTCCTGGGGCGATGGGGGCATCAGCATTATTATGGAAGAAACTGAAAAGAATGTCGGAAACAATATTCTGAACTGGCTTTATATATCATCAATTTATACCCGTCTGGGATCGCAGCCCCTTATTCTTGAGCTGCCCTGGTTGACGCAAGCTTCCCGGAGTCGCAGCCCCTTACTCTTGAGCTGCCCTGGTTGACGCAGTCAGAAAGCTGGAGTCACAACCATTACCCCGTCGACCTACCCTTGCTGACGCAGGCGCCCGGAGGCGCTTGGTTCAGTTCGCCACCCATCGCAGCAGGAGCTGACGCTAAAGCTGAGTTTTTTATATTATATTATATTGATAGGTTTAGTGTTTTTGATAGGTTTTATTAGGATTGTTTTACTGTTTCTTTTTATTTATAATAAATGTTGTGATATATATATCTTCTATTATTCATTATCCTTTTTCTTTCTTTCTTCTTTTAGTTACTTCTGGCTTCTGGGTAGCTACAGCATCCCAGGAGTGAGAAGTAACGTTGCAAAGTGGCTGAGAATTTATAATTCCTTGGCTCTGGCTACCCCTTCTTGGGATTTATGGCCGTGAGTATGTGTATGTATATATATATATATATATATATTATATTAATGTCTTATAAAGAATTTAGTTAAAATGACAAGTGCGTGGTTTATTATCAATCATGTTGTTAGTAAGTAATCCGCCATAATAGTATCACACACTCATATATAGGCTAACGTGTATTTTGTTTTAGGTCTCACCGTTATCTTAGTATTACCAATATATTTTAGCCAATATATTTATACGTAAGTATGCCATAATAATTATTACATAATATGTTTTACAATAATTACTTTTATATACCAAATCAAAGCCAATTATTGTATTTCTGACAATCTAAACATCAGTCAAAATTCGTTTTCTTTGGTTTAACCGTCCCTTGTTGTTAATTACAAATCTATAACTAACTACCATTTTATGCAGTTTTGTAGTCAACAAGAAATCCTAAAAGTTTCTCTGTGTCCGTTTGTTTGTTTGTCTCGGTTCGGCATAGCTCGTAGATGCGAGGGTCTAGAAAGATGTGATTTTGTGTGCATATACAATATTATGAAGCTAAAAAACGGTATTATAAAAGAAGAATTAATTAATTTTACTTTTTTATGTGGATACAAATTCTTTTTACGAGACTATGGAAAATTAATAATGGCAATCCATTTAAATAAAGAAAAACAATATACATTTAATAGCACAAAGTTTCTTTCATATGAAAAATAAAATGTACCTTAGTTGCGACCAAATTGAGAACCTTTTGCGTTTAACTTTGTCAATTACGAACCGAGTACTGTCAGCGACAAAACCTAACTGTCATGCAAAGAGCTCAAGAGATGAGTAAAACTTACAGAAACTATGTCTTGAGTGAAATTACTTTCTGTAATATATTACTGCGAGAACGAACGCTGCAAAACCTAGGATTAATTAAGATGAAAGTAGATTTGAAATGCAATATAGGCTTATATTAACACTGTATTTATTTTTGATATGTTTTTAATGATTTGATATAGACTATGGGGTTTTTCGGTTATAAGCTGGGCGACGTGGACTACCAAAATTAAATGGCTCAAGGGTTCAAGTTGAAGTTTAGCTCTGGTAACCCATTTTATAGCACTCAGAAGTTGCCTAGGTATTAAAAATTTGACCCTAATCCAAGGTAAGTATGGTTTCAATTTACTTCAAGTGTATGTACAAGTGCATAAATGTATTTTATTGGCATCGAAAATATTTCTTTATTAATTTCCTATTTCGGTACCACTCTGGTTCCCTATCGGTCGCTATTATTTTATGCTACTCCGAAAGACATAAATATCTTAGCAAATAATAATAATGTTCAACTACATAGATGTTTCCTGTTGCTTTCGTTGATATTCAAAAGCTACAAATTGAAATTAATTTGCACCTACTTAAGTCTTCAAATATTATACAAAGACATAAACACTATGTATACACAATATAAACACTAACACTTAATCTAAAAAACGATATTCTGGAATAATAAAAGAAGACTTTTAATATGGATGTGAGCTCGACATTACTTTAGGGTCCTAATGTGTACTGTGACAGGTGAACATAATGAACAAACTTTTATTGACATACAGTGTTCTGATTTGAAATGTAAGTCTATCATAATATTATACAAACAAACATTTTTCCTCGCTTAAATTAGGTTCAAAAATCCAATATGTCACTAAAATCAAAGATGACAATTATATAAATAATAAATTTATTAGTAAAAAAGATCCAGACACCATTTCATACTCCTAAATCCAAATGGCTTACAAAGCATAAAAATATCCGATACACATTTAAAATGTGTACTAAAAATTATCTAAACAAATAGTTGATATTCTAAAACTAAAAAAGAGATTATATGAATAAACTGTACTTGATTGTACCACAATGTCCTAATGTATATTGCGACAGGTGTACACAATGAACAAACTTCTGCACAGCAACAAATGCGCTTCTTTATTTATAAAGATAATTATTTAAGTTTAACCCTGGAAAGTTTGTCGTTGTACCAACATTTCGGCTGGAAAATAGGAAAGTAGCAAGAGTTTTAGATGCTTCAACCATATTGATTCTTGCTGTGGAACTCCAAGTTAATACTATTAAAAAAATACAAATATACGCATACTCACGGCTATAAATCGCTAAACGGTGTAGCCAGAGCTTTGGGTTAAAAAACTTCAACCGCTTATGGAAGATGAGTAGGAAAAAGATTGTGTAGTAAAAGTTTTTGGTCACACATGTTTTTGGTGTATCGCCCAAGTATCACTTAAAACCCTCCGATAGCCTTAGTCACCTCTTACGGTAACTAAAGGTATTGGGGAGATTGTTAACTGGTGTTCAGAGTACCCACGTTTTGCTTGGACAGTGTGCTTAGTGAAATATTGGGCAGGCCTATCACCGTTACTTATCTTTTTACATATACACCGTCACATGACTAAGTACAACTCAGCCATAGTTTTTCTCCCTGTTAAGAACCATGATGAATTAACCACACTTTAGAAAAGACAAATTGGTGTACGCCTACGCGGGATTTGAAACTCTCACTCACTAAGCTATCACGGTTGCTTATACACGAAATGGAACGAACGACCGAAACGGAAACTATGGAAATATATACGATACGATATACATTTTATAAGTATAGAAGTTTTCTTTATTAGCACTTATGGTCTTGAAACAAATGCATTGAGTAACAATGACAGACACCCAAAACTAAATCATATATAATTGTAGTGTCGGCTTAGAATAACACTACCCCATTTCTACCCGTGGGTGATCGTAAGAAGCGACTATGGGTATAGGGGATTTTTAAGTGAATTTTGGGCGATGTGGTTGGAGACCCATCACCAAAAACGTTTATTATTATCATCTTATTCAATTTATCATTCCTCAGCTCTGGCTACCCCGTTAAGGGATTTATAGCCGTGAGTATATGTATGCATATATGTATGAATATAATTGCTAGCAGACCTGTTTAAACCAACTGAACCAACTGTGTTTCCTTTACAATGAACACGGGAATAGAGAGAATACAATTGTTCTGGCTTAATTTCTGCATGTTGCATTCTAACTAAGATGAGGATGTACAGTATGAATAATAATAATCTAAAGCGGATCTCATCGATAGACTAGTACTGCTAATAAAATGTAGAAGAGTCGTAAAGTCCGGAATTGTTCACGATTCCTACATTTATCATTGCACAATCTTATTCCATAAGTCTCCTACGAACGGTTATTTTATGGTTATTACCTTCAGTACCATGTGTATTTATGAGCTTAAGCTTTCTTACTTTTAACATTTTAATATATATAAAGATATACCTACATATTACCACTGCTATATTACACAAGAAATGCCAAAAGATAGTAAGTGATAAAGATAGTGAAGGAGTTTGTTAAGTAAAATTTAGTAAAAAAAATAAACTAATGTATAATATTGCACGTGTTTTTTTTAAATGTTAGACTTTAAAAGAGTTAATAATTGCATACAATAAACACTTAATAAACAATACTAGTGAGATTAACTTATCAAACTTATTTTTGAGGTCACATTTCAAGGAAACCTACAGCATACATAAATCATTTTATTGTTTTAAAACTTACAAGGACAGGGATACACATTTTATCAATTCGCAAGTTTCAACCTTATAAACTATTTACTTTCAGAAACATGTATTATTCAGGGTAACCGGCTTAAAGTGTATCTTTTGACATATTTTTTTTAACATACATACATATACTCAGGGCCAGTAATCCCAAAAAGGGGTAGCCAGAGCTTCAGAGCTAGAAACTCCTCAGCCGCATTTGGAAGTTGATAGGGGACAAGATGGTAGAAATAGAGCATCATTGGTGATGGGTCTCCAACCACATCTCCCAAAAACAACTTAAAAAGCCCCATACCCTTAGTCGCCTCTTATGACACCCGTGGGTAGAAAGGAGTAGTAACATTCTAAGCCGGCACGGCTTTTTATGACATTTTCCAAAATGATGTAGTGGTATACAGGATTATAATAAGTCAGATTCAATTTTATTTTTTTCTGGAAAATTGTCATGAGGTCAAACATGGAGATGTTGCGAATATTTAAAGGATTGATATTTCTACCAAGTAAATTTGTGAAAAAATAAAAAGATGGAAGTAAGTTAAATTGTGAACTTCAATGTAGATGATATGTATACCAATACCACTTTTATCATCACTACCAATATCATCACCAATATCATCACCAATACCATCAATTAAAAGTACTTTGTGAGAATAGAATAATACAATTGCATAATAAATTAGATTTCAGTCTTTATCCGAATTTAATTTCTCAGTAAAGTCTCATGCATTCCATATCTAGAACCGCACAGCCACACTTATGGAAAATGTCTGCTAAGCTGTTGAAACGAACTTGCTAGTTTAGAGGCAGTTTCAGACGTGGAACCATAATATGATTGGACTGTCCTCTTTGTTAAATAAACAAACAGTGATAACAACATATTTAATAAATATATCATACAAAACAATGCCCAAAAATGATACTTTATTAATAAAATGATAAACTTTAAGACGTGTCAGTTCCAGTTGAAATCCGGCTATTCCCAGTAGTCTTACTGGATAGTCTTACCAGTAGGGCTAATGGGATTTTTTTTCCCAATAGTCTTACCGAAAGTAAGACATTGTCTATTATATATTTATATGTCATCATTGTCTATTATATGTATATTATATATTTTATTAAAACATAGACCTCAGAACTATTAGACATAGACAGGACCTTATTAATAAATATGCTATTGTTTTAATATTTATTCATATACTTGTTTGTTATATTTAGTTTTACTGATTGTAGAAATGTAAATTTTTATATATTGAGTTTTTGGAAAATTATAACAAAAAAGCTAAAAATTTTCGAATATTTAACTTTCAATTGAAATACTAGGAGCGCATAAATTACAAGTTGTTTTGACTTTTAAACGGCTTTATTATGCGCAAATCCGTACAAATACTTTTCCACTACTTAATTTATTGTACCTATTATTTGTGTCTGCCTGTTCAATGTCCCGCGATCAAGGCTACATTTTTGAAGAATCGAGTCATTAAGACAGTGGTTGCAGTTTTTATAGGTTTCCAACAAGGCTGACCGACGTCTGGGTCAAAATCGCTGGAAGCCAATGGAAGAGGGAAACACAGAATAAGTCGTTGTGGAGATCTTTGGAGGAAGCCTATGTTGTTGGCAGAATGTTAAAGTTATTATTTGTTCGTGGAAACTCCAACAGATATTTTTGTATTAAACCAGCTAAGCTATATATATATATATATTGTTTTAACTATTTATATAGTTTTATATTTATGCTACTCTGGTACTTTAAATAAAAATGGCAAAAAATATACTTAAATAGAAAGTTATTCTACCTCTTAAGGACTGCATTCTGACGGAAAATATATTACCACAAGTACAACAAACCCATTTCTATATATCGCGAATTATTGTAAAGGCTAAATGTTTCGTTTCACTAGTAAGGTATAGGAAACGATGCAAGAATAATTGATTTGCTTAACCTTCCTATACCCGCGCGTTGGTCTGTGAGACCGACAAAGATTTTGGTAGTTTTCTCGTCTGCCACAAGCGCTAACGATCCGAGTTTCTTGGTTGGTAGCTGCCGGATTTCAATCGAACTTCACATCATTGCCGCCCGCGCAGCTGTGGGAGTAGGACGTGTGGAACCTTTTGGCGCCAATCGGTCTGTGAGACCGCCGCGGGTATACGTGTAAGTTTTTGTGTTATTATTCATTACTTATTATTTGCTAATATTGAATATGTTTTCAATTGAATTTATTTGTTTTTTGTTTGCGTACATTTATAATTATATTTTACACGTTTTGTTGTTGTGTAGGTAAGTAAGTATTTAAATTTTTCAGAAAAAAAGGAGTTGCCTGAGGAATTCACGGTAGTACGTGGCCGTGCGGAAAAATCATCAGTATTCGGGCATCGAGGAAACAGTACTCTAGTCTCTTTTGTTCCTAAAAAAGGTAAAAATGTTCTTCTAGTGTTCAGTATACAAGACAATGCTGAAATAAATGAGGAGACGGGAAAGCTTGAACTTATAATGGACTACAATTCGACCAAAGGAGGAGTGAACACTGTCGATAAAATGTGCGCTACTTATAACGCTGCTCGTGGTACAAATAGGCGGCCCATGGTAATTTTTTATAGCCTCATGAACGTAGGAGGCATAAATGCGTTTATAATATACGTTCAAAACAATGTCGGCAAGAAAATAAATCGCAGGACCTTCCTTGAAGCTTTGGCATACGATCTCATCAATCCGCACCTTAGACGACGAGCTCTCATGACATCTTTGCCTAAAACCTTGAAACTAAGGCTAGCCGAAATATGCCAATTAGATGGTCCTGAATCCCAAGCAACATCGAATAACAACAAAATAGGTCGTTGTGGCTATTGTTCATGCAGAAAAAATCGTAAAACACGATACAATTGTGCCACATGCAAAAAATACTTCTGTTTGGAACATGCTATTATGGTATGCCCCGACTGCTATAATAAGGCTGATAATTAAGTTAATGTTTGTTTTTCATTAAGTTTGATTGTTAAACTCTATAAAAATGTAAAATTTTATTTTGTTTAAGAAGAAAAAATATTTTTTGTTCCCGTTTTTTTAGAACCTAAGGAAAATATCTCAAATTACAAGGCTAAATTTTGAAAAAGTGATAAAAACTACATAGTTACTAATAAAGATAAGTCAAGATATTACATCTTTCATTAATGTCCCATATTTTAAATAAATAATGCTTAACATATATATTTACAATTGAATATATGAAAACCCAGGACACGAAAGTACGGTCTGTGAGACCGTGCGCGGGTATAGGTGCTACAAAAATTGGCGCGGGTATAGGAATAAATAGAAATACAAATAAATACAAATAGTTTAGGAAGGTTAATAACTTATATAAAAAATATATTTTAATGTTAGAATGGATATTTTTAATCGAAACTCACATGAAATGCCTCTTGGAAAATGAGAATTATTTGGAATAAATTATCAGAACGTACTTATAAACGGAAAAAAGGCGTAAGCACGTTTTGTTATTAAAAAGGGCAGGATACATTTCAAAGAAATACTTGGCTATATCATCAACTAGATAAATTTACCTTGCGATTAATATGAGGTATTTGTTTTTTTATAATTTCAATATATATGTCCTATCCATTATGTATTAAGTTCGTGGCAACCACACGCGGCGTCTCGTATGAAACCGACTGAGCTGACTAAATTAAAAAACTTCACTCCGAATCGCATTTAATTATGAGTAACATACTTCACTGGTATTAAACTTATCTAAATCCAAAAAATATTGTTTAACGATTTTCTTCTACTAAATTCAAAGAAATAATTCTTACCATTTATCCTTCATGCGTAGGCTGATACGTGTAAGTTCTTAAGTATCACGAAATAATATTTTCTTGTCTAGTTACTAATAACAAAGCATTTCCTAGAATCGTGACGTTAAAATGCCATATTAGTTTTCTCATGAGTATCTTTTTATACAATGATAAATAAATAAATCTTATTGTTACAACTTTTATAAGTAAAATAATAACCTTATTGGATGAAACGATATTTGGAGATTCATTCCTTTTAGTTTCAGTTTAAACTATAGTTGAAGTACAACTTCATGTTTTCTTATGCATGTCGTACGATACAGCTAAGATAATCAGTGGTTTTCTTTTAAATTATTGGGTGATGTGGTTGGAAAGTCATCACCAACCATCGTTTATTTTATCATCTTGCCTGCGCACAACCAGTCAGGATTTATAGCAGAAATGATTCCACTCCAGGGTAGTTTATGCCCAGTATAACTAACAAAATATTAAACATTATCATTGCCGTGTAGTGCCGGCTTAGAATGTCACTACCCTTTTCTAGCCACGGGTGACGTAAGAGGCGACTAAGTTAATGCGGCTTTTTAAGTGGTTTTTGCGCGATGCGGTTAGAGAACCATCACCAACTTTATATCAACTATCTTCTCCTAAATCAACTTACGTAAATTAACAAGTTTCTAGCTCTAAAGGCCTGGCTACCCCTTTTTAGGTTTCATAGCCGTTAGTATGTATTTATGTATATAATCATTTTTCTAGATAGCATTAACCTTTCAAACATCCCACACGTCTGCATTTTCTGACTCAAAATAGCGCACAAAAAACTTGATATCAAAAGCTCCCAAGTACAGAGCAGTTGAAAGCTTTGCGCCGCGGCCGAGCAAACATGAGATGCTGCTCCGTCTTTTGTTTGCGTTGACCTCGCAATTTACCTGTTTACTTTAGCTGGAAAACCACAAAGCTGCTATTTATTTTTAGTTGCCGAGGACATATTGAAAACAAATTGAGAATACTTAAAACCGCATGCTTAATAGTCTCTGTATAACTAAATAAGAATGAATACAGTAATAAATACAATCATGTAATTAGTTCTATTGGGGTAGACAAAGACTAATAAATGACTTTGTATAAATATATTATAGTTCGTTGCGATTTTTTTTCTTATGCCTGCCTACTCTCTTTTATTCCTTATTCACTTCGGATCCTTGCCATTTTAGCATAGTCTCTATTGGCTCCTTAATTTGTTCTTCTCAGCCACCACAGTACTATAACTTACATTTACATTGACGATATGTACAAGCGGTAGTCAGTAATCGTCGACATGTTTATATTATATACCTGTCGCAGTCGAATTGTACAATCCGCCGTTTTACATTACGGCTAGCCGTTATCTAAAACAGCGCGTTTTAGGTAACGGCTAGCCGTAATGTAAAACGGAGGATTATACAATCCGACTGCGACATACCTATAAGTATAATTGGATATTATTAAGTTATTTTCAGTGGTTGGTTACTTCACAGATTCGAAGTTCATATCCTTCATCATTCCATAGAAAAAAATCACTTCTTTATGCCTACTCCGTACTAATTTTATTATACATACATAAACATGCTCACGCCGTTAGTTCCCATTCGGGTAGGCAGATTATTATCAATATTTTATACATGCTCTTCTATTCTTTCCACTTCGTACTTGTTTCACACTTTAAGTACACTCTCTATTGATCTAAATATGTCCTCCGAGGTCGTCCTCTATTGACATTACCGTCCACGTACAAATTTAAACGCTATAAATTATTTTTTTATTATATTTTCATTACACACGTATTAAATTATTTTTAGTATTGTTACTTGCAGAATAAGTCTTTATTAAATTTATTCATCGTGCTACATTAGCCATAATACAAAATGAGCCAAAGGAACTTATTATATTCGAATACTCATTAATAAAGTTCCAGACAGATAAAAAGATTAAAAAGGTATATTATAATTAGAAAACGTCTCATTATTTGTCTCATAAGCAATGCTTTATCTTTTCATTGGATTCGCATTATCGTTGTTTATATTGGCAGCAAAATTTCGGATTAAACCTATTTCTTCTTGAGAATGTCGTACGAGGTGGATACAACATTTGTAGCCCTTTTTAAGTGTATCTGGATTAATTTGAAAGAGTTGGCATCGTTAGAGATCTTGAACCCAACCGACATTTTATTTCTGCCGATTCTTTGAATACCGTCATTGACAATATTTTTAACATTAATTTTAGACATAAATAGGCCGAATTTCAGTGGGTGTAATGATGTTCCCGATTTTGGGTCTGATTCGATTCGAGATACATGAACAATGAAAGGATGAGTATCTTTACTGCAGTATCGATTGCGAGCGATGGAGACTTTAGCACTCTTTTCGGGTTTGAAATAGTCTTGGGTCGATTCCTCTTTCAAATTATTAATTGCCTTTTTACGAGATTTTCCCTCTGGAATGGTACTAGAAAGCTCAGGTTCCATATACATGCATATTGGACTATAATTTGATAAAGATGAAAATGAGGGTGATGGAGATATAACTAATTTATCGGGTGGGGCAGGAGGCGGTAGGGTTTCTTCATCCTCCATTTTATCGCCGTATTCTACTAATCGAAACTATAACTACTAATGCAATAATTAATTCACTATAGATAACTATATTAAAAACTCACGAAGATCACAATACTTTTAAATCAAATTCAAATAAATTATTTTTGAGAAAAATTTTGACATGCGTCAACCATCCCATCCGACCTTAATAATCAGTTCTAGAACAGTTTCCATCTTAGAGCATATACAACTAGAGAGATAAAGAATACGTCACGACGAGCAAGAAAAGGATAGCTAATTATAAAACTCTTAAAGATAGAAAGAGCTAGTACTGATATTTTTGGTCTCTTACGGTGTAACCTGTTTTTCAATTGTGGCAAACTGTCCAAAGTGACAGTTTGCCACTATTTTGTTAGAGAAATAATAAACGCTTTGTTTACTTCATCGATTTTAGATAATATTGTGCAAATTCGTGAAACAAATCATACTTTGGACTTGTAGGAAGTAAGGTTGTTTAGGGCAGAGACCTTGTTTATGTGATCGTGCTTTAAAAATAGGTAAATAAAAAGTTTTGGGCTGCAGTTATCGAAGCGAGTAAAAAGCCCCAGATGAATCACTTCGCAGTGGCGTATCAAAGAAAACTCGGAATATATTTATAGTTTATGAACCCTATTAGATTCAGAATAGAAGATATGCTGTTATTTATACGTTTTACCTGTGTTTTTGATTTAATTCTAAACATAACCTTCAACAACAAAAAACAACGGTGTTGCCCACTTCAAAATCTCAATAATACTGTTGAAGTAAGTATTCATCATGTGAATAAGATAATTACTATGAACAAGGAAAGTATTCGGTTTAAAAGACAGTAACTTTGATTGTTGATTTAAACTATGTTGAATTTGACTAAGGTAACGTGTATTAAATTAAAATGAATATTTGATTTAAAGAGTTGTTTTATTTTAAAAAATATATTATTGATCTATTACCCTATTAGAATGATTATTAAACTACGTTTTTATTCCCACCGAGTAGCCATGGTACAGATTCGGGTGGTACTCGTTGGGAAGAAAACACAAAAAATCTGGTGATTGTTGTATATTTATTGATTAATCATTGTTAGTAGGTATGTGTTGTATTTTAGTTTATTGTATGCTCAAAATTTATCTATTGATAAACTTATTATTTGAAGATATTTGCCATATATGTTCGGTAACATTATATGTTTGTCGTTATTGAAAGCATGAGAAAAGCCTCAAATTACCACAAGCGAGGCAAATTTATTTTTGTGTCAACACCGATTGTGCAAAGGAGAGGCATATAGGGTGCCACGCGCGATATCTGTCTATAGGTAGTTGGTCTGAGGTTTCCATCAACCGACGCTTACTGACATAGAGCGCGCACTCGTCAAAGACAACTAGACTCTATGCTAGGAAAAGGCGAGAAAGTAAAAGTGACAGCTAGCGTAGTCAGCGGGAAAAGGGGATTCGAGCTTTGACTATAAACCATTAAACACTATAGACAGAGTCATAATACAACGGGAGCGTACCTCTTTTAGAAAGCAATTAATTTTCGTTGTAATGTTGCGATCGATAGAAAACAATTACCCCAAAATACTATAATCACCATTCTAAAAGCTACTTTTTAATTTAAAATTGATTACGTCAATTTATTGTTTAATTAAAGGTTTACTGTTTGCTATATTATTTCCTGCAATCATATAATTATACATATTTGCTCCTAGTATTATACAATCTTTTTTTTTCCTTTTTTTTCCTTTATTTTTCTTTCCTTTATTTATTCTTTATTTATTAGTAATAATCCCCACATTAGGTTTTCATGAACAAAAAGATTTAAATTCCATAAGTGCAAGTTATGTAAATATCATACGGGTCATGGGTATAGTGGGGTCTATGTTTGTATTTCGAAAAATAAAAGACAGCGCTATTTTATACATGAGTTTTATTGCATTATTTACTATTGACCTTTAAACAAAATCAGTTTCGTGTGAAAATTTCGAATTCATTCGTCTATTTCAGTCACATTTTTCAAAAGATGATGTATTCGTACATCTAAGTATTTTAAAGCTATAGCCTTTATTAATAGCACAAGGTGGTTTTTGAAGGTGGCTCTGATGTGGTCGTTTAATGTCGGAAATATTCTTTTACCTAAAGTCTTTTTCAAAACAACTGCGACCTTTTGAGCCAAAGCTTTGTCTTTGGACAAAAACGAGTAGCCTTTCAATTTTATGGTATGCCTCAAAACTTTGGTGGGTTTCCAATTGCATCTTCCAGTGGCCGCAATCCATTTTTCTCGTAGATTCGGATCTTTAGGAAAACTGTAATGAATACGAAGAAATTAAATAAATATACAAATTTATTACTTACTACTGGACTATCATGTCGCATATCCGTATTTCGGGTAGAACACCCGCCCGAAAACAGCAGGGCGTGAGTTCCAATCCTGGGACGGGCCTAGTCCTAGGCCGGTGAGGGAAACATCGTGAGGAAACCCACATGGCTTAGTTGTACTTAGTCATGTGACAGTGTATTCGTTCAAAACGGCGATAGGCCTGCCCCCTATCACGTGAGTACACTGTCTAAGCAAAACGTGGGTACCTTCTCTGGAAACTAGATGGCGCTTGCCATGTGAGTTCAGGAGTATTGGTACCTCTGCCAACCCCTTCGGGGATAAACGGCGTGAACGTTTTATGTTATTACTTACTAATTCCGTAGATAACAATTGGAAATCATTCAGCGTCGCTATAGCGCGACGAAATACATAATATACTCACTCATTAACATCAGTTTACTAATTTAAAATTTTTACCCTAACAACAGGGTAGGATGAAAACGTGAATTATGGCAACACTGAGATACTGCATATTTTTAGGTTATGCTATTAAAAAATTGCTCAAAATTACTAAAGAAAATGCTAGTAATCTAGTTCACCGTAATTAACATTTGAACTTAACACTTATTTTCTGATCGCGCAATACAGAAAAAAATTTAAAAAACTCACTCACTTGTGGAAAGTTAATCCTTCGATGTGTTTTTCGCTGCGGCTTCCGCAGCCAAGCACGCTACACCCAACCATACCTCACTAAATAATAACTTAACTAATGGAGTCTCTTCTGTCACAATAACAATATACAAATTAATAAAATCTTTCTCATAATCAAAAGAAAACCAAAAGCGCTCACAAGTCGACGCTTTGTTTGTCACAATTTAAAAGTGTGACATCAACAAAACGGGTTACGCGATAGAGATGACAATAAAGATTTGTGTCTCTTTTTAACATATAAGAACTTAAATAAGGGCTTCTCTTTTTAAAATGGATGACGTAACATCACTCTGTCTATAGTGTTTATAGTCAAAGGGATTCGAGTCGAGTGGTTAACGAAAGGAGTGTAGGTAATGTTTTCTGTTGGGGATTAAAACTATTCATTTCATACAGTTTATATGGTACGCTATTTTTATTAAATTCGCTCATTAAAAATGCTCGTTATCATTCTAATTCATATATTTTTTGGAAAATTCTAACAACTTTTTTGGGAACCCGTACCTAATAGTAAAAGCGAGACCCTATCACTTAGACTTTGCTTTTGGCTTGTATTTTACCAGGTTTCTCATTCAAGTTTGAAAAGTGTTTGATACAAAACTTAAACTCAAAGTTTCAGCAGCTTTCGATATTTTTAACTTTAATGGATAGTTTCCTTGGGACTATTAATAAAACTTTAATACTTTTTCCCTAAGTAATGTCAAGCTGAGTGAGATATTGAGATATTACTACTATTATTGATCTATTATTATTTCCGGATACATTTTAGTTTCTCGCCTGTCCCATAGCTGAAAAAGAAAGTTTATAGAATTTTAAATGGGTGAGGCGATACTCTCCGACAAAAGCACAGTCGGACAAGGTCATGGACTCAGGGTCAAGAATAGACGGACGATCCGAGCCGTATCGAGCAGCACTTTTTTGTGTATTTGTGCTGGAACCGACATGCCACAGAAATCCTCGTCATGTGGGATAGCGACATCCACTAGAAACACCCTCGACTGCGACCAATCCTATACCACGATATCAGGCTTAGTCGCTAGAATAGTCCTGTCCGTGATCACGGTTTGGTCCCCATAGATTTTGGCACGGTCGTTTTCTAGGACCGGCTTCGGCAGATACTTGTAATACGGCATCCTCTGTTGCAAAAGTCCGTATTTCAGAGCTAGCTCCTGATGTAGGATTTTTGCTGCTTGGTTGTGTCTGTGCAAGTACTCAGTGTTAGCAAGAGCCGAACAACCGGAAATAACATGCCTAAGTGATTGTCCGGGACGGCCCCATGCTCTATTATTATTACATGGGCTAATATTTCTACTATTGCATCTATTGACACTATTATATTTACTTAACTTTGCTGGACCACTATTTTAAAATACATAAACTGTAAACTATCTATTTTCCGTGTAACGAATGGAAATAATAGTCACGGCTATAAATCCCTAGAAGCGGTAGCCAGAGCTAAGGAATTAGAAATTCCTCAGCCACTTTTGGAAATGTGAGTGGGGGAAAGATAGCAAAGTAAAGGTAGTTGGTGATGGGTCTCCAACCACATCGCCTAAAAATCCCTTAAAAGCCACAATACCGTTAGTCGCCTTTTACGTACACCCACCGGAAGAAATGGGGTAGTGCTATTCTAAGCCCAAAAAAACAGGTTGCTTACAACAAGATAACAAATTCAATCTACACATTTCATAGAACATGCGTATATATATAATATCCGTTATTTATAGTTTTCTAGTATCTAAATGATCACATCATTTAGTATCATGTTTTTGAGCAAAGCCCTTTTTGAACTCCCCAGTGTTTGAGGCACCTTCGTAAGTACTTGAAGGCCAAACAAAAATTTATGGGTAATAAGAGCTTAGCATATAGTACATATACAGTAGCATTTTCATTTTAATTTTTAGCCCGAAACGCTTCAATAAAACTAACAGTTCAGCTAAGCAAAGTCTAGGCATATGTCAATGTTCGACTTTGTAAGCGTTAACGAACGACAGTTTCGCTTGACATGTATATTTGCAGGCCAGAACGGAATGATTGATTTATGAAGCTATACTATTCCTAGCATATTAATTTGTTTCTGGTCTTATTGCAAAACTGTAAATGTATATTTTATCGATTTGAAATAATGATTAAACATTTTGTTTAAGTAGCTGTGTCCAAAGGGGTTAATTGTATAAAAACTAGACTTAAAATAAAGAAAACAACAATGGAATAATTGGAGACACCCGTTAATTACACTGAATTTTATTTAGAATGAGACTTTTTTGTATACCTCTGCTTGTTTGAATTAAATTTACATCTAAATTTAGACTATAATATTGTTTTCAGATTCTTCAGATTCGCTTTCTGCACACTGTTAAATTTCAGTTTATCGCAGTTTATGCAATATCTAAAAGTAATATTATTTTTTTTATTGAAGGATATTATGTAACTTCGTGGCAATCGATGGCATCTTTTTTCTTTTTCAATATTCATAATTTCGTAGTACTTTTGAACGCTAACCGATGGAAGTTTTGGTTGTAGATGTAGATTTACTTAATTTATTTCTTCTCTTTCTCTCCTTTGCTGTATCATCTTTCCCCACTTAATTTCTTAACAAGATTTTTAATTTTGGAGCTATGGCTACCAGGGATTAATAGAAATGAGTATAAGATTAATTTGACTACTAAAAATTAAAACCAAACAAATATAGTTAAACATTTAATTTATTATATTACAACACTTTTTTTATTAATACGATTTTATTTGAATTTTATCTAGCTAAATATATTAATTATCTTAAAATAAAGTAAATGCAAGTTAATAGTTCTAGCCACGTCGAGGTGAGTAGAGCAGCACTTCGCCCATCTGTAACAAAATATTTAATTTAGATGAAAAATAAATAAATATATATATAGATAAAATAGTCTTAGTTTAATGAAGCTCGCGAAATTTTCCAGGATCGTACAAAGTAACGAAGGGAATATCTGCCTATCCCATTGGGAACAAATGGCGTGCTATATGTAAGCTTTAAGTATCAGCTAAGAATATCATCAACTCTCATGGATGGATCCCGTTGGATGTCCTTCGAGTTAACCAATAGATCTGTGGTTTCGAGCTTTCACTTCTTTGGGATCAAACTCATTTGGAAAGGCTCGACCGATTTCAACCAAATTTGCCGCAGTGATCAAGTATACATTGTGACGAGATCGAAACTACCATTGAGGAAGTATCAGCGAAACACTAATTTCCCAATGAAGTCAATAGAAAAAAGTCAAAGGTTTCTTATTTAGAGCGCGGCTTGAAGCTTAAGACCGACGCGACGCTCCGTTTTAATCAGCTCTGTGTTCGTGCTCGCCTTGTTCTAACCTATTCTTATGCATATGCTATGTACTGTATAAATTCAATGATAGAGATTCTTCATCATTAGTATAAATAAATATACGAAAACAAATATTAGTTAAAACCAGTTATACAATGAGTAATATTATTGTTTTAAGAGTTTTGATTTGCAATCGTTAGTTTTTGCAGTCTTTGTGATTCAGTCTTCCATTATAATATAAATAGTGTGAGTTATATATTTCCCAGTGGTAGATCTTCTAAATTATATAAATAATACGCACCTGTTTCCATATAATACAAATCTAGGTACTAAACTTAATCAAATTCAAAATATACCTAAATTAAAACGGGCTTCGCTTTGAACAATCCCTTTGGTTCCACAGAAAATGGAGATTAGCCCTAAACTTACAAAGGTCGGATTGTGCCAGAACTAAGTCGTAATCCGTCTTCGAGACAACCTTACAGATTATGTTACCCAAGTGATTAAGTAATACTAGAGGTGATTAGTTTAGTTATGTTTTATGTTTTACTTCATATTCCCAGTGGACATGCAAGTAATTTGAAAGTTGAAATATTATGTATAATTCTCATAATTTCAAGAGGGTATTCCCCAATTTCGCCGTGGATAAAGCCAGGTGAAGCATAATTTATGAATGAAAATTTAAGGGTATATAACACATGTTTCTTCTACAATTTTATTTTGACTGTGTTCAGTCCTTGAGAACAAATCCTTTAATACTATTAAAATATTAATAAAAGCTCTACAAAGATCTTTATTTCGTTATTTTCAAGAATGGTAGTTAAATATACTACTATTAGACTACGTCACAACGAAGGTTCGGCAACGAAGGTTCGGCAACGAAGGGTGCATCAAGTTTTATAATTAGCTATTTGTAATATTGGTAGTGTTTTACTTTTATTGCCATGTATATGGCTATTCTAATGGGAATTAAAATATACTTGTTATGTATAGGATTGGACAGAAAAGCTACAATAGAGTAATAGGTAGAACGAGACAGAAATCTATATTACTCAGAGTTAGAAGAAAATCGAGCTTTTTGACAGACACACGATTACTTGCCGCCGCCCGGACTTAGCAAGGTCAATGAATAATATGTAGCTTTTAAGAAATCCCTTTAGTTTTGCCATATCCGCTTTTCTGTCCGTATAGCACGTAGTCACTTGAGTCAAGATAAATTAGTGATTGGTAAGGCAACCGTGATAGCCCAGTGGGTAGAACACTCGGTTATCGTGCAAACGACTAGTGTTCAAATCCTGGGTCGGGCCTACACCAATTTGTCTTTTCTAAAGCCATATGTGTGGTTAATTTATCATGGTTATTAACGGTGAGGGAAAACATCGTGAGGAAACCCACATAGCTGAGTTGTACTTAGTCATGTGACAGTGTATTCGTACAAAACGGCGATAGGCCTGCCCCCTATCACGTGAGTACACTGTCCATGCAAAACGTAGGTACTCTGAACACCAGGTGACAAAGTCACGTGATGTTCAGAAGTATTAGTACCTCGCCAACCCCTTCGGGGATATTCGGCGTGAACGTTTATATGTGATGTTATGGTAAACACAATTATGAAACCGGGAAAAAAATCATACTAGTTTATTCTTAATGGTGCGTACTAAATCAGAATCGACTAGTTGGGACTAACTTTGGTTTATCCTATCGGATTTTGGACGAGTTAGGTTAATAATCTTATTGAAATCGGGTTTGGCCGGAAACATACACATCAATTTACAATAAATACTAAAATGTACCACATTTCATGGCTATCAAATTGATAAAATGCTTTAGAATGCAAGCGATGGAAGTATGAAAAGATGAAGCGACAAGAAAACCTACTTTGCACGCGGATATTTTTCTACACGCTTATCTACATATTTAAAAATAAATCCAATTGTGATAATAAATACTTCTGCGCGAAGCTCTATATACATTTGAATTCGTTCTCGTTGCCTTTAAACCTCGATCTGTCTGCGAATAACCGGAATGGTTGGTGTAAAGCCTCAGAGATCACGTACATAAAACAATTTTATAGTTAAACTATGTATTCTAGTTCAAACTTATTTATTTTCCTAAGTTGCTTTGACATACGCGGATTTGACATACATTTACAAATAATTTAAGAGTATTTTTCAGGATAACTACGAGGTTACGTAGGGAGCTTGAAACGCTAGATATTACTCATTCTCATATACATACATATACTCACGCCGTCAGTTCCCATTCGGAAGGCAGAGACTATCAATCGCCACTTTGTACGACCCCGGCAAACCTTTTTAGCTTGCTTCGTTCACATCCGTCAATATCGTGCAAAGTTCTCTTTTATTCTTCATTTTTCTGACACCTGTCTTTATAAGCACATTTTCTATTTGGTACTACTACTCAAAATACGTATATAAAACGTAAAAGAGTAAAAGAACTCGTTGAGTTGCAGAAACATTTTTGATACAATACAAAATGTGTCAGACATGAGAATTCACTTGTACGTATTGACAATGGATAACGAGAAAAATGAAATAAACCAATGCGTCTTTTCTGAAGTCGTATGTGGTTTACGACCTGACCGTTAACTACATACAAAACCGTTAACATCGTGAGGTACTCGTAGTTGGTACACTAGTTGTACTTAGTCATGTGATATATTATTCATACAAAACGGCGATATGCCTCCTATCAAATGAGCGCACTGTCCAAGTGAAACGTTAGTACGCTGAACACTGAGTTGGTTTTTTCATTCCCATCCTAACCAATAACGAAAAATTCGTAAATCTATTTTTGAGATTAAATAGAAATATAGTATTTTCTAAGATTTTCACGATTGCACATTATAATTAAAACAACTATTGATTTTCGGATATTTTAATCGCGTGTTATTACATTATTTTTAAAGCCCGACGTTTCGAAAACTTTTCAGGTATCATGGTCACGGGAATTGGTTGTAATTGGTTGGCAATTACCACCTGCTTGGAACCCGATCATAAGCACAACTAAGCAAGAGAAGAACACTAGCAAGACTCCAGATAACATTAGCTCTTTTTGTACATAGCAAATATTAAACGCAAATGTAACTTAAAATTTTTGTGAAGGTAGTTAGTATTAATAATTTTATAGTACTGTATAATGAATGACAAATAACACCTCAGTCTTCCCGTGACCATGATAACTGAAAAGTAATGTAATTGATATGATAACTGAATTGTAATTTAAAAATAATGTAATAACACGTGATTAAAATATCCGAAAATCAATAGTTGTTTTAATTACAACATATAAATAATTTAACCTAAATGTTAGTTATTGAAACAACTTTATAGCTTCAGTAAATGTATGTACATTTACAAAATAAATGTTTTCGTCCAATCTTTATGAACATTATCGCTTCGGGGTAAATAAAAAATAGGCTCTGGAATTCGTTTCTAAGTTGTACTGTGGGATGTAATATTTGAACATTACATCGCATCGCATTAAATTAATGGATGTAGTCTAGGCACTTTTTATACTTTGTGGATCGAGTATGTCACAGCTTTCTGGTTAAATCTGCCGGCTAGTTAAACGTCTAGCTGTCAAAAGAAACGCAGCTTTAATTACTAAAGGCTAAGTTTAAAGTGCTAAATAAGTTTACTATAAAGGCTATCAAAAAAAAAATTAACAAATTATTGATTTGCATTCACTAAGTTCGGCTCTTGATGTGAATAAATATGTATAAACCTAGGCTTACTTTATATGTAAACCGGACAGGTCCTAATGACAAAAAAAATAAGTGTCCAATTATGATATCTAAAAAACTTAGTCACAATAATTATCAGACGAATAACTAACAATTTGCTTTGTACTCATAAATAAAAGATGTTATTAAAGGAAAGAAAAATTTCGACACTGGCGGGGTTCGAACCCGCGACCTTCGGGTATACGCCCCCGTCGCTCTTTAATAACATCTTTTATTTATGAGTAATAATCCCCACATGAGGAATTCATGTCAAAAAACATTAAATTAATTTGCTTTGTAGTTCATTAGGAGGTGGCATTTCTTGGTGGTGGTATTCATAATAAACCAAATTTTTCGCAATGTCTGAATAAACGAAAATAGTATAACCTTTTTGTTTTTGATGGCGCGTTTCGTAAAAATAACAAAGTATCAGTTTTGCAAACAATATATTTGAATTTTTTGTATCTTTATACGAAATAAAACACAATTGTTATATGCGTTTTGATTATTATCTAATAGCGTAGGTTTAGATAGACACAACTCTTTTATCATGAAGGACTGAGGAGTCATGCTATGTTTATTTAGTTTGTAAGTAATGGGCTCGGTAAATTATTATTTCCTATTATACTAATAACATTTGAATCCTTAAAAACCTGGTTGGTTTTGAAACTTTGAGGTTTGGCGTGTAGCCCATCCTTGTGTTGTCAAATAACTTGGATTCTATAGAAAATACACAGAAACCTATGTTTTACCGTGCAAGTGTATGAAACACATATAAGTATAAAAGTTAAGTTTTGTGGCCTTTTGATTGTTGAGAGATGTGGCTTAAAACAAACACCAACCTTCTTTTTATCAACAATGTCTTATTTTACTGTCTTTTCCCTACTCGACTCCAAAAGTGACGAACTATTTTTATTTGTAAGGTTTTGACTATTCCTTTTTGGAATTTCTCTGCCTTCCCCAATGGGCTGGGCGTGGGCGTATAAAGGGATTTTTGGGCGATGCGGTTGGAGACCGATCACCAACAAGCGATTACCATCTTTTCCCCACTCAACTTTCTAAACGTAGCTGAGGCATTTCAAATTCCTTAGCTCTGGCTACCCCTTCTAGGAATTTATAGCCGCGAGTATATGTATGTATGTATGTACAAGGAACAGCACATGTAAAAGCTTGTGATTTGTAATTTTTATAATAACAATACATAGTAATACACTTTGTAAATGTAGCCATAAGGTCCCAAATAACATAAATATAACATAAACGTTCACGCTGCTTTATCCCCGAAGGGGTAGGCAGATGTTCCAATACTTATGCCCAGAGTAGTTACTTACGTTTTGCTTAGACAGTGTACTCATGTGATAGGGGGCAGGCCTATCGCTGTTTTGTACGAATACACTGTGTGTATGTTGTTAGCTCCTCAAATAAAATAAAATAGAAAATGTAATTTATACATAACAAAAGAAAAGTTAAAGTGTATGATAGTTGTGTGATTGTGTGTACGTGTGTGTGTGAGAGTAAATGCATTAGGATTTTAATCGATTTATTTGAAAGTGTCGATTCGAAATGGGAGTAAAATATTGAATAACGAATAACATGAAATGTTTATCATTACCTCCAAAGGTGAGCCGGAAAAACTGGTCGTTAACAAATCTAAATTAAATATAATAAAAAACGACAGCTTATTATTTCACTGACTTTTCTTCACCCTCCCACCGCAAATATCAGGGACTTATAGGTTCATACTTCTTCATCTTCTCAATATTATTCTACCATTTTTTATACCTAAATTCGTAGTTGGTTAAAGAGGTTTTGGCGTTCTAGTTACCAATAAAGTATAACTGCTATGACTATAAATAAAAAGGTTATTCAAACATAAAATATCAATGGTTTTGCAGAAAAGAGGAACAAATAATCTTATACTCTTGAAAATAAGCTCAGATCCATTGTAGGAAACTATTCAATACACAACAGATAGCTCTGTTTTATAATGCAATACCACTGTGAAAGGGAAGACTTATAAATAATATTGACATGCTTTTTACAACAACATACGTAAGATAACAGATATCTTCTCACAATGCAAACACAAACAAGAAAGCACATATTCCACGTATATGTGTATTTTATTTAGGTATTTACATACATACATACATACATATTCTCACGCCGTTAGTTCCCATTGGGGTAGGCAGAGACTATCGATCGCCACTTTGTACGATCCTGGCAAACCTCTCTAGCTTCATTCACATCCATCAATCTTTTCATACATGCTCTTTTATTCTTTGTACTTCGGACACCTGCCTTTTTGAGCAAATTTTCTATTTGATCTAAATGTGTCCTCCGAGGTCGTCCTCTACTAACATTACCTTCCACATTGGCTCTATATATCTCTTTCACCACTTTACTGTCATCCATCCTCTCTATGTGCCCAAACCATCTCAACATTCCTTTTTCTATCTTTCTTACAATATCATCTTTTACACCACACCTTTCACGAATCACATCATTCCTCACACGATCACATAACCTTACATTAGAAACTTTTCTGAGGGATCTCATTTCTACTGCATTTACTCTGCTTTCATGCTTCTTCTGCCACACCCAACATTCACTGCCATACATAAGCGTAGGAACGAGGACAGCATCATGCACAGCCATTCGGGCCTTTTCGGACACCGATTGACTAGACATGAGACTATCCAGTGCTCCATTTACCGCATTACCCTTTTTTACTCTTCTTTCAATGTCTTCATCACACTTTCCATCCCTAGTAAACAAACTTCCCAGATATACGAACTCTTTCACTTGTTCCACTTTCTTACCATTGATCTCAATCACGCATTCAGTCATATCCCCCTCTCTCTCGAAAACCATGGTTTTGGTTTTATCCACATTTACTCTCATTCCTTTTCTTTCAAACGACGCACATGCGATATTCATCATCTCTTGCAACTCCTCAACCGACGATGCAAGTAACACTTGATCATCAGCATATAAGAGGCATTTGATGACGAATCCACCCATTCTCAGTCCATAATCACTTTCACGCAACTCTATCAGACAGTCATCCATGAACAAGTTGAAGAGCCACGGAGAAGCTACACATCCCTGTCGGACACCCCTAGAGATACCGAACCAGTCTGTGTTTTCCCCGTTTATTCTTACACATGCACTAGAATCCTCATAGAGTGATACCAGTGCACGTATAAGTTGGCTCCCCAAGCCGAACTTGGATAACACCTCCCACAAACACTTCCTTACCACCCTATCATACGCCTTCTCTAAATCTATGAAGGAGCAATACACTTTTCGATTCTTGGCTAAGAACTTTTCAGTGATGCTCCTTAAAGAGAAGATTTGATCCATACATCCCATTCCCTTTCTAAATCCTGCTTGCACATCCCAAATTTTGGCATCTGCATACAATTTACCGACAACACTGAGTAGGCTGATTCCGCGGTAGTTTTTAGCTTCCTGGTGTGACCCTTTTCCTTTGTATAAGGGCACAATTACTGCCCTGCACCAATCTCGTAGTACTTTACCACTAGACCAACACTTTTGAAAAAGGAATTACAGCCAGGAAGCCACCAACCCTTTACCAGCCCTCAGCATTTCGATACTTATCCTATCATACCCTGCCGCTTTCCCTACTTTCATACTTTTCAATGCTTTCATTACTTCTTCCATACTAATCTCACTGTCACTACTGTCACCCAATGCCTCATTCCAGTCAACATTGCTGCCAATTGGCGAAGAAATAGGTGAATCCTCTTTTTCAAAGAGTGCCTCAAAATAGTTCTTCGATACTCGTCTTATGCTACTTTCATCCGTCGCCAATTCACCCTGTTCATCTCTTACTACATTCACTCTCGTGTTTTGGGAAACTCCCTTTTCTTTCCGGATATATTTCCAGAACAACTTTTGGTTATTCCGGAAATTATCAGAGAGTTTCCTCTCACACCATTCTATCAAATCACGCTTTTTCTTTTCTATTTTCTTCTTAACCTCATTCTTAACTCTCTTATATTCATCTTCACTATTCTTCACTACATCATCTGTTACTCTCGCATCCATTCGTTTACTAGCTTTAATCGCTAGTAAATCTAACCAAGCTTTCTTCTTATCTCCAACTGCCTCTTTCACATCTTTATCCCACCAACTTGTTGGTGGTCTATTTGTTCTTTTACTCAATCCACCTTCATCTCCACGCAACTTAGCCTGTCGTCCAATTTCTTCATATATACATCTCTAATATTTTCATCCTCTTCCAATTTCTCCACTTTTATTCTCGCAAATTCAGTTGTTGACACTTTGGCCCTGTGACGCCAACGCTTGCACAGTCCCCTCAATCGTGATATCACGAGGAAGTGATCTGTGCCAACGTTAATGCCCCTGTAGACTCTGGTGTCAACAACCTTTGCTCTTAGCCTTTCATCCACTATCACAAAATCTATCATACTTCTCTCGCTTCCTCTCTGTCTAGTATACATATGGATATCTTTGTGTTCAAACAACGTGTTCGTAACACAAAGATTCCTCTCCAAACATATATCAATCACTTTCTCACCATTCTCGTTCACTCTTTTATCACCAAACTTTCCTAAAACTCTTTCACAACCGTTGCGTGACACCCCAACCCAACCATTAAAATCTCCTAACATAACAATTCTCTCATTCTGATCACACCCATTCGCAACATCGTCTAACAAATTCCAAAACTCCTCCCTGTCGGATAGTGATTTGGACATGTCCGGAGCATACACACAAATTATGCGCATCCGGACCAGCCCCACTTTCACCTTTATCCATAGGAGCCTTGGACTCACACATGCATAATCTTTCATTAACTTAGCCATCCTTTCAGATATTAGAAGTCCCACGCCTTGGCAAGCTCTGTCACTCTCGGCAACTCCCGACCAGATAGCTGTAAATGGGCCAAGTTGTGAAACCTCTTTTTCCTTGCGCTTCGTTTCATTTACACACAGAAAATCTAGGTTTCTTTCTTCCATAATCAAACATACTTCATCTAATTTTTCATGCATCCCTCCACACACATTCATCGTACCAAAGCGGGTCTCTTCAGCCCACTTTTCGCCCCGCGAGGAACCACGGCGTGATAGGTGGCGAGCCATATCGCCGCCATCGTGTTATTTAGGTATTTGTATTGCTTGTATATATAAAAGTATGTAGTTATATATGTATGTGTGTGTGTTTGTTAAATTTGCATATTATTTTGTATAATTAATATTTATGTTATTATTTATTATTTCAATTTAATAAGTTAGTTTTAAAGCAAGCTTGTTTTGTGTATCTACGCAGATAACTAATTCATCAATCTCACCTTCCAAAGGTTGTCTGGAAGAGATCGCTTTTAGCGATAAGACCGCCAATTGTACCTCATTGTAAACTGTATGATAATTTCTTTAGTAAATTTGTGTTTGATGTGCAATAAACAGTTATTATATTCTATTCTATTCTACATTCCCATCAATTTCTTTTAAAGAGTTGCTAGATGTATAGTTATAAATCTGGACCAAATAGAGAGTGTGCTCAAAAAGGAAGGCGTCTAAGGTATGAAAAATAAAAGATCATGTATGAAAATATTGATTGATGTATATGGAGCTGGAGAGAATTTATAAGGATCGTACGTAGCGATCAATAATCTCTGCCTACCCCAATGAGAAATAATGGCGTGAGTATGCTAATCTCCGTCCTTTAAGTCTTTGGCTTTGAAAAAGATCCACCTCCACCACATGCTATTCAGAAGTATTACTACCTCCTTACCCCTTCGGGTGCATACATGTGAACTTTCGAATTGGAGTTGAAACAACTTAAAAGATTCCATCTTTTACAAAAGAGCCAGAGTTTGAGTAAAGCATTTAGCTTTCTACAAAGAGGACTTAAGTAAATAGAGCGGAAACCAAACGTAGTTTAGTACAAAAATTTGCTAAATAAATTCCGCTAAAAACAAATTATCAAAATACGTTATCTATACAACCTGATTGGTTGATTCAATTATCAGACTTTTATTCTTCATACATTCGCTTCGCTTGAGTCAGTGGAAATCATGAAGTTACTATCTAAACAGGAGAGCGCACTTACAAAAATATGGTACACAATATTGAAATTTACCACCCGGCAATAAAGCCTATAATCTTTTGAACACTGTCAAGCAAAGAAACGTCCTAGAACGAGAGCCCGAACTAGAGGTCAGTGTCCCGCTCGCTCGATTGCCAGTCGAGATTATGTTCAAAGAAAAACAAATTCTAACGTATTTATATTATAGTATTTTATAAAAAGCAGGTTACCAACTATTCCTTTTTAATATATTGTTTTAATAATTATCGTCGTCTATCAACTTAGAGATAAATATCTATTAAGTTTGGTAATCGGTAAAATAATATTTACAACGGGTATCCCCATGGAAACAAGATAAATAACGAGTCCATAATTTTATAATTTGTCATCTTTTCGTGTGTTTCGGAGCTTTTACCAGTTAACTAAGAAAATACCTTTCTATTTCAAATCCATACTAATATTATAAATGGGAAAGTGAGTTTGTTTGTTTGTTTGTTCCGCTTTCACGCCGTAAATACTGAACCGATTGCTTTGAAATTTTTCAGACGTGTAGTTAGAAGTCTAAATTAAATAATAGAGTACTTTTTATCCCGGAAAAAATATGTTCCCACGGGAAATCAAAAATATTGTTTGCTTGCTGGATGCATTGGAGATGGCGCTGTGTATCGTTTAAAACAACGTAAAATATTGTAAACTAATATAAAAATCTAAATTTAGAAGCTTAATGGTACGATAATGGATCCCCGAAAATAAGGAACTCCCGAGGGATGATGTACTATTTTTTAATCGTATACATTTTTTTTACATCTATTTATATTGCAAACGAATATTAACATGTAAATTTAGAAGCTAAATGAAAAGACGACGATTCCTTGAAACTAAGGAATCCGCAAGAGTTCTCATAGGAACATCAAAAAACCTGAACTCATATATGGCTCAAAATATTGCAGCGATTATTTTTATCATCGATGGAATTCACATCAGACACTTTGTTAATGTTCATTTTGGAAAGATGAAGGGGTTTCATCAATTTAAATGACAAATTTGTTTATCAATAGTAAGACTAATATGAAATAAAGCGTAATAAAAATTTGACACCGCCCCGGTAACGTCTCCGTGGCGTAGCGGTATAACTAACTACTATGAATATTTAATTAGAACTATTATGAATCAATCGTCCCGGGTTCGTATCTCAGGTAATTCAAGCTTTTTGTAAAAAAAGGTTTTGTTAGCTTAAAATATATAATACACTATATATAATAATAACAAGCACTATCACTTCAATTTAGCGATTATTTTGGAAGGAGATCCAACACTAATCATCCCTATATCGCCGAGCAATCGCTGCAAGCTCTCCCACTATCACCAACGGTCAGTGTAGGGGGCAGCACCGGGCCGTCGCCGCAGCGCCAAACTACTATCCGTATCTGTACTTACTAAAGATATTCTCATTTCTGAACATAAAAACTTGGTATATTTGTTTCATGATTCTTATGAACAATTAAAAAGGATTTTTTGGAACTCAACCCCTAACGGGTTGATATAGTAAATGAAAGTTAATATAGAGTTTTTTTACTTTTTATAATAAAACTTGGTGCGATTGAATTTATGAAATCCATCTATCAATCATTCATGAATATATGCTAACAACCATAAATTCCATAAAAGGGTAGCCATAGCTTCGGAGATACTAATTCTTCATCCAATTTTGGAAATATATTGATAAAAGATAGGTTAATAAAGGTTGTTAGTGATGGGTCACAAACTGCATCGCCCAACAATCACTTAAAAAGCCTCAATGTCCTTTATGTGATTACCAACGCCTGCGGGATTATAAACATAAAAAACAGAAGTTTAGATAGTGTTTCGGTATTTTGGTATTATGTAAACTGGATGCAAAAAATGAAGTCCACGCGGACGAAGTCGCGGGGCAAAAAGCTAGTAAATAATATAAGTGAAATAAGATGCCGCGTAGTGTCGGCTTAACTTAGGCTTTTATGGTTTGGGGCTTTTGAACTTATTTACTAAATACTTTATCATTACAACCGTGATAGCCCAGTGGGTAGAACACTCGGTTATCGTGCAAACGACTAGTGTTCAAATCCTGGGTCGGGCCTACACCAATTTGTCTTTTCTAAAATTTATCATGGTTGTTAACGGTGAGGGAAAATATCGTGAGGAAACCCACATGGCTGAGTTGTACTTAGTCATGTGACAGTGTATTCGTACAAAACGGCGATAGGCCTGCCCCCTATCACGTGAGTACACTGTCCATGCAAAACGTGGGTACTCTGAACACCAGGTGACAAAGTCACGTGATGTTCAGAAGTATTAGTACCTCTGCCAACCCCTTCGGGGATATTCGGCGTGAACGTTTATGTTATGTTATGTTTACTTTATCATTCTTTTAATACCACCATCCTTTAATTACTATTTTTTCTCTACTCAACTTCATAAAGTGGCTGTGGAAATTTTAATTCTCAAGCCCTGGCTACCCCTTCTTTTATAATCTACTAACTAAGAATATGAATGTATGTAAATATAAGTGTTTTTGTAACTTTTAGAGGAACTCTCATTAAAACACTAACAGATGATCAACATACTTAAAACGAGACACAGCCCACTAGTAAGCCATCCTTGTTCAGGACACATTATGACGCCAGAGCGCATTCCTGTTTAAATAGTACTTCCATGGTGGAAATACATTGAATCACTTGCGGTTATTGACATTCTTCGTTTCTTCTCTATTTAACTGAATTACTATGGTTTTGTATGAATTTATTCTTTTGTTTTACATGAATCTGCAAGATGATCATGTATCTATTTATTTATTGATACACACATTGTGACTCCTGGCTCCTCGCGCGATGGGTCGCCATTTTTTATGCCCGTTAACCTTAACAAGGTTACTGCTGACCGTTTTGAGGTTAAAACTTGGATTAATAAGGCTAGATAGGTTTATGATTCAAAGAGTAAAATTCGGATTCACTCGTGTGACCCAAAAATAAGGTGAATCTGTATTAGATCTTATTCGCATTAATTTAAAGCTCTGAAAGCGCGAGTCTCTTTCATCACTAGATGTATTAGATATTCTCAATATATGTCAGGGAGGATTAAGATAGAGTCAATAAATAATTTACTTTACGCTTTGAGTAATACTTAGGAGAAAAATATATTTTAAAAATCAAGTTAAGAGGGCAAAAAAAATATAAGTAAAAGTTTGTCAGGTAATTACTGAAAGAACAGATTAAATCGAAACATAAAAAATGAGTTGAAATGATAGTCGTCACAAAAGAAAGATAAAACTAAAAGAAAATGAGGTTAAAGAATAATATATGCTTATGTATGTAGGTATTTATTTTGTAGGTAAATAATACAGTATACAGTTTGATGATGGTACAGTAGTTATTTGAAAAGCTTACATGTAGACATCAACCTAAATCATGTTTACACGAATAATAATATAACGGCTTGAAGTTTGTAATAAACCAAATAATTAATTTAACAAGTAATTTACACATACCAATGTCTAAACCCTGTAATTTTTTTGCGAATATATATAGTATAGTTATTGCCCTTAGCTTACGTTGCGAGTAGAGTGCAGAAGTAACTTAAGTCGGCTCAATTTAGCAATTCTTGAAACAAAATACGGAATGCACTTTGCTCGATCGATACTGACACTAAGCGTAAGACTATTGGATCTGTTAAAGGAAAACTGAATATTCGCATTCAAGAATGTCTATAATTAACATTCGTTACTTAAAAAGTATGTATTTGTGTGTATGACACTGAAAACATAATTGATTTTCCAAATATGAAGCATTGTATATTTTTTTTTTCGGGAACTTCTCATTCCCGTCTTTTTAATATGTATCCTGACACAATTGTTGTAACTATATTCTATCCTTGTTGTTTTGTTTCTTATGTTAATTAAATATTCTTATAATAATGCATTAGTACTTTTAAATGAAAATCTGCGCTTACGCGAAAAAGTGTTCAATGATTATTACTCGTATTTGTATTTTTTGTTAATAACAACTTAAACTGCATTAAGCATTGGCTAATAATACGTTAAGAGAAACTAGAATAAACAGAAAAAAATAATGCTTTAATTCAATTCCCTATGAAACTCTAAATAATAAACCACTTGAAACTCTCGACATTTGTGCTCACAGGTTCGCAAACAAACCAAATCTACATGTAACAAACATTGAATTACAACACATTCACGTATTAAGGGCACAAAAAAGTAACCAAAACTTAGCGAGTGTGGACTGTTTCAACACTGGATTTAGGGTTGCCAGTCACAAAATAATTTAGAAACTTTCTCTCTACTACTTACATTACATACTCACGGCTATTGAGCCGTAGATAAGGTAGACAGAGTATCTGCATAAGAAATTCTTCAGCCAATTTTGGAAGTTGAGGGGCGAAAAGATTGTTTGTAATGGGTCTCCAATCACATCGCCAGAAATTTCTTAAAAAGCCCTTATACCCTTAGTCGAATCTTACAAACAAGAGAAGAAGTGGGCTGTGTAGTTTCGGCTTAGGATAGCACTACCCCATTTCTTCTGGTGGGTGTACGTAAGAGGCGACTAACGGTATTAGGGCTTTTAAGGGATTTTTGGGCGACGCGGTTGGAGACCCACCACCAACAACCTTTGTTTCACCATCTTTTCCCCACGCAACTTCCAAAAGTGGCTGAGGAATTTCTAATTTCCAAGCTCTGGCTACCCCTTTAAGGGATTTATAGCCGTGAGTATATGTATATATGTAAGGAGTGGGGAAGTACTATTATTATTATTATTAGATGGGCGGTAAACGCCACGGGTTTGCGCGCTGAGCCCGGCATGGCAGGCCATTGTGCGTGGACCAAGTGGTCATTCAGTTCTCCCAACCTAATTCTGTCCAGAAGGCGAGTAGCTTATTCAGGTCAGCTACCTCTTCTGGGAGCGACTTTATGGATCCTATCGTGTTATAGCGGATATCGGCTACCCCAGTGCATTCCTGGAGCACGTGAGCGACCGTTTCGTCAGCTTCCATGCACGTTCGGCACATGGGGCTGTCGGTAATGCCTATAGTGTATAAGTGTTTATTTAGTGTGGTATTCATAAATAAAAGATGTTATTAAAGGAAAGAAAAATTTCGACACTGGCGGGGTGTAAATTTTTCTTTCCTTTAATAACATCTTTTATTTATGAGTAATAATCCCCACATGAGGAATTCATGTCAAAAAACATTAAATTAGTGTGGTATGTCCTGTAAGTACTCCAGTCACTGTCCGCAGATCTTTTCTGCTTAGTCGCAGGGCGCGCCCGGTCAGCTTCCTGTCAAGGATTGGCATGATTTCCTTTGACTGTCTGCAACCGGGCTCTTTCTGCCAGTGTATCTTGGAGAGGGAGTGAGTGCGTTCTTTTAGCCATGCGCGAAGCTGACGAAGTACTATATAAAAGCTAATAATCTATTTATGAAGCTTACAGCTATAAACCATATAATCTTTGTTATTCAATTTAGTTTTATTATAAAACATTAAGACATTCATGTTATAGAGGCACACACAAATACTAAGTCGATATATTAATTTCAGTAGGGTAATAAAATAAGACAATTGATTGATTGGATATAATACTCATCATGTTGCAGCAAAAGATAAATCATGAAAATATTTCACCAAACCCCTCTGAAATCCTGTAATTCCCATCGATCATTGTAATAAAAACCTTGAAGATACAGAAACTTTTTTATGTTATACAAAATATATTCCAGCATTATGAGATGAATACAACTTGATAGTTTTGTGTGAAAGTAAGTCGTAAACTGGCAACCCTTGTTTGCGGGTTTGTACGTGACTCGCGTCAGAAATTAACGCGTGGCGTGTGGCGCATGCTGGCAACACATAAATTCTTTATCGCACAAAATAAATAATCATAATTCAGTAAAAGGAACTGCTTTCCTATGTAAGCCGTTTAAAATGCGTACAGTAAATTTTATGGCCGATTGAAAAATATCGTTTTGTAGTGTTTCTTTAACTTCTTCCGTAGTAGAACATTTAAAGCGTACGGCTTTTAATCTAATATAAAAAAAAACACGTCTCGTAGTGTTGGCCACTAAATTCCTCTAAAACGGCTGGACAGAATTCAATGAAATTTTGCATACACATTTGGTAGGTCTGAGATAATAGATATGAGATAGATATAGATGATAGATATGAGACATAAGTTATTAATTATATTTTATACTCTTAGTGATAAGGGTTGTTCACCTCTAACATTTTATTTTTATCTATAACTGTCGCAATAGTTTAATGATTAGAACGTACGGCTCACCAGGTCAAGGACTCAATTACTGGAGGGCTTTATCATATATATTTTTTTCCAAGATATCAGGTTTGTATGTTGTGGACTGAATCACGTAAATATTCAAAAAATAAGGTGGCTACATGGCGTGGAAAGCCTCCGACTAATAACAGAGGAATATAGCTTGAGGCCTTCGTCGGACATATATGTGTGGGCTGAATTGAAGAATGATTTTATTTAAAAATATTTTCACATTATGTTTGCAATATTTTGCTGGATAAAATATTTTGTTTAATATATGATTCTATACTTATAATTAATCTGTAGAGAGGTCAATTCTGTACATGAAATATATTTTCAAAATAACTAATAGGCGGTGATTAGTGATCAATATAGATGCCAAAAATGCAATCAGTAATTTTTTTGTCTATCTGTCTGTATGTCTGTCTATAAGTTTGTATGTCTGTTATGTAAATAAAAAATACTCGACGGATTTTAACGTTACTTGGTAGGACTATTTTTCATAGTTCTGGGCAGGTTATAGTATACTTTTCCAGCAGAGTACTGAAGGGGAATTTTGGAAGATTTTGGGAAAACGGGAGAAGTTACTCCATTTTTTAAGCTTCCGTCGCATGTGCAGCCTTAATGGTTAAAATCACACAGAATTCATGTATGACGGAATTATTCTACAAAAAGTTGTCAAAAAAATATCCCCCAACAGCATATGTCTAACTTTTAGGGTTGACTCGCAATAAAAATAAAATAACACGTGTAACTCCTGATAGCTTAGCAGTTCGGAGCATTCTGATATTTGTTTATTCATCGTTTATAATACTCTCACTCATCTTTAATTTATCATGGAAATTGGCATAGAAACACCAAACTTATACATGAAATAAGCCATCGCACCGTCGTCGCACGTAAATATTGAATCATTCTATAAGTATTTATTTTTGTGTAACCGTTGCGAGGGCAAAATATAGCCGTGAGTATATGATGTATGCATAGTTTGTAATCTGTTTTTTTTTGCAAAGGCAATTTTTGAAGATACCAAACCGTTCATAAAAACGCTTTCGCAGTTACAAACCTACCGTATTCAGAAGTGCTATAAGTTGCGAAAAATTTCACAAAGGGTGAGCAGTGATTGAAGAAACCTTAGATATTTTTAAAACTACGCTACCCGTGCGAAGCTGGGCCGATCCAGTAGTATATAAAAAAATAATGCCATAATATTTTTGATATCCACAAGTTGAAACGTTATGAAACATAAAATTAAAATAATTTCCAGCTACAACCCCCAAAAAGGGGTAGCCAGAGTTTCGGAATTAGATATTAATTAGCTCCTAAGCGTCATTATATATAAGCGTATTAGCGTAAGATTAGAGAAATAACAGACATAGAAACAGCTCACATTGTTTATTTCAGTTATTTTCACAGCATTATGTCTTACGGTATTTTATTATAGGGTAAAGCGGCTGATGTTCATAAAGTTTCCGTCTTACAAAAGCGAGCTATCCGATCTATCTACATGTTAAGGTCGAGGTATTCATTGCGCGAAAAATTTAAAGATATCGTCATTTTAACTGTCCCTTGTCACTACATATTTGAGAATTTAATGTATGCCAAAAAGCATGTTGGACAATTTAGTAAAGTTGGTGATAGGCATACTGTTAACACTCGAAATAAGGAAAAACTTAACGAACCGAAGTGGAGACTTAATAAAGTAAGTAACACCTTTATGGGACTATCCCTCAAAATGTTCAACAAACTTCCTTCTGACATATTGGAATTGCCTTTGGCATCTTTTAAAAAGGCAATTAAAGCCATGCTTTTAAAGAAATCTTACTACAGTGTTCAAGATTATTTAAACGAGATGAACCCAACGCGCACATGACCGTGTCCGCAAAGCTATAAATCTTCCCTCGTTATTTCCAAGAATAATTGTCTGGTGAGGATTTTTCTTCTCACGTTATGTCATTGGTTTTAGTGATGGACAATTTAGTTTAATTATGTCAAACTAGCGTTTGGTTTGGTCGCATAGAAAATCTTTTATAAAGTAAAAATAGTCCGGTCAATTTAGGCCTAAAATAAGGAGGAAGGTTACATAAATTCATAAGAAGCTGAAAATTGGCACAATTGTTCAAAACATGATTATAAATGAAACCTCAAAAGTCCCCATCGTTCCAAGGTGTGCTAAAAATTTTACACGAGGTCAAAGGTAAAAAAATGAGTTTTTTGCAATTTTAAGCGATACGGTGAGTTTTTTCGCAAAATCACCCCGGTACAAAATTGTAGATCAGAAAATTCTCTACAAAAAAGATATCAATATTTTTTTTCCTAAAAGCCACCATTTTGAAGATATAACGCGTTGAAAAGTTCAATCATGGGTAATCTTCATACTTTGCACATGTACGCCACGTATGAACATCACTTATAAGTTTTACTTCCACCAGCACCTGAGAAACTTCTCAACCCAATATTTTGCAACTGTAAAAAAGGTTGTAATGTAATGCTAAATGTGGATGCAGAAAAGTTGGACTGTTTTGTTCCCTGGCATGCACAAACTGCCAAGGCCGATCGTGCTTTAATGTTGAGCCAGCTAATCTAGAAGACTCATATGATACCAATGAGGAATCGCTAGTGGGACAGTTGATCTGTGAAATAGAAGAGAAGAAGAAGAACAGGAAGAAGAACAAGAAGAAGACGAAGAACAAGAAACAGTAATCCTGGAAAATTACGAATCAGACGAGGAATATTGATCATTTCATTTTCAATTACACCGCCATTATTTTAACCAACCGATATGTACAATAATATTTTACAATAGTTTTAAAACAAATAAAATTACTGCAGACCCGTTGAATAGGCCTACAGGGGATACCACGTTAAAATAAAACGCGTTAAGTACACTACCTCATAGGTGGCGTGGAAACGTGTGCAAAGTATGAAGATTACCAATGATCGAACTTTTCAACGCGTTATATCTTCAAAATTGTGGCTTTTAGGAAAAAAAATATTGATATCTTTTTTGTAGAGAATTTTCTGATCTACAATTTTGTACATGGATAGTTTTGCGAAAAAACTCACCGTTTCGCTTAAAATCGCAAAAAACAATTTTTTTTTACCTTTGACCTCGTGTAAAATTTTTAGCACACCTCGGAACGATGGGGACTTTTGGGGTTTCATTTATAATCATGTTTTGAACAATTGTGCCAATTTTCAGCTTCTTATGAATTTATGTAACCTTGAATGTATAAATTGACCGGATTAAAATATGACCTAAAATTGTACAAACCATATTTTCAACAAATAAAAAAATGTGAATGTAAATAGTTTCTTTGTTGCTTCTTCTCTTTACGAACAACTTCCGAAGCAACGGAACAATCATAAATTTAAAAAATTTGACGTTCAAATATGTTAGTTGTTAACTTAATTTTAAAAAATATACTTTTTGACTTTTTTTTTACTTTTGGAAGTTAGGAATAGACTCAAAAGTGTAGACTCAATACTCGATTTGAACCAACCAGTTAACTTCCGAAGACTTTCTATTCCCGTAGAGCTGCCAAACTTTAGAATATAAACATAAACGTTTACGCCGTTTATCCCTGAAGGGGTTGGCAGAGGTACCAATACTTATGAATAACGTGACAGCGCCATCTAGTGTCCAAAGTAGGTGTCCACGTTTGGCTTAAACAGTTTACTCACGTGAGAGGGGGCAGGTTTAACGCCGTTTTGCACAAATTCACTGTCACATGAATAAGTACAGTTCGGCCATGTGGGTTTCTCCACGATGTTTTCCCTCACCGTTAACAACCATGATAAATTAAGCACACATATGACTTTAGAAAAGACAAATTAGTAATAAATAAAGAATAAATAAAGGAAAGAAAAATTTCGACACAGGCGGGAATCGAACCCGCGACCTCGGGTATACGCCCCGACGCTCTGCCAACTGAGCCACCGTGTCAATTGGCTGCCAGTGCGAAATTCTTCTATCCTTTATTTTTTTTATACGTTTAAGTAGTTTTTCGTTTCCTACCTCCTGTGTCGAAATTTTTCTTTCCTTTATTTATTGTATCCACATGAGGTTTTCATGAACAAAAAGATTTAAATTAAGACAAATTAGTGTAGGCCCGCCCCGGGATTTGAACTCACGCCCGTCTGTGTACAGGCGGGTGTTCCACCCATTGGTCTATCGTATCTTTAGAATACGTATTTTTAGATTTCAAATAAAAGTGAGCATACTTACTATATGTAGTTTCAGTCGGTAATCGATGTATTGGATATACTAAAGCGTTTTGGACCCGTGGTCCTTCTGTCGTCTCTATCCTCTTCTTCTCTTCTGCAGAACTTTTCTCAGTGCTTTTCTGATAAATTGAGTAGATAACCGCTGTGCATCTTATCTGGAGACAAATATGATCAAGTTATTATAAGTAGATAAGTGATTGTTCAACGATGAGGAAAAAATCAGTTGCAGATCCAATTGTGCTTTGTCATGTTGTACAAACCGGCGTTAGGTCTGCCTCCTATCAGGTAAGTACACTGACTAGGTAAAACGTCGCTTTGATCATCAGGTGACAATGTCACATTATATTCAGAAGTATTAGTACCCCTGCCAACTCCTCCGAGCATTTACGACGAGAACGTTTAAGTTAAGTTCACTAGTGATTGTTCAATAAGCCATGTTAGGGTTGTTATATAGATAGAACCTAGAGAAATTTCTTTCACTGCTTGATACATACATGCATACATATACTCACGGCTATAAATCCCTAGAAGGGGTAGCCGGAGCCTAGGAATAGGAAATTCCTCAGTCACTTTTAAAAAGTTGTGTGGGGAAAAGATGGTAAAATAAAGGTTGTTGGTGATGGGTCTCTAACCGCATCGCCCAAAATTATTATTAAAGCCCCCAATACTGTTAGTCGCCTCTTACGTAGACCCACTGGAAGAAATGGGGTAGTGCTATTCTAAGCCGACACTACACAGCAAGACATATAAACATAAACTGCTTGATGTGGTTTAGTAATTTGGTTTATAGTTAGTTACGAAGAATGCTGCAATTTTAATCGACAATAACATATTTTTGTAGAAACAAAATGTATAAACAGTTTGATAAAAAACTTATGAGCGATTGCCAGATAAGTTATATAAAATGTTGTGACTAGAAAAAATAAACCTTCTACGAAGAATGTCATTTTTAGAAGTTATATTCAAGTTATTTTAAGGCTACAATATTATGCAAAAAAACATAGTATTTTAGATATCATTCACCTAATTATATACAATTAGTAAGTAGTAAAGGCAATTTCAGGGTCAGTGTTTTTTTTCTTTAATTGTGTCGCAATATTAAACCCCTAATATATTATGATCGTTAAAAGTTATGTAAATATGATTGCGTTACAGATAACATATATGGAGTTAAGTCATCAATCATACTATAAATGGTTTTAACTCCAGTTGGTGTCGCTCCAACTATTACTTATTTGACCAAAATTAACAAGAAAAGGTCACAGCTAATAAACGAAACACATTCGTTTTTAGTTAGAAAAACTGATGACGAATTTGGTTTATTACTCATACATATACTCACGGCTATAAATTCCAAGAAGGGGTAGCCAGAGCTAAGGTATTAGAAAATCCTCAGCCACTTTTGGAAATTTGAGTGGGGAAAAGATAGTAAAAATAAAGGTTGTTGGTGATGGGTCTCCAACCGGATCGCCCAAAAATCCCTAAAAAGCCCCAATACCGTTAGTCGCCTCTTACGCACACCCACCGGAAGACATGCGGTAGTGCTATTCTAAGCCGACACTACACAGCAAATAATACTTTAATACACATTTTAATACTTATATTTATGACACGTTGAACTTGTGAGATTTAATTTATTATATCTCATATTAAATATTGTCCCCATTTGTTACTCAGTCTTGCACAACATCAAATACTAAGGACAAAGGGGTATTTTGATCCTACATAGCTAAGTCCGAGCGATCTTTTAACTAGATATGGCGTGGTATGAAACGGCTATCTCTTTAGCACTTACTTAGTAGCGTATACTGTTATCTCTTTCTGACATCGTGACGATAAAATTGTGCTCAAGCTAAGCATTCTAGTTTTGTTTGTACTTCCATCATTAATCAGATGTTGCTACTCCACCCAAACCGGTACTACTCATTTAAAGTATTATTAAATACTAGTGGATCGTCCCAGCTTCGCACGGGTAGCGTTTTTTTTTTAAATATCTGAGGTTTCTTTCTTTACGACCGATTTCTGAATTGAGTATTCCAGCTGAGAACAACTTAAGTATCGTTCTGTCGCATTGAAATCTTAACAACTGAATGAGACAAAGCGATACTTAAGTCGTTCTCAGCTTGAATACTCAATTCAGAAATTGGGCGTTAGTCACTGCTCAAGCATTGTGAAATTCAGCGCAATGTTTTCAATTTACTAAATTTATAGCACTCCCTAAACAGTGTAGTTTGGTGATTTTTAATGCGCTTTAATGAACGGTTCAGTATTTCCGTTTAATAGCAAATTTTGGAATAAAACGCTATGAAGTATTTATAACAATCTAAAAGATAAATCATTACGTGTTGTAGGATGCAACTACTGGCGCCATCTAGTATGTCATATGTAAATTAGTAACGATTTGGTTTTGGTCACGGGCGCGATGGCTTATTTAATGTATAATTTCAGTGTTTCTCTACCGATTTCTATGATTCTTTTTTTATTGAATAGGTAATAATGTTACCTTTTTTAAATTAGGGATGAGTGAGAGGTTTACAAACGTAAGAGTAAACAAATATAATCAGAATGTTCCGAACTGCTAAGCTATCAGGAATTACACGTGTTATTGTGAGTCAACGGTAAAAGATAGACATAAATTGTTGGGCATTTTTTTTAGATAATTTTATGAAAAATATTTCCGTCATACATGATTTCTATGTAAGTTTAACCATTAAGGCTGCACACGCGACGGAAGCTTAATAAATAGAGTAACTTCTCCCGTTTTCCCAAAATTTCCCAAAATTCCTCTTTACTACTCTGCTGAAAAGTATACAAAAACCTGCCTAGGAGTATAGAGAATAATTGTACCAAGTTTCGTTAAAATCCGTCGAATAGTTTATGTTTCCATAAAGAACATACAAACCGACAGACAGACAGACAGACAGACAGACGGACAAAAATTTTACTGATTGCATTTTTGGCATCAGTATCGATCCCTAATCACCACCTGATAGTTATTTAGAAAATATATTTCATGTACAGAATTGACCTCTCTACAGATTTATTATAAGTATAGATGAAATCTTAAATTTCATTAGTTAAGTAAAACTACTTCCTAAATTGCCTTTCAATTTTAGATTACCTTTAAGCTTAAAAAGTAAGGCTACCACATTGCAACTATACAAAGTCCTTAATGTAACTTATCTTTAACATACATATCCTCACGACCATAAATGCCAAAAAGGGGTGGCCAGGTACATTTGGAAGTTGATAGGGAAGAAAATGGTAAAAATAAAGTATAGTTGGTTATAGGTCTCCAACCGCATCGCCCAAAATCCTTTGAAAACTTTATAAGCCCCCATACCCTTAGCTGCCTCATACGACACTTTCACTTACTTATCTTTAAGCTATGAATTATTACGTAAAAGCAATTTTTATAGGCGCAGTTACTTCGTTACACCACTTTCCGTTAAAGTAGGCCTTGTTCTAATTACGTCAAGCTATAAGTTCTAAAGTCACGCGAACCTTCTATGAACAAATCTAAAATAAGCATATAATTTTATTGCATTACGTAAGAATTGAAAAACGAGTTAATTGGATAGATATAAATATTAAAATATGAGTACTTTTGAATTTACGGCATAACCTACCGCGATGCCTCATCGGGAGGAATAGCCTATTTCATTTGCGAGAAGCAAGTTTAAATCTCAAATCAGGCCAACAGTAATGTATTTGCTAAAGTCTAGTTAAATTTGAGATCCAGAAACTATCGTATATAACTATTGTATCTAATTCCTTAGCTGGGGGTAGCCAGAGCTAAGGAATTAGAAATTTCTCAGCCACTTTTGGAAGTTGAGTGGGGAAAAGATGGTAGAATAAAGGTCGTTGGTGATGGGTCTCCAACCGCATCGCTCAAAAATCCCTTAAAAAGCCCCAATACCGTTAGTCGCCTCTTACGTACACCCACCGGAAGAAATGGGGTAGGTATTTTTTTATTACAGTTTTTTAACAACAGTGTTAGCTCAATGGGTAGCACACTGGTTATCGTGCAAACGACTATTGTTCAAATCCCGGGTCGGGCCTACATCAATTTGTATTTCCTAAAGACATTATGTTTGGTTAATTTATCATGGTTGTTAGCGGTGAGGGAAAACATCGGGAAGAAACCATCATGGCTGTGATGTACTTAGTCATGTGACAGTGTATTCGTACTAAACGGCGATAGACCTGCCCCCTACTATCACGTGAGTACACTATCCATGCAAAACGTGGGAACTCCGAACACCAGGTGACAAAGTCACGTGATGTTCAGAAGTATTAGTACCTCTGCCACCCCTTCGGCGATATTCGGCGTGAACGTTTATGTTTTGTTATGTTACAGTATTTTTATGAACTTCATTAAATTAATAAATAAAGGAAAAAAAATATGGACACCAGCGGTGATCGAAGCCACGACTCGTCGAAATTTTCCTTTCCTTTATTTATTAGTAATAATCCCCACAAGAGGTTTTCATGAAAAACTTGTTTAATAAATTATTATGAAATACAAAGTACACTTATTAAAGATGAAACTTTGTGAATTCTCTTCTTATTTCTAGAGTAGATTTCATCAGACATCAGACAATTTAGGTCAAAGTATAATTATTTTGCTAATAACATTTCTTAAGTCAAGTAAATATTTCTGAATTTACAAATTGGATATTTCCATTTGAACGGAAAACATGTAGGTAAGCAATTTTCCTTAAATTATTTCATATCTAAACGAGATGAATAACTTCGAACATTTTGATTTTTTTAAGATGATATTATTTTTATATCATTAAATCGAAATGCTGATTTCTGAGTCGAAATACATCCGTGATAGCTCAGTGTGTCGTCGCTTATCGTGCCGACGTTGAGCTTTCAAATCCCGGGCCGGGCTTACACCAATTTCTCTTTTCTTAAAAGTAATATGTGTTTTTAATTTATCATGTTTATTAAGTGAGGGAAAACATCGTGAGGAAACCCACATGGCAAAATTGTTCTTTTCGTGCAGAACGGCGGGCGATAGGCCTTCCCTCTATCACGTGTGTACCTGTCCAAGAAAAACGTGGGTACTCTGAAGACCAGGTGACCATGACACGTGATGTTTAGAAGTATTAGTACCTCTGTCAACGCTTTCGAGGAATTATGCGGATGAACCTTTGAATTTCACTTACGCTAATTAGCAGCAAATGTTTTCCCGAGTAAGTCGATATCAAGTAAATAATACCTTTCTTAATTGTATGGAAAATGTACCGAAAAAGCAATGGTAAAAGTAGACTGTATAGGTCTCAATTGATTCCCTGGATACCCTGAAAGGATGAAACCAGAAAATAATTTGGTTTGATTTCTAGAATCACATAGGCAATAAAATTGTTCAGAAGGGTTTGTGTATCTTACCCACTGCATAAGCAAGTGTGTATATACTTAATTTAATGGAACTGGCACACAACATTACCATCATAATGTCTGACCATGTCTCTGTTCTGATTTTTATGTACCAATGCAACTCTAAATTTCTATTTAAATTGCTTTCTCATTTCGTCCTTTGTATATCTCTTTTTACAGGGTTGTTCTTTTTAGACTCTTATCCCTAATTCCATTATTATGTTTTTAGATCAGGCACATACACAGGTCAAATCAGTGGACGCGTGTTTCTGGAAAAAAAGATTAGCATTTTACAGCGCCTTTAATAGAATGAAGAAGAATTTAATTCTTTATTTATTAAGAATTTTGTAGTTCACGTATTTTCCTGATAATGCGGATGGTAATGTTAGTAGAGTGCGACCTCGGAGGACAGATTAGGAACAAATAGCAGGTGTGCTCAAAAAGGCGTCCAAAGTATGAAGAATAAAAGAGAATATATTAATAGATTGATGGATGTGAATGAAGCTACAGCGGTTTGCTAGGATCGTACAAAGTGGCAATCGAAAGGCTCTACCCTAATGGGAACTGATGGCGACAGTATATGTATGTATGTTTGTATATTTTTTCTCTAAATCCGACAATCAACTGCATAAGAAAAAATTTACCCAGACTATTTTTGAATATCTTACCCTCATTTTGTGGTTTTTGAAATGGTGCTTTTGTACCACGAAAGAAATTGTGCTGTAAGCGGTCATCAAGCTATTTTCTCCAACATCCACCCGGTGTAGCACTTTCTGCGTAGACGCCTGAAAAAAATATATATCAAAAGTTGCTGTGTAGTGCCAGTAGGTAAAGATTGGGGAGTCTAGATCAATTCACCCTCGCTTCGCTCGGGTGAATTGATCTAGTCCTCCCCAATCTCTCGCTGCTTTTCATCAAAATTATATTTATATCTGAATTTCTATTTGCAGATCGTTCTAATTTGCAGATCAATTCAAATATATCTAGTCCCTCCAATCTTTAAGTGCCTTTTTTTTTCCACCAAAAGTATTTGTATTTTATCTGTTGTTTAATTTCAATCAATCTTTATTGAACTAATGCTACTTTTTGTTTTTGTTTCAATCTGTTTCCGCTTTTAGAAATATTCAACATGCTACCTGTTTTGTTATCATTTTAGTCATAATAACATAAACCACCATATCGTACATTGTGTGTGTGTGTGTGTGTATCATTGTTTCTGATAGGAACTATCTGGTTATTATTTTGGTTATTATAATTGCAAAAGGAACAAGAAATATAAATAAAATACATTCGTGCTTTAAAATTTATATAATATTTTTTAAAATACACCATTTTCGTAAACATGTTACATTTCGTAACGCACAAGTAGCGGAATGATGAATACAATTATGAATATCATTACTTAACTTAAATTCTTCATACAACATTAACAAACTAGGACAATTTATCTCTTCTAAATTAATAACATCTTTATAGTCCAATAATATATCTTTAATCCAATTCACTTTTTCAGTACCTTTGCAGTAAACAGTTTTATCAAACAAAAAACTAACAACTATTGTCAGACACTTTTCATAAGTAACAAAGCCTTCGTTCCAATTTATTTGTTTGTTTCTTTCTATCCACCTTATTTGCTTTCTTTCTGTATCTGATAGTCTATAGGATGGAAAAGGTGACTTTACCAAAAATACTTGCATTTGATTATCACATGCGATTGCAATTTCTTTTAAAATAAATTGGTTGTCATCTTTTTTGAATCCTTGCACGTCTACAATGGCTATAGATGTCATGATATTTTTCGCACTATGTTTCTTAACGGTCGATACTCTACAAGGCGATCGTTAATAATTAAACAGTAAGCACTAGTATCCTTAGGAATATCGATTAAACTTTCGATTTCCAGTCGAACATCGACAGGGCCCGTTTTCAAATTTTCGTTTTGCCTTGAGCAATCTATTACAAATATTGGAGCTTTTACTTTAAATTCTTGGTAATCAAGCAGCGGGTCCACTGAAATGTTATAAAATGACTGACGAAATTTAGTGTACATGTCATATAATATACTGTATTTGTTTTCATCAAACTTTAGATTAAGTGCATCATAAGGGTAGTAATAAGAATTTAAAAACAATTTAATGTTCGTTAAATTACAGTGATCGAAAAAGGTGCTCTCACGCGTCTTATTATTTTTCCGACTAGTTTGTAATCCAAATATAACGTAACGAGGTTTTTCTAATTGTGAAGTTGTTTTTATAGCCCACGAATGTTTTGTAGTTTGAGGCAATAATGGATACTCATACAGATCCCAATTCCTGAATGCAATTTGAACTGCTTTGTCTTTTTCCAAATGTTTTAGCAATGTAAGCCTTTGCTGATCTGATACTTTGACATGAGGCATTCGCCACTGTACCTTTTGCAAATTAAGATTTAAAATTTCACCATTATTTAATACTACGCTGTTTAAATTTGTGCTGCTTCTGTTAAGTATAAGTTCATGCTTACAATTTATGATAATTTTTTTATAATCTTCAGCAAAACCTAGTAATTTATTCAATGGTAAAAGAACACAAAATCGACCATCTTGTTCTGGAAATCCATCCACTTTCCACCCCCACATTTCAGCGGCTTTGCTTTCTCCACTGTTCATGGATACTAAAGATTTTAATGTAGTTGTTATTCCAGCATTTCTGATACGATCTATCTCAACGCCATTCATTTCATATCTAATATCTTGAAATAAAAACGATATGGCATTATTTGTTAATTTAACATTTTTTTTTATCACTGTACTATCTTTTTCTTTTACTTGCACAAGGAAACTTCCTTCAATATATATTGCACTTGCAGAAGGTAATAGATAAATATCTTGCTGATGAATAGGTATGCGAATTTCATCATTTTCGTTAAAACTGTTGTTGTACGGATTATATGTATGGACTTCATAACTTTCGATAGAATTATCGAATTGTGGATAATCAGATATCTGAAGGACAGTCATACTTTAAACCCAATTGCTTGAAGAAATACTCTATTACTTTTTGAGATTTTGATGTTTTGTTTTTTATTTCCGTGACTGAACCGTTTGACAACCCGCTTGATAGTGGTATTATTTTTATTTTTACCTTGTATTTTATAAGCACTACCATAATCGTTATATACAATCATTTTAATTTTCGCAAGTGAAGACACAACTGTATATTTTCGTTTATGAAATCAATCAGTTTTCCTTTTACATCCAAAACCCTAACTGTTATTGACGAAATATGTCGTTTTCTTATTGGAAAGTAAATTACGGTTTTCGGAACTTCAATCAATTGATGTCCTGACGGAATATTTAGCACAAACTCGTGGATTATATGTGTGGGTTCACCGTTAGTGTAAGAGCCCTGTATGAGATCACTTTCTATCTGTATCACAGACACTGGAAGAATGTTTATAGGGTGAGTCGATTCATGCCATTTATAGGGTTCTAAAATCGTTTCTGGAAATCCCAATAATGAACCTATACTATTTTTAACTTTTAAATTAATTGATTTTGTACAAAATAGATAACACTTAAAAGTATTGTTGTTAGGTTGAATGATTAACTGACAGTCCTTTATTTTAGATTTGAGATATTCTTGTATATCAAATAGATCGTAGGTACCAATAGGAATTTCCACGACTTCATTATCGCCGTAAGAAAATATATTATTGTTTTCATGAATATTAGGAATTGTATTAAAAGTCGAAAAATATAATAAACCACACTCATAATTACTATCTAACATTAAGGGAGGATTAAATTCACATTGAAGTATAGAAGTGTTTCCTGTGATGGTTAATGTTAAAGACATCGTGATGAACTAAACCTTTTTTTCAACTCGTTCCTTATTTATCTATCTAGATTCCCAAAATGAAAATAAGAATTTCAAACATAAATGACCACATATATACGGATGAGTTTTTTGTTCATTATTGTAATTGTAAAATATATTCGATCCTATATATTTTACTAATTCTTCAGGGGGTTTTAAATTTCCATGACTATCAAAATATTCTACATAGTTGCCACATTTTGCGTAGGCTACCCAATGAGTTCCCGAATTTTGAGATGTGTCGAGATTGATAATACCACATTCTTTTTTTAATGGTTTTCTAGGTAATTCATCTCTCATAAATACTCCTCTAAAATGCGGAATGTGCTTGCTAAAATTAAGTAAATCAATATTAGTAAGCGCCCTTTTAGGTAGCCTCGAAACTAGTTTTTTCCATTCACATAAATTTTTAAACCATCACTATGTTGTCTAAGACGAAGTCCTTTTCCAATGTACAACTCTTCAATTTTTTGATTATGTCTTTTAAGTTCTTGCAAGCGCTCTTTAGCCGATTTTGTGGCATTAATAGCTCTAGCAATGCCGGCTGCACCACCAGCCAAGCCTCCCGCAGCAGACAATCCGGCAAATATTGGTATCAAGGGTAAAAACCCTCCGACTTTTGGAACAGGTATTACTCGTGGAACATTTACAGGTGTGTTTGAATCTGATGTCAATTCGTTTGCAATAGCAACAGCTAAGTCTATGGCTGCCTTTTTACAAGTAGGCTTGAATTTCTTAATATGTTTCTTTGTAAGAGAAACAATGTTTTTAAATGTTTTCTTGATTCCAGTACCAGTTTTAACTTCTTTTTTGTATGATGCATTCTCACGTTTTCTAATTTTATTAATTTTTGTTTTTTTTAGTGTCTTCCTTAGCATTTTTATTTATCTTTTAATATAAAGGGAATAACTACTACTCTTTCTTCCAAGTCTCGAACATAAATGAGATGAAATAGATCGTTATTTACTTATAAAACTCTTGATTTATGTATCCAACAGTTTTCTTCAGCAGGTAAACCCAACCATTTAACTAGTAATTTGTCACCTTTCTTTTTTATTACATTTTCAATGAGATAAACGTTTGGATATAAAGTTTTTTGTAATTCTTGAGGATAAAATGAACCCAAAATGGGTCGATGTCGTGCATCTTTTAAAAGATATGTATACGGATTTGTATTCTGTACTTTACTAATCCTAAATATTTCAGTCGACCAATTTGGAGTGAATCCTTTTTCAAATGTTCCTTTATATTTACTAATACGGACATTGTCTCCTACGTTAAGTTTTGATATACCTTGTTTTGATCTTTCATTTGATTCTAATTTCCTATATCTATCTAATACAGTTTTCTTAACATTGATATTAACTTGACTTGGTTTGAGCCCGATTGTTCTATGAACAGTATTATTGTATGATTTTATTAATTTAGAAAGAACATTATTGCACCATAAATAACTACCTTGTAAACTAAACTGCTTGTACATTTTACCTTTAATGGTCCTTATAAATCTTTCTACAATGGATGCCTTTTTGGTGGAATATGTAGAATAATGATTTATTTTATATTGATGTAGTAACTGTTTCAATTTCTTGTTGTAAAATTCAGTTCCTAAATCTGTTTGCAAATTTTTTGGAATGCGACCTTTGTTTAACAAATCTTGAAACGCAAGTGTTATACATTCCATACTATTTTGTTTTAAGGGGTAAGCCCAGGCATACTTAGAAAAGGTGTCAATTACTGCTAAAATATATTTGTAGCCAGAATTTTTATTAGAAAAAGACTGCATATCTATAAGATCAGCTTGCCATAGATCATCTATGTCCTTCATTACAACGTGTCTTCGAGGAAAATTTTTTCTTGCTTGTTTATGAATTTCGGTAACCACACTTTCTTTGCTCATTTTTTCTTTATTTTCGCGGAATTCGCATCTAAGTGTTGTTGAACGCTATATATATCCCTTGTTAATTCTTTTGTAGCCTGGGTAAAGTTTTTACTTATTGTCTTGAGTTGAGAAGATAATGTGTCAAAAATTGTGTCAACGTAATGTTTAGTTGCACAGTCTTGAGAATCGATTGGTGCTCTGATGTTTTTAATAATTTTATTTTTAGCATCTAAGTTACAATCTTCTGTCAAATCAATACAGCGCTCATGATACACAGCTTCAATATTTTTTTGTTTTTTAAAAATATGATGCCCAAACTTGTCAACGTTCATGATTGACTTTCTTTTATTGACTAGTTGAGTAATCATGCTGCAAGCTTTATTTATTCCTTAATAATGCCCGCTTCCTTTAATTCTTCTATAATAGAGATTATTTCATTATCATGGTTTGTATTGCCAGCATTTTTTGAAGCTAACAAGACTTTTAATCTATCAATTAGTTCGTTGGGATCATCCCAGTATATAAAATCCGTATTCGGTCTATATTTTTTCAAAATCTGTAAATTACCTCCTTCCTTACATTTATCAAATTCAGAAAAAAGAGGTTTTATGATACTCAGATATTTCATGCCAGCGTTTCCTAGTATTTGTCCTGAAGATGTAAATCCCCTTTTATGTGCATGTGTATGAACCAAAATATCTTTATACACAAGTTTATCTTTTTCAGCAATTAAACTTTCGTCGGGCCTATTTTCAAATAATAGTTGTTTCAGTCCTGGTGTCACTTCATAGCTTTTCTTATTTATGCTGAGAATTGTATAATTATTAGAAGGATTTGATCCATATGATTTTAACGTCACCGGGGTATTTCCGATCATTAAATTGTTTCCTTCTGTTCTGATGCCGTATGTAACATTGTAGTTTTTAACCATATTTCGAGGAGAATTGCTAGACATTTCATTTGTCATGTTACTCTTCAACTTGATTTGTGAGGTAAAGTCTGGCGATATTATAGGAGTTGTCATATTTTCTTTATCTAGCGTATTATAAGAATAAGGCGAGTCTGCAATTGCTTTATGAGTTTCTAATTTGACTGACGATTTGCTATCTAATATGTCGTTTTCATTAAACTGATCTTCATTATCCGAATTTTTTTCGCTAACGCTTGTAATATTTTCATCAATATAATCAGAAGAATTAGAAATCTTAGAATTGTCTTTGTTTGGAAAGGTATTAAGGGTGATCATAGCTTCTAATGGTCCTGTTATTGGTTTCAATCTTTTACACTGCTCAATTTCTAAATTGTGGTCTTCTTGACGCATTTGCTTTAATTTATTTTTAATACTTTGTACTGATTTTATTAATTGTTTATTTATATCTGTTTCCATCATTAAAGGCCAATTACAACAAACTACTGCTAATTGATACAGTTTATTTTCGATTGAATTTAGTTCCCATAGTTCAAAGTATTTATATCTTATTCAAATTTCACAAACACATCGAATGTTTTCCGATACCTTCCATTATTTAGTTCACAGTCTTTGTTTATTATTAAACATGAGTATGGATCTTTCCAAATACGAGCAGCTAGTGATTTAAAATCGATCCAACTGAGATCAGAACTTACATGTTCATCGTAAATATGTTTTAAATTCATATCATCCTGTTTAAAAATAATCAATAAATTTGCATTGTCTCGTATAAGTTGTTTAGGTATTTTAGAGTAGGTCTGTGATAAGTAGAAACAGTCTATATTTTTATGACGTCCCATGGAAAAGAAATTGCGTATGTTAGTTTGATTTTCGCAAGTTACATCATCGAAAATAATAATTGATCTTTCTAAGGCTTCATTAGGTGATATCACATCTTCTTTATTTTGAAACATAAATAATTTGACATTAGGAATACTTTTAAGAACTTCTTCTAAAAATTTATACTTTGGTTGAAACGTTGTTTTCGAATAAATATAAATGTTTCGAAATTTTAGTCCATTTTCGTTTAGTAAAAGACTAATCATAATATTTGTCTTACCGCAATTTGAGGGGCCGCATATAATACTGCGTATGGAATTAGGTAACAGTATACTGTGTCTACAAGTCTTTACAGAGGGCTCGATTTTAAATGCATCAATTTTTAAGGATACGGGTTGTTTGATTAACTTCATTTTGCTGTATGATGTCTGTAACTTTATAACCATACGTTAAATATGTAAGAATATTCTAAAAAATATACACGTACCTAACTACACACTTACGTCTTTTTGCCTGTTGACTTTAATTATACTCATAAGGAATAATATCTCTGAAATCATTGAAAAAAACATGATATATTAAGTCGGATATTTACCTGCGTTTCTTGAAAGTATATTAAGACAACATAAGGAGCATTTTGTCGAATACCTCTAACAGTTCATATAATCGTATAATATGAAAGATCAATGCTCTACACGTCTCATCTTGTCAGTCGCTCTCGAGATTTCAGCGTGATACAAGTTAATGCACTCACTCTAATCGGTAAGTTTTGTATAATAATTTTTTTTTATTTATTTAGTCATAAGTACGCGGTTATTTCATATTTACGAATACTTCTATTTTTTCTTTTATAGGCAATGTCGGCTGCAAGTCAAATTACATTAGACAAAATCTACGATGTAATACAACCTAATATTGACGTTGAAGACATGAATAATCCATTTTATCACGCTCAGGACGTCGATGGATGGCTGGAAAGAGTGGAAAAAAGGCGGCGAGAATATTTTAAGAAATCACATGTTAATAAACAAGGGAAAACATTAAAAAAGAAACCTGCTACTAAATCTTCATTTATTGTGAAAAATAATCAATCGAAGGGGCGATATATGATTAAAATAGATATAAAAGCAGTTTGTGAAAGTGAAAATGAACAAAATGTGAGTGCCCAATATCTTGTGACTGACTTATATGATGATGTGATGGACAGTACAAAAAATATTATCAACAAAATATCTAAAAAAATATCAGCTGATTTAGATTTATAGTAGTATATGAAGCATGTTTCAATTAATCAATTTTATTGTAAAATTATGATATTGAGTATGTACTTAGCTTTAGGTTTAAAGAAAAAATAAAACACCTAAGTTAAATTGATTTCATTCTTTTTTATTTGTTTCTTATATTCCCTACCTTTTCAACCTGATTTCATATTGGAACATTTTATAACCTAAAAGATCTTGGATGAATAAAATAATTATAAATAAATAAGAACGTAAAAATTAAAACCAGAAATAATGTTGTATTTTAGGCATATTATTAATATTCAATAAAAGATAAACAGTAATTTCTAATAAAAAAATACTTTTATTTTCTTAACAAATGGTGGGCAGCAATTTCTGAGTTTGTTGGATTGCGATCCAAGCTATATTGTATAGACTCCATTAATACTTCTATTAATCCCTATCCTTTTTTGCCTGTAATTCGAGAGATTCGATTTTCTTACGAAATTCTTCATTTTGCGTGGCAAGTAGACTCCCCAATCTTTACCTACTAGTGCCGGATCAGAATGTCACTACCCCTTTCTACCTACGGCTGTTGCAAGAGGCGACGCGTTTGAGGCTTTTTCAGTGGTTTTGGGTGATGCGGTTGAAGACATTAAAGGGTCTACAGCCACATGAATTAACAATCACTTTAAAAGCGATTTTGACACCATTACTATAAGTCGCCTATTACGACAGCGACAACAAATGATTATGTGTTTTTTAAGATGACACGAATATTTTATCAAATGTTATCAGATAATATATAGGTACCTCTGCCAACCCCCTCGAGGATATTCGGCGTGAAAGTTTATGTTTATGATTATGTTAATGTTATATTATCAGATTACAATTTCTTCAATCTTATTTAAACATTGAATAGTTATGCTAAATCTAAAACATATATAAACTATGTACTTATGTATAATCAGTTACTTTAATACCGAAGCCTTTTAAAAATAACGGTGATATTTAAAATATTTTATGAAAAACCTTTTGATAATAAAGATAATGGGTATTTAGAATGACTTAAGGTTAATAAAAACTTAAGTGTCGAACGAATTTCCGTATCAAAAAAAGTAGCGTAGTTGGGGTTGAACTTAAACTTTGCTTGATACAGAGTGTTAGTTCATTTAAAATGTAAATATTACTGCATACTATTTGCTCAGACGCCCTTTTAACTATAATTTATGATAATTTTATAAAAAATATGTCTGCTAGTATACAAACTAGAATCAAAGCTCGAGAATGAACTTTATTTCTACACACATACTTATGAGCTGTGTAGTGTCAGTTTAGAATAGCACTACCCCGTTTCTACCCATGGGTGTACGCAAGAGGTGACCAAGGGTTTTGGGTTGTTAGGCGATGCGGCTAGAGATTCAACAATCTTTTCCCCACTTAAGTTCCAAAAGTGGCTGAAGAACGGCATAAGCTGAGGCTCTGGCTACCCCGTGAGTATATTAATGTATGTATGTCACACTTACGAAGGGATATCCAACAGCCAATCCAAGATTATTTAAAAGCTTCGGACTTCAGGAAAAGGGGTAGGAGTAGTGAAAAAAAACGGTTAGGTCACGGATAATAAAGACCAATGATTAATATCAATTGGCCATAATTTTATTAATGGTAATGAGAGCTTTTTTCTGCTTTTCAGTCTGGGAGCTTCTTATCTTGATGATTTTTGAGTCACATACATACATATACTCACGGCTTTAGCTGTGTAGTGTCGGCTTAGAATAGCACTACCCCATTTCTTCCGGTGGGTGTGTACGTAAGAGGCGACTAATAGACTTAGGGCTTTTTAAGGGATTTTTGGGCGATGCGGTTGGAGACCCATCACCAACAACCTTTGTACTACCATCTTTTCCCCACTCAACTTCCAAAAGTGGCTGAGGACTTTATTATTTATCAGCTCTGGCTACCCCTTTTAGCGATTTATAGCCGTGATTTTTGAGTCACGTATGGTAATAATCGTTTAAACTTAAAGCTGTTAAAATAAACGATCAATTCTGATAATCTATTTTGGTAGTTTTGGAATATTATCCAAGGGTGTAATGTGTGTACTTACTGGTTCATTGTTAATGAAAAAAGTTAGGTTGGCAGGTGGCAGAGAGTCTCTGCATACACATTCGGCCGTGAGTCTGCTTCCTAGTTTGTAGCCATGCTTCACACCGTATATCTCGGGGTTGTGGGCAGGGAGTTCTAAAAATAATGTGATGTTATTATTTTGATTTGAGTGTGTGCTGTGTAGTGTCGGCTTAGAAAAGTATTACTCCGTTTCATCGCATGGGTATACGTAAGAGGCGACTAAGGGTATTGGGGCTTTTTAATGTACTTTTGGGCGAAGCGGTTGCAGACCCATCACCAGCAACCCTAATTTTACCATCTTTTTCCCACTTAACTTCCAAAAGTGGCTGAGGAATTTCTAATTCTTTAGCTCTGGCTATCCCTTCTAGGGGTTTATAAAGGTAACATTATTCACTGAGTGAATTCTGTGTGTTCAATAGAGGCTGGGGCTCTTAAACACAAATATAGAGTGCCAAATTTTTGTATCAAAGATAGACTCACGTGACTAATAATTACATGACAAGCTATACATTTTTAATATTTTCCACCCTGTACTTTGAAACAATTCACTTTTATTAACGAAGTAGGAACATGTAAAAAAATAAAATAAAAAAATAAAAGATGTTATTAAAGGAAAGAAAAATTTCGACACTGGCGGGGTTCGAACCCGCGACCTTCGGGTATACGCCCCCGTCGCTCTGCCAACTAAGCTACAGTGTCAGTAATTTATAAGTAATAATCCCCACATGAGGAATTCATGTCAAAAACATTGAATTATGTAAAAAAAAGTTCAGAAAGATTATTTTTTAAATAAACGTAACACATGGAAATGCGATGGGTCAAAATAGTATCATACCTGTCATTGTAGACATATTTTGAGGAGGCTTCTAACAATGGACGCATATTGGATGACGATGATGATGATGTTTGATTAATCAATTTAAAAATTCTCACCTACGACATGCATATGAGATCGTATCCGTGATGTCTGGAAGGACGGTGTGTCTGCCGACACCTCGCAAGTGTACATGCCGTCAGCTTCTGAGCTTGTGGTCTCGATGGTCAGCCGCTGAGCATCCGATTCTGATTTCTGTAGACAATTAAGAACAGCTTACAGATTGCTGTGTAGTGTCGGCTTAGAATAGCACTACCCCATTTCTTCCGGTGGATGTACGTAAGAGGTGACTAACGGTATTGGGACTTTTGAGGGATTATTGGGCGATGCGGTTGGAGACCCATCATCAACAACCTTTATTTCACCATCTTTTTCCCACGCAACTTCTAAAAGTAGCTGAGGAATTTCTAATTCCTTAACTCTGGCTACCCCTTCTAGGGATTTATAGCCGTGCGTATCTGTATGTATTTATGTAATTAAGGACAATATAAAAAGTGTACTAGCCCAGTGGGTAGAACACACGGTTATCGTGCAAACGACTAGTGTTCAAATCCTGGGTCGGGCCTACACCAATTTGTCTTTTCTAAAGACATATGTGTGGTAAATTTATCATGGTTGTTAACGGTGAGGGAAAACATCGTGAGGTAACGCTTATGGCTGAGTTGTACTTAGTCATGTGACAGTGTATTCGTACAAAACGGCGATAGGCCTGCCCCCTATCACGTGAGTACACTGTCCATGAAAAACGTGGGCACTCTGAACACCAGGTGACAAAGTCACGTGATGTTCAGAAGTATTAGTACCTCTGCCAACCCCTTCGGGGATATTCGGCGTGAACGTTTATGTTATGTTATTATAATGTATAAAAAGTTAAACCAAAATAAGTGCCCTGTAGTGCCGGCTTGGAATGTCACTACCCCTTTTTACCCACCGGCTTTTTAAGTTATTTTTGGGCGATGCGGCTGGAGGCCTATCACCAACGATACTTCATGTCTACCATCTTTTACTCTATCAACTTCCAAATGTGGCCGAGGAGTTTCTAGCTCTGAAGCTCTGGCTACCTTTTTTAGGGATGCAAACTCAAAAACGTTTAACAGTAATGAGAATCTGTCCAACTGTATTTGGATTTAATTCATCTTGACAGTACACAACTACAACCCTAATTATATTAATGACATCGTAAATTATAATTATCATTGCTTTGAACACTAACGACAATTGCGTTCCATTAACTATGAATGTATTCCATAATGCCTGTAATAATTTGACATGTCACTTTTATGTTTTGAGGTCTCATTTTCTTTCGGGTAGCAAATACTGCATTATAGTCGTGTAAAAAGATTAGTGACCATATAAGATATTCCACAGAAAACATGATACAAGGTTAGAAAGCTTTTTGTTCATGAAAATCTCATGTGGGGATTATTTCTAATAAATAAAGGAAAGAAAAAAAAAGGAAAAATTTCGATACTAGCGGGGGTGAAACCCACGACCTCCGGGGATATGCCCCCGTCGCTCTGCTAATTGAGCTACAGTGTCAATAATGCCAATATAATACTCGTATAAGGTACGAACAGTGTGTTTAGCTGTGCTTTGCTTTGTAATGTTGGTTAAAGTTTGTGGGAGTCATGTTAGAGCGCACACAACTGCGGACTCACTCGCACATAGCAGCGTCCCACTCATATTCCTACATCGCGAAGTGCAAATGTTTTTCGAGTGAAGCATAGATACAAATTATAAGTTGGTACACAGCAGGGTGTACTGGCCAGTATATCTTTGCTGTTTCCACAAGTATAAGGTGTCTTCGAGCAACGATAGATCATGCATGAAAGGAGTTTTGTAATACTAAGCCTCTTTAGATACAACTTGTCACGTAACTTTCTCAGCATTTAAACTGACACTCAAAGATTAGCAGAAGAAGAAGTTAGCAGAGGTACTAATACTTCTGAACATTACTTGATATTGTCACCTCGTGTTTCTTATACCGTTTGCCGTGTAGTGCCGGCTTAGAATGTCGCTACCCCTTTCTACCCACGGGTGTCGTAAGAAGCGACTAAGGGTATTGGGGCTTTTTATTGGATTTTTGGGCGATGCGGTTGGAGACCCATCACCAAGAACCTTTATTTTACCATCTTTTCCCCACTCAACTTCCAAAAACGGCTGAGGAATTTAAGATTCCTCGGCTCTAGCTACCCCTTCTCGGGAATTACAGCCGTGAGTATATGATGATGATGATGTGTTTCTTAGTAAGGTGTTTACTTTATGGATTTCAAAGTGAAAAGTCTAAAAACTACCAACCATATTTCAGAATAGAAGCAAAAATATTTTAGTTTCATAGTAAAAAATTAACAATTTTATCACATATATAATTAACAAGTCCAGTTATTATATTTTTTTATTTTAAATTACATAGTAGAGAGTGATACCCAAAAACTTTCCTTAATTATTTTAGTAGTTTTAGCAGATATACTATTATAGCCAACACATAATTATTATATAATAATTGAAAATTGACCCTAAATACATGTCTTTAACCAACACCGACATGTTCTTCAACAGTTATATCGGTCATTACAAAATCAATACCAAGCGCAGAAACCAAACCGGCTAACTTCGAAAATACTTTCAAAAGTTTTGTCATTCTATTGAAATTTGCAGATATAAGGGTCGCAAAGCATTTTCGTGTCTCACGAAAATAGTCATGATAAAGTTTGCTAATTGGAAATTTAGTTCGGTTCTACTTAAGACTGAAGAAATATCAGAGTAAATACTAAATTATCTATTTCAAATTGTAGGACGACTAATTTGAAATATGCTTTTGATTTTATTTTTAAATAATTTTAAACAAAGAAATGACCATTTTTTCTGCTCTATTCGTAATATAACTATTTAAAAAGAAGGCATCTAAAGAGCCAGTTTTTTTTTGTTTTTTTTTTTTTATTTATTGACATTTTATTATCAATTAAATTAAAATCTACTTAGTTATGTACATCAGCTACAAAAAGAAATATATATATAAATTAAAAAAAAACTAAAACACTTATTTACATAATTAAAATAGATACCTAAAAACTTAAAATCTAAAAACATCTTCAAGCTCCTCTTCTCGGCGAAGGGTACCTAGGACGCTGGAAGCATTGCCGCATTGTATGGCAATGCTAAGTCTTTGTCCGAGATAAGAGCCTGCCTTTGGGTTCCCAGTTGTTTCAATAAGACGACAAGCTAACTCTTTATATAAACCACGTGCTTCCGGACCCCAAGGCCCCAAAGTCTCCACCCCAAAGGGGACAAAATAATATCCTTGGGGTAGAGAGGAATATTTCAGTTTTTTGTTGGCCTCAGCAATAGTAGCCGCTGAACCAACCCTGCGAGAAGCGGAAGCTACGTGGCAACCGGCGAAAGTATCGACACATGTCGCATCCCAAACTAACGGAAGCCCGTTAGCCCAGGGAATCAGTGACATGCCGTCCGGCCTTTTTCCATCACCGCGTGTCAAACCACTTGGCTCTAAAATGGACGGAACACCTACACTTACTAATGCACGCCTTAAGATGTTATTGATCGTTGCATGTCTGGATAAACGGCCGGCACTTCGCTGACAAGAAAGTCCATGTCGACCTAATGCATCCACCCATTCACCACAACGACATCTGTGCGGTTCGTTAGTGCGTAATCCTAATCTCAAACAAATAGAGAAGGTCAAAGTGGTTCAATCAAGCAATGTCCCAACGTTATGGGAAGGAATTGCATTCAACCAGAAACCAGCTTCTGGTTGTGTCGAGGCTAACAATCGCGCCTTTTTCGCAATGTCAACAGCATTGCGCATAAGGCTTTCGGTAGTTAGCTTGCATATTGGCTCATCCCACTGCCTTTACACATATTTATTTTCGGGTAACTCCTGCCCGCCCACTAATGTTTGCCAAGCCAACACCCCTTCAGTCAAGCCCACGATCTCAACGTCCCCAAGGGATGGGCATAGAATAGTACCAAAGCTAGTTATATTATACTGATGTGTATATTTGATGATCAGTTCTCCAGATATCGATCTTATAAATATTGGTTATCACTACCCTACTCGGTTTTTGGGAGTCTGTTTAGAATATATAGGACTTTATAAGTTATTGTTGTTTGACGAAGCGATTGGAAAATGATATGCATGAATGATCGCCTTTAGTTTATTCTTATAATTTAATTAATAAGCCGTCAATTGTATAATATGTATTCATTTTGATGTCACTTAAAGTCCTTTCTATTTTATTTTATACTAGTGGATCGTCCCAGCTTCGCACGGGTAGCGTTGTTTTTTAAATATCTGAGGTTTCTTTCTTCAGTCACTGCTCAAGCATTGTGAAATTCAGCGCAATGTTTTCAATATATTAAATTTATAGCACTCCCTAAACAGTGTAGTTTGGTAATTTTGAATGCACTTTAATGAACGGTTCAGTTTTTCCGTTTAATAGCAAATTTTGGAATAAAACGCTATGAAGTATTTATAACAATCTAAAAAATAAATCATTACGTGTTGTAGGATGCAACTACTGGCGCCATCTAGTATTTTATAAGTAAATTAGTAACGATTCGGTTTTGGTCACGGGCGCGATGGCTTATTTTATGTATAATTTCGGTGTTCCTCTACCGATTTCTATGATTCTTTTTTTATTGAATAGGTAATAATGTTACCTTATTTAAATTAGGGATGAGTGAGAGGTTTACAAACGTAAGAGTAAACAAATACAATCAGAATGTTCCGAACTGCTAAGCTATCAGAAATCACACGTGTTATTGTGAGTCAACCGTAAAAGATAGACATAAACTGTTAAGGATTTTTTTTTAGATAATTTTATGAAGAATATTTCCGTCATACATGATTTTTATGTAAGTTTAACCATTAAGGCTACACACGCGACGGAAGCTTAAAAAATGTAGTAACTTCTCCCGTTTTCCCAAAATTTCCCACAATTCCCCTTTACTACTCTGCTGGAAAGTATACAAAAACTTGCCCAGGAGTATGGAGAATAATTGTACCAAGTTTCGTTAAAATCCGTCGAGTAGTTTTTGTTTCCATAAGGAACATACAAACCGACAGACAGACAGACAGACAGACAGACAGACAGACAGATAGACAGACAGACAGACAGACAGACAGACAAAAATTTTACTGATTGCATTTTTGGCATCAGTATCGATCCCTAATCACCACCTGATAGTTATTTTGAAAATATATTTCATGTACAGAATTGACCTCTCTACAGCTTTATTATAAGTATAGACTAATGTTTTAAGTCCTCTTTGCAATGGGCAGGGACTATTGAACCCAATTCTTATGTTTTCGTATTGCCGTGTAATGTCGGCTTAGAATAACACTACCCCATTTCTACCCATGGGTAATCGTAAGAGGTGACTAAGGGTAAAGGGGCTTTTTAAGTGATTTTTGGGCGATGTTGTTGGAGACCCGTCACCAAAAACATTTATTATTATAATCTTTTTCCCAATCAACTTCCAAAAGTGGCTGCGGAATTTCTTATTCCAAAGCTCTGGTTACCCCGTTAAGGGATTTATAGCCGTGAGTATATGTTTGTATGTATATGTTGACCAAAAGCTCCTTACGTAATAGTGGGGCGATGTGCTTGGAGGCTTATCCTCGAACATCCCTTTTTTTTATTTTCTCACTCATCTCCCAATAGTGGCTAAGACATTTCGAATTCAGGGCCTTTGCTTCCCCGCTAAAATGTGTATAGCCGAGAAAATATATGCGTATATCTATTTTTTATTCAATCAATTACTCTATCGTATATAAAAAAAAACGCGATGACATAGACGTTAGAAGAAAATACAAAGAGACACACGAAAGATTTTAGCGTCTTTCATTCGATTGAGTTTTTTCATTGTTGATAGATGTCACCAAATGGTTTTCACGACCTCTTTACTAATAGAAAAGGCAAGAAAAAGTGCTTTATCTTTCCTCTTCAATTCAATTAGATTTGAAACTCTGGCAAAAAAGGAATATTTTCGTGGCAGGCAATATAGATGCGGCTCTTTGACAGCGGAGCTTGAGTCCGTTTATTGGTATTTTGTAAAAAAGACAATCTTTGCAGCAAGAACGCTTTCAGTGACTTTTTTCTGATAGAAATTATTTGGAACTTTGGGAGTTATCCTTTATTTCAAAATATACTTTTTCTTCAACTAATATTAAACTGAAAAAGACTAATGTGATTGTACACTATATATATGTAAGTATATGTATAATTTCGTTTAACCCTATTTAAATATGAGATTTGTTTAATTTGCTAGGCTAAAAAGTGCTAAGTATTTAGTTCAATTTCCACAAGTGTCTGAGGAATTCCTAATTCCTTTGCTCTGGTTACTCCGTCGCGGATTTATAGCCGTGAATATATGTATGTATGTAAAAAGTGTATTATTTATCTTCTCTTTCGTATTTCAAAATAAGAAAGTTTCGAATGTGCATTTAACCACAAGTATCCAACTTTTAAATAATAGACTTGCGGTATTTTTGTTGCAAAATGTCAAAGTCTCTTTAAAGACCAATAATTTTGAAGTTACGCGTACGTACAATATTTAGAAGAAGAAGAAGAAAAACATTTATTCGCTGCTACACACGTACAAAGGAAGACACAGCACAAAAATAAGTATATACAAACACACAGAAAAATAATACTAAAAAGACAATATCATACACACTATATTTCGGTCTGGGGAGTCAACTTATACGTGCATTGGTATCACTCTATGAGGATTCTAGTGCATGTGTAAGAGTAAACGGGGAAAACACTGACTGGTTCGGAATCTCTAGGGGTGTCCGACAGGGATGTGTAGCTTCTCCGTGGCTCTTCAATTTGTTCATGGATGACTGTTTGACAGAGTTGCGTGAAAGTGATTATGGACTAAGAATGGGTGGATTCATCATTAAATGCCTCTTGTATGCTGACGATCAAGTGCTACTTGCATCATCGGTAGAAGAGTTGCAAGAGATGATGAATATTGTATGTGAGTCTTTTGTAAGAAAGGGAATGAGGGTGAATGTGGATAAGACCAAAACGATGGTTTTTGAGAGACAGGAAGATGTGACAGAATGCGTGATTGCGATTGATGGTAAGGATGTGGAACAGGTGAAGGAGTTTGTATATCTGGGAAGTTTGTTTACAAGGGATTGAAAATGTGATGAAGATATTGAGAGAAGAGTGAAAAAGGGTAATGCGATTAATGGAGCATTGGATAGTCTAATGTCTAGTCAATCGGTGTCCGAAAGGGCCCGAATGGCTGTGCATGATGCCGTTCTTGTTCCTACGCTTATGTATGGCAGTGAATGTTGGGTGTGGCAGAAGAAGCATGAAAGCAGAGTGAATGCAGTAGAAATGAGGTCCCTCAGAAAAGTTTGTAATGTAAGGTTATGTGATCGTGTGAGGAACGATGTGATTCGTGAAAGGTGTGGTATAAAAGATGATATTGTAAGTAAGATAGAAAAAGGAATGTTGAGATGGTTTGGGCACATCGAGAGGATGGATGATAGGAAATTGGTAAAAGGTATCTATAGAGCTAATGTGGAAGGTAATGTTAGTAGAGGACGGCCACGAAAGACACACTTGGACCAAATTGAAAGTGTGCTCAAAAAGGCAGGCGTCCGAAGTATGAAGAATAAAAGAGCATGTATGAAAAGATTGATGGATGTAGACGAAGCAAGAGAGGTTTGCCAGGATCGTACAAAGTGGCGATCGATAGTCTCTGCCTACCCCAATGGGAATTAACGGCGTGAGTATATGTATGTATGTATGTATGTACTATATTTACAAATATTATATATTTTACAAACTTTCAATATTTCGTATGAAAGTTATTGATACTGGTGGACTAAGGCCAGATTAGCCTATATAGGGTAGGCTCGAGCCCCTTTGGTGGGGACATATATGGGCTGTGAGAAGAAACTTTGATATTAACCCGGTTTTATGCAATCAAAACCTAATTAGTACAAGCGATTCAATCATCCCGAATTGGCCAATGAAGATATCTATAATATTCCGGTATTTCTAATTAATTCGTGTACCGGATAAACAGCCCATACTGGATTTAATTGCTTATTCGGTGCACGGTATCTAAGATTCCATTAAGCGGACATTTGGAACACAGTTGAGCAACTTGTAATCTCCACATCACTTTGAAGGGTATAAAGAGAGGTGACAAGGCATGAATAGATAACTCAATTGTAACACAATACGAAAAAAAACAAAGATGAAAGACACACAATAAGAAAATAATATCATTATATTTGAGCTACGGAAACAAAAATTAGGTCCTAATTCAGCGTTTGTTATTACCCAAAGACAACACACGCTTAACAAACATAAAAGTATTATGCAAAATTTAAATATTTGATTATAGGTATATTTCGAATAAAATTTTATGCAATATAATAGTTAGTGAAGACAATAGGACGTCATCCAAATATCTATTTTTACTGTTTTTATAAATTGTAAAATCGAGGTAAATGTTTATTAACAACAACCTTTATTTTACTATCTTTTCCCTACTTAACTTCCAAAAGTCAATGTCAATATATTTATGAAAACATCATGTATGTAAGAAAATATTTGAAAGCATTTTCCAAAAACTGTGACAGACATACTAGAAGTCTTAGTGATAATAATAAAATTGCAATTCAAAAGTACAGATTTTCAAAAATAAATACATCTTTTATGGGGTTATGTGTAAAATTTTATACTAAAATACGTGATGACATTTTGAATCTAACAGAAAAGAAATTCAAAGTAATTATAAAACGCAGTCTTCATTTAAAAGCTTATTACAGTTTAAATGATTATAATATGATAGATGAAACTGCTTGGTGTCACCAGGGCTCTATTCAGGATATTTCCAGACATACACCAATATTGTAATGTGACTAAGAAAAGATGTGTGTTGCTGAGTTTCTTACGGGTTCTTCTCGCAACAATACACCTTCCGAATCCGAAGTAGAGTCAGTAGAGTAAGATTTAACTTATACGTAAGTTTGTGACGTTCAAAAAATAGAGAATAATTCTTTTTATTTATTTTGAAATAAATATTTTTTATATTTATCTTTAAAGTGGCTGAGAAATTTCTGATTCCTTAGCTCTGGCTACCCCTTCTAGGGAATTATAGCCGTGAGTATATGAATGTATGTATGTAGGTTAATGGTAAAAAAATACATTTTCTTACATTCAGTACCATATTCAAGTGTAACAACCGGAACAGCAACATATAATACCGTTCTATGCTTTTTAAAGATTTTCATAATACGAGACGGTTCATAGTTCTTTTTGAAATAAAATGCGAGCAATCAGCACGCGAGTATATTTAAACTTAGTGCAAAACTTTAAAGTATAACTTGCGTATTTGTAATAAATGTTTGTTTTCTATATTAGGATGAGTGACTAAGAGTTCCTTCTTGTTGGTTTAGTTTCTCTTTAATTAAAATAAATGTACAGACATGTTTGAGTGTTATCAAAAATACGCCAGTATCACCACGGGTCCTAAATTATTGAAACTTTCTAATACTAACGCTCAATTCCGTGCCGTGTCCAAACGTGTTTGCCGTGTAGTGTCGGCTTAGGTTAACACTACCCCATTTCTACCCGTGGGTGATCGTAAGAGGCGACTAAGGGTATAGGGGCTTATTAAGTGATTTTTGGGCGATGTGGTTGGAGACCCGTCACCAAGAACATTTATTATTACTATCTTTTCCCCAATCAACTTCCATAAGTGGCTGAGGAATTTTTCATTCCAAAGCTCTGGCTACCCCGTTAAGGGATTTAGAGCCGTGAGTATATGTATGTATATATGTATGTAACGCTCAATTCCCAATGGAAAGAGCACGGACTCTTAATCGCCGCTTTTGCATCCCTGACAAATCTCTCGCGCTCGTTTTCCCCACATTCATCAATCTTCTCATACATGCTTTTTTCATTGTTTCAACTTTGGATTCCTGCCCTCTTAAATCTTTTTCTATTTCGGTTCGACAAATAGAGTATAAGGATTTTTGTGGGTCAACTGTACTTGATATTGTGATAAAGTTTTATTAACTAGTTAACTTATTAACTAATTTAAGGTTATATTTTATGATAAGAGTATATCTAGTATAAGTAGATAAGAAGAAATATATCTTATTAATAATGCAGTATTTAGTTATACTGAGGTGTTGTTTTAATATAATATGAGTAAATAAAGAAAAAATACTGGCCTGAAAAAACCGTTGAAACAAGGGCAAACAAAATACTTTAATATAATCACGTAATTATGATTAAACTTCAATACCCCTTTTATAATATATGTTATCCTTAATAAATGGAGTTCCTTTCAGTGTGAATTCTTTCAAAAACTATCTTAAATACAATTAATATGCTAAGATTAAAATTTTCGACACAAACACTTGTCGATGCCACAGAGTCATACTCACGGCTATAAATCCCATGAAGGGATAGCCAAAGCTAGGCAATTAAAAATTTTTCAGCCACTTTTGAAAGTTGCGTGGGGAAAAGATGGTGAAATAAAGGTTTTTGGTGATGGATCTCCAACCGCATCGCCGAAAAATCCCTTAAAAACCCCAATACCATTAGTCGCCTCTTACGTACACCCACCGGAAGAAATGGGGTAGTGCTATTCTAAGCCGGCACTACACAGCAAAGCCAACACTACACAGTGAATAAAATTAATATATTTTAAATATTAGCATTAACATTTTGGATGGTTATTGATATTATGATGTCTTATCTCTATAATAATATTTTGTATGAAGAATGATCCTTGTTGTATGAAATTGTATAAGAGAAAAATTATCCAAAAATAGGACTGAGACTTGTGTGAAGAATTGCGCAATCGATACGGATATCATATACGCTCGACATATTATTTTCATATGACAAAGGCTTCGTCGTTTGTAAACGGCGGATTTAGACAAAATGGCTGCGTAAACTTTATTAGCCTACTGGGAACAATCCCGAAATATGATTTACCTACACTGTGTCAGTGCGTAATGGGTATGTATTTCTAGATTAATCTGGTTCTATAGACCTTCTTTTAAAGGATTTAATATCAAACGAGTAACTCAGGATCCTCTGTATTGCCCTCTAGTTGACTCCAAACTTTCTCATAAAGCTAAATTCCGAGTTCCCTATAGGCTCGCATAAAATTCGAAATCATATTCGTTGTCTTTCTAACGATTTGTGTGCATAATTATCACTATTCATAATTTTATTTGTCATAATTTATTTATTCATACATTTTAATACTACCAACGGGGGCACTCATGACAGTTAGTGATAAATTTGATTAATAATGTTACTACCACGATTTTTTTTATAACTATATTTTTTATCAATAATGTTCTTCTTCATAACGTTCAGTGATCATATTGTTTTAATTAATACTTTTGTTACATACATACATACATATACTCACGGTTATGATTCCCTAGGAGGGGTAGCCAGAGCCAAGGAATTATAAATTCCTCAGCCATTTTGGAAGTTGAATGGGGAAATGGCGGTGAAATAAAGATTTTTGGTGATGGGTCTCCAACCGCATCGCCCGAAAATCCAATAAAAAGCCCCAAAACCCTTAGTCGCCTCTTACGACACCCGTGAGTAGAAAGGGGTAGCGACATTCTAAGCCGGCACTACACGGCAAACTTTTGTTACTAGGACAATATTGTTTGTTATGTTGAAAATGTTGAATAAGAATAATATTATTTCAATAAGATCATTTTCCATATTTTTAAAACATAGATTATGCAATTAAGGGGCTCGCTCCGCGGCGTTTCGCTCGTTCGTTTTATACATATCCTAACCTAACCTAGCTAAATGTGACCTAACTTTTCTTCGCCTGCAGGGGGCTTTCCCCACGGAGGGGGGTCTTCCCCTCCCTGTACTCCCCCTGCATGCCTCCAAGCGAGCAAGCATCTAAACAAGCAAGCAAATACACTTTTTAAACTCTCGCGGTTTGTAGACATTATATTATATATTATAATAATCGGGATTAACCAACAAACATTTTTAAAACCACTTACGTGATGTGTTTGCCCGACGTTTCGGCACACCTACTGGTGCCGTGGTCATATAATGTACTCTTGACCGTGGTCCAAGGCTGACTGACGAGCCGGCTCGGCTGGTAGTTTGGGATTGAGGAGTTTTCAAAGTACCCTCACATCACTCAATCACAAAATGTTATTAGGGTTGCGGAACGCTACACTAACAATGTCCGATGATGTTGTGCTAGTCATCAACTTGCGACGCGAACACTTATTATAAATCACTGGCTCCTACGTAGAAAATAAACGATAGCCACTTTCCCGGTTGAAATTCTCGTGTTTTTTAATTTCTACCGCTTCACGCACAGTTTGAGAATAATTCGAGAATAGTAATGGCGATCATGATCATATATATCATATTATTTATTATATATATAAAGCATATATACATAATATTATTTATTATCGTATATTTATTTTATGTCTAAAGCAAGCAAATATAGATAAAACACATGTGATTGATATTATTATTTTTATATACTAGAATTTATGAGATTTAGAAGCACATTTATGAATACTATGGTTATTTATTGAAATGATTGTGACGATCATTAGTGTAAATAGATATATTAAAATAAATATTCGTAAATACCAAGTGTATAATTAGTGATATCATGAAATACAATGATTTTATTTTGTAATATTTACGACTTATTTTTGTTATAAAAACTAATCATTATGATTTTAATGGTATGTGAAATATTTTCGGACCTCAAATAATAGGAGTTAAAAATTTATGTAAGAATTGTCTTACGTACCCTCAATTCCCGGCCACGTACTTCTACTACCTTTATCACCTTATATTTTGTCCAGAAATATTCATCATCATCATCAGCCCACACTCGTCCACTGCTGGACATAGGCATCTCCCATGGCGCGCCACCTCTTCCTATCCTCGGCCAGCCTCATCCAACCACTCCCGGCCACCTGCTTTAGGTCGTCGGTCCAGCGGGCTGGAGGGCGCCCCACACTGCGTCTGCCAGTGCGTGGTCTCCACTCAAGAACTCGTCTTCCCCAGCGGTTATCGGTTCTTCGGCAGATGTGACCAGCCCACTGCCACTTCAATTTGCTGATCTGATGAGCTACGTCGGCCACTCTCGTTCTCTGTCGTATCACGTCATTTCTGATGCGATCCAACAGAGTGATGCCGAGCATAGCTCGCTCCATCGCTCTTTGAGTGACTTTGAATTGGTGGACTAGTCCAGCCGTGAGTGTCCACGTTTCCACACCATACGTTAACACTGGCAGGACGCACTGGTTGAAAACCTTAGTCTTCAGACATTGTGGGATGGCCGAGGAGAAGATATGCCGAAGTTTTCCAAAAGCAACCCAGCCCAGCTGGATGCGTCTTGCAGCCTCTTTGTCGAAGTTGTTTCTACCGAGTCGTAGCGTCTGACCTAGGTAGACGTACTCCGGCACAACTTCGAGCTCTGCTCCCTCGACAAGAACTGGTCTTGGCTGAACAAGACGATTGAACATGATTTTCGTCTTGTCCAAGTTCATGCCAAGCCCCACCCGCCGAGAGGCTGAGTTTAGGCTACTAATCATCCCGCCGAGATCCTCCAGCGTTTCTGCCATAACGACGTCGTCCGCAAACCTGAGGTGTGAGATGTACTCGCCGTTGACACATATACCTTTTCCGTTCCAGTTCATCATCTTGAAGACGTCCTCCAACGCATTCGTGAACAGTTTCGGGGATATGACATCCCCCTGTCTCACCCCTCGCTGCAGTTGGATGGGTTCTGTCTTTTGATCCTGTACTTGGACGGTCATGGTCGCAGCATTGTACAAGTGTCTCAACACCTCAATGTAGCGCCAGTCGATTCGGCAACGCTGTAAGGATTGTAGAACAGCCCAGGTTTCGATGGAGTTGAAGGCTTTTTCATAGTCCACGAATGCTAGACACAGCGGCTGATTATACTCTTCGGTTTTCTGTATAATCTGCCGTACTGTGTGGATGTGGTCTACGGTGCTAAAGCCTTTTCGAAACCCAGCCTGCTCCACGGGCTGGAACTCGTCGAATCTCTGGGCAAGACGATTCGAGATGACCCGTGAGAACAGCTTATATACGTGACTCAAGAGCGCGATCGGTCTGTAGTTCTTGAGAAGGGTTTTATCTCCTTTTTTGAAGAACAAGACCACGACGCCCTCGCTCCACGCCTCCGGAATAGTTCCACTGTAGATGACGTTGTTAAACAGATTTTTCAGGGCTCTCAGTACAGGTGTACCTCCTGCCCTTAGAAGCTCTGTCGTTACCCCGTCATCACCCGGGGCTTTGCTGTTTTTAAGCTGTCTCAGGGCCGATCTTATCTCGTCCAGGTCGACGTCTGGGATATCTTCGGTGAAGTGGCGAGTTAATGGAGCTCTGGGGTCGGTGTCGTGTTCCTCAGGTGGTGCGGCATGACTGGCATATAGCCTTCCGTAGAAGTTCTCAACTTCACGGAGAAGCTCCGGCTTCGAGACAACGATCCTGCCGTCTTCCCTCTTAAGCTTCGTCAGCTGGCTTCGTCCAAGCTGCTGACTGAACACTTTGGACCCCCGGTTTCACTCTATGGCCTCTTCAATGAGGCGCGTATTAAAGCTCCGGAGGTCTCGTCGAATCAGTTTTTTAATGTGCTTGGACAGAGCCCGATGCTGCGACGAATGCTCTTAAGTATACGGCAGTTCGCGTCTTTGTCTCATAAGCTCTAGAGTCTCCTGGGAAAGCTTCGACTCCTTGCCATCGCGCCGCGTTTTAAAATGTCTGTGGCCCACTTCACGTAGAGCTCCTATCAACTGGTTGGCCTTCTCGTTAACGTCGTCTGTGGTTTCCAGCGAGTCAAAACGGTTCTGTAGGTCCATTTGGAAGTTCTCGCTCCCAGATAGCAATTGGCGCAGGTTAGGTTAGGGCGAAGAGTAGATCTCATAAGACGTTTGCGCTCGAGCTTGTAGTTGATACTTAGAGTGCCTCTGACAAGTCGGTGATCGCTTCCGGTATTAAACCTGCTAATCACTGAGACATCTCTAAATATGTGCCGCTTATCCGTCATAATGAAATCTATCTCGTTCGCCGTTCGACCATCGGGGCTTCGCCAGGTCCACTTTCTTTAGGGTCGCTTCTGAAAGAAAGTATTCATCAGATACAACCCCTGGTGCTCGATAAAGTTTACCAGTATTTGCCCCCTTTGGTTCCTGCAGCCAATGCCATGTGGACCTACCCTCGTTTCGTCGCATTCTTGTACTCCCACTCTGGCGTTGAAGTCTCCCATAACAACCGTGTAGTGAGTCTTTGCGGTATCGTTGATAGCCCGGGAGATATCTTCGAATACCGCTTCGACTTCTGTGTCAGCGTGAGTCGAGGTCGGTGCATAAACCTGAACTACCTTGAGAGAGTATCTCTTAGTAAGTTTTATAATGAGGTATGCTACCCTGCTCGTTACACTGCTGATCTCCACAATGCTGCTGATGAGAGACTTTTTGCCGAGAAAGCCAACGCCGCCTTGGGATTGATGGTCTCCCTCTCTGAAGTAGAGCAGGTGTCCGGATTCCAGGACTATCGTATCCTCCCCCTCTCTTCGGACTTCTGATAGTCCCAGGATATCCCACCGTATCTTGGTAAGCTCCACCTCGAGTTCCTCCATCTTTTCCGCCGTCCGCAGTGTGCGTCCATTGTACGTAGCCAGGTCTAGTTGGTGTTGGCAGCCGTTTCTAACCCGGTGATTCTTAGCACCCTCTGCCCTACCGGTGGGACCCTGACCGCTGCCAAAATGGCCAGGACCGGCAGGACTGCCGAGAGTTGAGGGCCTTTGGATTTTCGTCGCAGCCATAAGAGATATATTATTGCTTGAAAATTTTCGACATTATATATGTATATGTATTGAAAGCACCATAAAACTGTATAATTTATAGGTATATTGCTCAATCCTCTAATAAGATCTTTACTTAAATTAGAGCAAGAGCTTGGCAAATTGGGACCATTAATTACTTCTTCACTTTAGTAGTATGAATGGAAAATAAAATATCCAAAAATTGATAATTGTTGATCCCTTAGTTATAATGTATGCTAATGAGAAGAAAAAATATGATTATATTCCAAGATACAATACAGATTTAAAGTAAATATCAATAATTCGTTTCATGAACGCTCAAAGCAACATTTATTTACGTAACAGTTAATTTACATACATACATACATACATAAACTCACGGCTATAAATCCCTAGAAGGGGTAGCCAGAGCTAAGGAATTAAAAACTCCTCAGCCACTTTTGGAAAGTTAAGTGGGGAAAAGATGGTAAAATAACAGTTAACTTATGTTCATTTAAATAATATAATTTAATCAGGAAATAAAACCAATATTTTACACAAAGAGTGTAAAGCCATTGTCTGCGTTATTACGTGTATTACGTCCAAGATTTATACCGCGGCTTTATGAACATGAAAAGGCAATTTTAAAAATACTATTTATGGATGTTACTTAAGAAGACCTTTTTTTCAGCCGATCGATGGTTATAGGATTTTGGACGTTCCATTATTTAACAAGTAAGCTTAAAATACGTACAATCATTGTAATTTATTGTACTTATGTTTAGTATTAGTAACATTATTTCAGAAATGTATATTATTTGTTTTAAATAAAAACTTAAAATTAGTTTATATAGATTAAGTGGATTACATGTTTTAATAATCTTTTCATTCAAATTTCACCTATAAGAGATGACTTTTGGTGATAAGACCACCGATAATATTTTGTTTTGTAAAACTGTATTTTAGCAAATATATATTTTGTGCCATGCAATGAAGAATGTTTCTATTCTTTTGAAGAAGGTTGAAAAATGAAAACATTACAAACAATTTGAAACAACCAAAAATACATAGTTAAATTGCCGTGTAGTGCTTAGAATGACACTACCCCTTTCTACCCTGGGTGTCGTAAGAGATGATTAAGGGTATGGGGCTTTGTAAATGTATTTAGGGCGATGCGGTTGGAGAACAATCAGCAACGATACTTTTTTTTACCATTTTGTACTCTATCAACTTCCAAATGTGGCTGAGGAACTTCTAGCTCTGAAACTCTGGCTACCCCTTTTTGGGATTTATGGCCGTGAGTATATGTACTTATGTAAAATTTATAAGAATTAGTGAAATATTCCCACCAAACAACGATATTTTATATGAATACATTAAACCTAATTTTATAAAAATCACGAAGGCTTAGTCAACTTTATTCTAAATTGTAATCAACGACCGAACCCTCATAAAGGAACCACTCGTAATTTCCACCGGCAGCCGCAATCGAATGTTTTGTGTGGCAACACTGCCGCACCGCCATCATTACGCCTGATAAACGATGTAATAAAAGAAATGAACTAGATCGGCAAATTTGGATCTTTGCAATGGCAACCCTGATTTACAGTTATTGGGATTATAATGTGAGGTGGTAAAAATTGGAATATTTTTACACTTTCTATGCTAAACTGGATATCTGTTACAATATTTTTCAGATCAATTTGTTTTAAGGCAAACGTTAAGTACCGATTATAGTCGATAAATGGCAGTAATATTAGAACCTACAGAGAGACTTGAAGATTACCTGTATAGGTTTTATTTAATATTTAAATGTTTCATTAAAACCCAAAATAATAATAAAACGGTGTGAGATTGTTTATTATATATATACTAATGAATATTGTATCTGTTTATTACATCTATAATACTGAATCCTGAGTATTATTGTATTTTCGTAAATTTGTATTGAATGGGCTCTATATTGCCAAGTGCCTTTCAATAAATTGTAGAATACCCGCCATGGTGTGAACGAGAGCCGACGCGAAGACGAGGCAAGATGGGTGACTAAATGTCGCTACATACTTTTTGATAATAAGATTACTTATTAAAACAAGTAGTTAATTACATTAAGTATACATAATCAGCTTAAGCTTTTAGTTTCAGAACGAAATTGAATACAATATTTTTATTATTAATATAATGAGTTCAGCTATGATCGTAAGTAAAAAGGCTAATTATCTTATGTTATCTAGGCTATTAGTCTTTTTACTTACGATCATAGCTGAACTCATTATATTAATAATAAAAATATTTTATTCAATTTCGTTCTGAAACTAAAAGCTTAAGCTGATTATGTATACTTAATAATTTGGCCTAGACCTCGTTTTTAAAACATACCCTTTTTATATTTTAAATTAATAAAAGACATCAAACTAATGTACCTAGTCCAAACTGAGAAAGTATAGTGAGGTTCTTAGCCTCAGCTGAAATAAAAAAAAACATTTTGTGATTTGACCATATGTTTTTTATTTTTATTTTAGCTGAGGCTAAGAACCTCACTATATTTTCTCAGTTTGATCTAGGTACGACACTTTTTAATTATTAATTATTTTGAAAATTACAATATTTTAGATAACCATTCCTTAGGCAAAGTTGTTGAGTTTGATGTCTTTTATCAATTTAAAAGATAAAAAGGGTAGGTTGTAAAAACGAGGTCTAGGCCATTGCTAGCCAACACAGGGTTGCCATTCATGTCGTCTACAAAAGAATTTAAGAACTTTGTATATTAAATGTTTGCTATATTATATTATATTTTATATAATTATATGTATATATATATATATATATATACATATAATTTTTATATTATAGTCTCGTAAGGAATAAACTTGAGCATGCTTAAGTAATCTGGTCACCATTTTATAAAGTATACAAAAAGCGTATAGAGCCACTCCAAAAGATTTTCCTTAGTTTTTTTCCGACAGCACTGTCAATTCAGATCATCATGGAAGTACTATCTTACCATGCGAGGGTAGGTTAAGCCGACACTACACGGCACCTTATTTCACTTAAATTATTTATTTGAAATAGAAAAGTCACAATAATTTTCACCATATTTTGCTCTGCCAACTCCATTTTCTTAGTTAAATGATAAAAAACACGACGAAAATATGATTTTGGACACCTTATTTATATGGTTTCCATGGGGATACCCGTTACAAATATGATTTTACCAATAAATAAACATTTTTTTATCTCTAACTTGATAGACGATCATAATAAATAAATCAATTTATTAAAAAGGAATACTCAGTAGCCTGTTTTTTTTAAATATTCCCTAAAAAGTAGTTTGAATTGGTTTTTCTTTGAACTTAATCTCGACTGGCAACTGCGCGAGCAGGACATACCCCTCTAGTTCGGGCTCTCCTCTAGTCCGATTCTCTACTTGACAGTGTCCAAAAGATTATAAGCTTTATTGCAAGGTTATAAATTGCATTATTGTGTACCATATTTATGTGAGTGCGCTCTTCTGCTTAGTTAGTACCTTTATGCAGATCATCAAGACATAGATAGGACAATATCGATTGGAACGGTTGTCCTCCAAGCGCACCTAGTTACAACTAATATATTTGTTTTAGATCACACACACGTTCATTAATTGCCTATCCTTACTATTCCTTATTATATACATACACACGGCTATAAATCCCAAAAAGTGGTAGCCAGAGCTTCATAGCTCAACGTTTGGAAGTTGATAGGGGTAGAAAACAAGACGGTAGAAATAAAGTATCGTTGGTGATGGGACACCAACCGCATCGCCCAATTTTTTTTTACAAAAGCTCCATACACCTCTTACGAAGCCCATGGGTAGAAAGGGGTAATGACATTCTAAGCCGGCACTACACGGTATAATATATATTCCTAATTCATTTTAGTATAATTGCTCATCCCAACACAGAAGTTTAGATGCAATTCAGAATGTGTACCCATTTTTATTGCAATTCACGCCTCGTCTTGTCAATGCAGCAGCCAATGTCAATATTTACTAACATGTTTGCAAATCAGTCTATGCAATAAGTGAAGATAAAATCCGAGGTAAATATATATGTCATGGCCATATCGTAGAATTAAATACAACCTGAAATGATCGATCATTTTAAGAAATAGTCACATATCATGATGTGGCCAACTTAATTTGACCAGATCATAAAATCATCAACTTTTAACGATTTTGTCATCCACGCTTGACCAAATTGTAGAAATAGGGCGACCTGTGAAATGCAATCCAAACTCTACGGTTTTTAACATATGGCCACTAAACAGTTGAACATTTCATGAAATGATCGATCATTCCATGATATGTTTAAATTTACGATATGGCCACGACATACGGAATCATAATATACTTACGTGTTGCGCAGCGCAAACATCCAAACAGAGATTAAATACAAATATCATTATTTGTAACCTGTTTTTTAATAATATAAATAAATAATATTCCTTTTAACCCAGCATAATAATAATAATTCATTTATTTAATAAAGTAATATAGACTCATTATGTTAGTGGTACTTATTTTTAAATGTTAGTAGGTACATACATACATACATACATATACTCACGGCTATATTTCCCTAGAAGGGGTAGCCAGAGCTGAGGAATTATAAATTCCTCAGCCACTTTTGGAAGTTGAGTGGGGAAAAGATGGTAAAAATAAAGGTTTTTGGTGATGGGTCTCCAACCGCATCGCCCAAAAATCCAATAAAAAGCCCCAAAACCCTTAGTCGCCTCTTACGACACCCGTGGGTAGAAAGGGGTAGCGACATTCTGAGCGTAAAACCAATCTACTCTCGCGTCCGCGAACATCCCTGATGCGCTACAGAACCGTGGCAGCCCCAACAGGCTGTCTAAACGCATTATTATATTGTACAAGGAGAGCGCTATACGAGAATATCTCGCCCACAGGCTGCACGTGTAGAATGTTGTGCAGTATGCTCTAAAGAGCGTAAGCTTAACCTGTACAATCAATAGCTAGTACGAGCGGCCTTTTATCTAGTTATTGCGTGGTATCAAACAGCTATCTTTTACGCACTTACTTAGTATCGTATACAGCCATCTCATTCTAACCGATATCGTGTCGATAAAATAACGCTCGTGCTAAGGTATAGTTTAATTATACAAAAGGGTAAAATATAGAGAAGAGGCCCCGCCGCGTGCCGTAACATTTGTAAAAGGGTACCAAATTTTTTTAATAAATCAATTATTAAAGATATACTGACAATATTAAGAAATAAAGCTGTATACAGTTAATTTAAAACAACACTATCTCCATTCATCTCATTGGTATCTCATCTGTTACTTCTATTAACATTTATTTATTGTATTTATACTAATTATAATATTACTGTCAATAACTATCCAATATAATCCTGAAATTGTTGACAATATTACGAAATAAATCACTTATCTTGCTCGATAACTTATAAATTCCATGAATTAAATAATTAATACTGCCACTTTAACTAATTTGCAAATTCATCTTAGCCGACACCGCTCACTGACCTACAGTCATAAAGAACCCTTCAACTGAACAATAAAGTTAAAAGGTTCATTAAGTCAGACTTTTATTGTTCTTTTCGTTTTATTAGTCATAAAACTAACTTTGCTGACGACTTTTTACGTATATTTAAGTGAAAACAGAGTTTTCTGAGCTTAAGAATCAAATGTTTTGGAATCCAGCATATCACCAACAAAGCGTATACAACAGCTATCTCTTTCGCGCTTACATAGTATCGAATACTGTCATCTCATTCTCATCGATATTGTGACGAAACAGCGCTCGTGCTCCGCCTCCGGTTTTTAGATCCACCTAAGGTTATGAAAGGGCTACTGAATCACTAAACGGAAAGTTTAAACTTTTACGTTTAAACGGAACGATAAATCACATTCGATAGATAAATAATAGTATTTTGTTATTCCTACTATTATATAAACACGGCATGATAGTCCAATGGGTAGAACACCCGCCCGTAAACATAAGGGCGTGAGTTCAAATCCCGGGTCGGTCCTACACCAATTTGTCTTTTCTAAAATTCATATGTGTGGTTAATTTATCATGATTTTTAACGGTGAGGGAATACATCGTGAGTAAACCCACATGGCTATGTTGTATTTAGCCATGTGACAGTGTATTCGTACAAAACGGCGATAGGCCTGCCCGCTATCACGTGAGTACACTGTCCAAGCAAAATGTGGGTACCTTCTCTGGACACAAGATGGCGCTGCCATGTGAGTTCAGAGGGATTGGTACCTCTGCAAATAAACGGCGACATTTTTTTTAATAACCATTTTCCTTTTTTCTGCCCCTACAGGCGCAAGCAATTTTTACCGTTTCTAATTTACAGAATATTACCGCCGCCTACGTTTCTCCGTACTTTTCAGTACCTATTTTTATTCCTCAGAGATTTAGTCTGCCATTTAATTGGTTTTCTTAATAACTTCATTCACTTATGCGTAGTACATATTGTAGTTATTCCATGTCTTATTTGATGTTTGGAGTAGGTTAATGCCATTTATCATCTTTTCATTCTACTTGTCTTTAGTCGGGTTAGAATTGCACTACCTTATTTCTTACCATGGGTGTTCCTAAGAGATGGTATTGGGGCTTTTAATTGATTATCAAAGATGCGGTTAGAGACCCATCACCATCAATCTTTATTTTACAATCTTTTTCGTATTCAACTACCAGAAGTGTCAGAGGAATTTGTTATAAAAAGCCCTGGCTACCTCATCTAGGGATTTATAGTCATGAGTATGTGGAATCAGCAAAGATATACGGGCCAGTACACCCCTGTGTACCAACTTATAATCTGTATCTTGTGTAATCGAAAAACATTTACACTCCGCGATGTAGGAATATGAGTGAGACGCTGCTATGTGCGAGTGAGTCCGCAGTAGCGTGCGCTCTAACGTACTCCCACAAACTAGACGCATATTTATACAGATTGAGTTGGTACAATTTAATCATTTTTGGCCTGGGATTCTTACTCACAGATATATTTAATACCATAAAACACACATACAAATAAAATCTATTGATGTGCCTCTAGAAAACATACAGCACTGCTCTTGAAGAATGCATTGTTAATCTTACTTTTGTCTATGGTCTATACCCATTGAATGAAGGTACCATTGGTTGATCTGTTGAGTATATAAATTCACCGCAAGGGGCGTAGACAACGAACAAACAAAGTCGGCGCCATTTTCAAATCATAGCGTTGTTAATTTTTGCCAAAGATGGTTGAATTCCAAATATATAAAAATAATCTACGATTAATGAAGTAAAAAAATAGCTTCAGTGCTCATTTAAATATTGCCTTAACCCGTTTACAATATTATTTTTGTAATTTAGGCACAAATTATTGTTTTTTAAAATAAAAACGCGTGATGTGAAGTCAAAATTATTTACTTCACTTAGTGCTGTGTAAGTGCAGTGGTATTGTGCCATTGTGATGGAAAACGTACAAGAGCACGTGCAGTCTACTACAACTGACTGCGTGGCGGCCGAGAGAGACATCGATGAAAACCTAGGGGCAAATGACCTCTGAGTCGTATCAGCTCGGCTGGTGACGAAGAGGGTAAACGTACCCCATCGACACGGATGAGGGAAAACCGCACAGGTTCAGGTAACGGTCGATTCAGGAATCGATGCGTTATAAAACCAGGTATGTTTCCTTACCAATATTATAATGCACGAAAACTGTGTTCTAAACATGGGTGCAAAGACAGATGTCACACCTTTGGTAATACAAAAAAAGATTTTTTGTCACTTACCTCGATATATGCAAACAAACTTTTATAGTTTTGTTCATGTGAAACTTAACATATAACATAAACGTTCACGCCGAATATCCCCGAAGGGGTTGGCAGAGGTGCTAATGCTTCTGAACATCGCGTGACTTTGTCACCTGGTGTTCAGAGTACCCAGTATGTAAAACTTCTATTGATGATTACAAATTATGAGGCATTACTACGACCGTAAGTGGCATTTTATTGAACTTTAAACGATTATATTCATTTGCTTATCAACATGTTCATTTCAGTTTGGAGAATTGGGAGTGGGTCGCCCAAATAGCTTATTGGACTAAGACAATATATTCACGATTTATTTAATATTGCTTAAAGTCAATTTAAAAATGTAATACAGATGTGACAGCGACTAACTTTATTCAGTAAACCAAGTCAACAAATAGACTGTTTTTATTTCTACAACCACCATCACCATATCTTCGTGAGGCTGCTACGAGGCGGACCCAAGATAGTGGAGATGGTGCAAACGCACAAGGGCTGCTCCCGTTCAAGTCTACAGCTCTACGAACTCTAAGCTGTATATCTCGACGAACTTGGTAGCCTTGACCTAGTGAATCACTACATAGTGTCTGAACGAAAATACTGAGCCAGAACTACAATCCATTGGAGACTAGAGTTTTAAAAATCCTAGAGAATGACATCTCGCTTTTTGCCAAAATCAATGAAAGTTTTGGTTAACACTCCTCATTCCTTTCAATTGTCTGGTTGCAAAAAATAAATAAAAAATATATGAAATATTTTAAAATGTACAAACGGTTTTAGTGACTATACCGGTGAATATACCAGTGTTTTTTTTTATTATCCATAAATATGAACTATTTATATTCATTCAAGCCCTCGGAGGGCCCCAATTCTGGTTTGCAGAGAACTTTAAACAAACCTACTTCATCTACATTACATTCTACTAAAAATGAAGTTAAAATAACTTTAGACCCAATTTAAAAACATAATCTTCTAAGTCAAAGCAGAAGCAGATAAAAATATATATATATATATATATATAAACCTTCCCTTAAATTTTCAAGGGGATGTTTGAAATTTTTCAGTTACAGATCGCAAACATGCATGGCGGTTAACTTCATTTTACCGACATAAGCTTTATTTTAGCTTAAGGGTCGATTATCACAACAGAACAAAATGACCTGCCTATTTGGCTGGGCCTTAACGCATCAACTTTGACATGTTGGGTTGCGGAAACCCTGCATGCAAAGTATTTTAAGTTCTAGTTTATCTAGATGATTTCCACATATTGCACTAAGTAGTCTCCAGGCTGCGGAAGCAGCGAGACTTTTAGAAAAACTTGATTTGCAAGTAAGTCTTCAGGCTGCGGAAGCCGTGAGACACTTGGAAGAACTTGGTTGGCAAGTAGTCTTCAGGCTGCGGAAGCCGCGAGACACTTGGAAGAATTTGGTTAGCAAGTAGTCTTCAGGCTGCGGAAGCCGCGAGACACTCAGGCTGCGGAAGCCGCGAGACAGCTCGAATTACTGATTTGGCAAGTGGCTTCAAGCTGCGGAAGCCTTGAGACAACTGGAACTACTAAGTTGGAGAGTGTCTTAATAGTTGTTTGCGGAAGTCGCAAGATACTTAGAGCTATTAGGTTGGCAAGCAATTTATCAATAATCTCACTTCACCCCCATACAGAGTTTTAAACACTTTGGCATACGACTGCAACATACTTATTTTTTTACGAACCAGAGACTTCAGAAAATAATTTATTTTTCTAGTTGCAAGTGCGTCAAAGTAAACTAAACTTCGCTAGTTTAGTGTTGGATCGAGGTAAATTTCATTGACGAAATGCTGAAATATTTTTGAGACCATTTAACGGTTCAAGCTCATGTAAAATAGATGTATCCGAGGTGGTGCAGCACGAAATGATTTGGTGGCGCGGAGCCATTCATCTTTCGACGCCGATCCATAATAGTATAAACCTGCCAATATTCTGCCCAGAAAATCCTTAAAGTAGTAACTAATAAAAACAAAAATGGGAGGAAACCGCTTACAAAGTTCTCAATACATTCATATGTAATTTTATTTGTAGTAGTCCAGTTTAAAAATCAAACATAGTCATAAGCCTCAAATCTTGACGCATCGTATTTGTAATATTAAACTAAATCAATGCGTACCAGCAATGTCCAGAGTGTGGGTGACTCACCAAGACTGGTGAGAGCAACAAAATTATAAAACTTGTAGCACAGAGTGGAAAAAAACAGCAATATAAAAGCATGCAGCATAACTAACCAATGACCACGTTTTATTTTTATAAGAATTACGAGTCAACTATTCTGCTCAGATTGACATCGAACCTATTACACCTGATTGATCAATTCATAACAATACTTTCAGCTTATTATCTTTCAAGGGCATACATAATGATAGCAGACATAGTCATGCCGAATACGGAGCTGTCCGCTTCAAAAAAAAAAAAACCGTAATTCAAAATCATGTTTTGATAGACTGCAGAGATCGATTAGCATACTATTGGGCCTTCAGCAAACTCCGGTTTGCGAGGAATCTAACTGATAATAGCATCAGATTGGCATCAAGTATGTTGTTACTTAAGATATTAAGACCAGATCTCCAAGTCTTCCTCACAACCTGTGGAACCCACCAATGATCCCAATATAAACAACCTTTACAAGTAGTAGCATTGATCCTGAAAGTTTGGAGAATTGGGAGTGGGTCGCCAAAATAGCTTATTGGACTAAGACAATGTATTCACGATTTATTTAATATTGCTTAAAGTCAATTTAAAAATGTAATACAGATGTGACAGCGACTAACTTTATTCAGTAAACCAAGTCAACAAATAGACTGTTTTTATTTCTACAACCACCATCACCATATCTTCGTGAGGCTGCTACGAGGCGGACCCAAGATAGTGGAGATGGTGCAAACGCACAAGGGCTGCTCCCGTTCAAGTCTACAGCTGACTTGCTTTGTAATATTTAATGTCTTGCATGTAAATCTAAAATCAACAGTTATCAGCATTCTACTACATAGCAGAATTTTTCATTTACCTATTTCTTATAGAGCTTCTATGTTATAAAAACATTATCCTTTATAAATCTTCTGTAATGATTTTTGATAGCCTACTCGTATAGCAAGCTACATTCTCTCATTTTATAATAAAATACACTCTCAAATTGATAAGAAACTTCAGACTTTAAACTGTAAATTAGCTAGCAAGGTACCCATCAAGAGTTTCAGATTGGCTCAGCACCAATCCAATAAATCATACACTTTTTGAAATAGCAAGACACACGGCGACGATTCTTTTGTTAGCTTCACGACTACGCGGCCATAATCTAACATTACTCAAGGTGTCTCTTAAAAGTTACTTAGATGTTGGAGATGACTGTTCAGAACACTGAGATTAGTGCGGGCGAAAGAGGGGCGAACAAGGCGCGCGGGGCAGCTCATGGATTGACTAAGCCATTACTTAAGTTTAGCTAACAACGAACGCATCGCAACCGCGTAGATTAAGTTTCCATATTTCTTGTAATTATTCATTATAGTGTTATACAGTCCACTCTCTTTCATTTGGTGTCGAAATTCCGTATTCCTATCATCGAATAGGGCATTAGCGCCAACATATGGTCCTTCGAGCCGGAAATGAAACATCTCAAAGATTAAAATGCTTAAATAATTTTTACTGCACATTAATATCGGATGCTTCACATTGAATTCGTAGGATGAATTATTAAGTCTACCACCTATTCTTATAATGTCGTTGTCATCAATAAACGGTGATAAAGAAAGGAGACGATTTTTATGTGAAAGAGGTTTACATGATTTAAGGCATTCGTATTCTATTGGAAATGATTCCATTTGAGCTAAGCGAATCAACTGGTTAGAAGATGCAGTCAGTTCTAAAAATGTCAAGGCTCCAATCTCTTTCGAGTTACGTTTTTTGGAGTTATTATAAAATCGGTATATGTAAGCTAAAATGCGTTGAAGTTTTGAGAAAGATGAATATTTTTGTATGAATGTGTGGAAGAATGTAATTTCAGTATCTGAATGAAACACTGCGAAGGTTTCTGGAAGTGTTGTAAGTTTTTGTGGTTGAGGATGTTTTGGCCAAAGTTCTTCCTTTAAGTTAAGAAAAGAAGGGCCTGACCACCAAATTACTGAATCGGTAAGTAAATCAGCACTCAATCCTCGGGACACAAGATCAGCTGGATTTTCTTTTGTAGGGACATAACGCCATGCCTTTGTGTCTGAACTATCCTGAATTTCCGAAACGCGGTTACGTATGAAGGGTTTCAACTGCACAGGGTTACAAGATAGCCAACCAAGTACGATGGTCGAGTCACACCAGAACACAGTTTTAAGAGATTTCAAAGTAAGAGATCCAAGTACCTTATTACAAAGTCTAGTGCCCAACAAGGCTCCACACAATTCTAAGCGTGGAATTGTCGTGGATTTGAGGGGGGCAACTTTGCTTTTGGAAGCCAAAAGATGGACGGTAACGGAACCATCCCCGGCCACGGAACGTACGTAAATACAAGCGCCATATGCCACTGCAGAAGCATCAGTAAAGGTATGAAGCTCAATAAAAACTGGATTTATGGTTGATATCCACCTAGGTATATTTATATTATTAAGGTGAGGTAAAGTTTGAGCAAATTTAACCCATGATTTTTTAATTTCTAAGGGAACTTCGTCGTCCCATGACGTTTTACTTATCCACAACTTTTGCATCAAAATTTTTGCTTCAACAATGCACGGGGATACTAGACCAAGAGGATCAAAAATTTGAGCGATAGTGGATAAAATGTGACGTTTGTTTATGACAGTATCTGACAATATAATGTTATTGATAGAGAATTTGAATAAATCTTCACTGCTCAGCCAAATAAGACCTAATATTTTAGATTGCTCATTTTCACTCAAATTTAAATACTGATCAGAAAGTTTATTAGGGTGAATAGCTTTGATTATGTCTGTATGATTAGATTGCCATTTTCTTAATTTAAGTTGGGCTGATTCTAAGGTAGCTTTTACATTTTGGCATAAATTAATAGTGGATTCAATGGAATCTGCACCTGACAAAAAGTCATCAATATAAAAGTCTTTGGCGATGGCTTGTTGCGTTGCAGTATCGGAAGATGCTTGTGATAGCTCAAGAAGACATCGTGTACTGACGAATGGAGAAGATGCCATGCCATATGTAACTGTTCTGAGATAATATTTCTTTAATGGAAGAGAAGGATCAGTGCGCCATAGAATTTGTTGCAGTGGTATTTGACTGTCATCTACCAAAAAGTTACGGTACATTTGCATTATGTCAGCGGATACTACAAATCTATGCTGACGAAACCGAAGTAAAATTGAAAGAAGATCATCCTGTACTATTGGACCTACTAACTGTATATCATTAAGAGATTTTCCGGACGTTGTGACGGCAGATGCATCAAAGACAACGCGCAGTTTCGTAGTTGTACTGGATTCTTTAATGACACCATGGTGAGGCAGAAAATATTGATTTTTGTGTAAATGAGGATCAACATTTTCGGTCATGTGGCCCAAATTTTCGTATTCTGTCATGAAATCTACATATTTTTGTTTATACGATGGATCTCTTTCTAATCTCCTCTCCAGAGAAAAAAATCTTCGCTTGGCAATTTCATAAGAATTTCCCAGAACATCCGGAGATTCTTTCAGCGGCATGGTTACTATAAATTTACCATCAAAATTACGACGTGTGGTTTGTTTAAAATTTGTTTCACAAGCATGCTCTTCCGATGTGTATTTGTAATGTGTTGGAATTGTATCTAATTCCCAAAAACGAGTGAGATCCGAACGTATTTGTTGTTCATGTGTGAACATGCATAATGATTTATCTGTGTTTGGTTGGTGATATAAAGAACCTGAAATAAGCCAACCTAACTTTGTTTCAAAGAGAGTAGGATTATGTTTGCCGAGCTGAATGCGATTCGATCCAATAACATTCCAAAAGACGCTTGCCCCAACCAATATGTCAATAGAGGACGGAACGTTATAAGTTGGATCTGCCAGACAAATACCTGAGGGTAAGTGTATATTTTCCACATTGATAAATGTGCCGGGTATAGAACTTGTAATTTTGGGTAAGACCAAACAATCTATGCAAGTCTTAAAATCACCACTTGAAGACTCTATATGAATAGTGCATGAATGAGTGCTGGTTGAGACCTGATTGTTGATTCCCGTTAATTTAGTATTCAAAGAATTTATACGCAATTTAAGTTTGGTACATAAGTCTTTAGTTACGTAGTTAGAAGTGCTCCCATTGTCGAGCAAAATACGCGCTGTATGTGGCTTACCATTGTTGTCAATGACGTTTACTAAAGCTGTTGAAAGTAAAGTGATTTTGTTAAGATGCTTGGTGTCATCACTTTTAGAAGGAAAAGCAACATTTTCTTGAGAAGCTAATGAATCCTCATGTTTATGCAGGAGTGTATTATGTTTCTGTGTGCAGTATTTACAATTTCCAAGTTTGCACTTAGATTCAAAATGCCCTGGACGTAAGCAATTGAGACAAATTTTGTAATCTTTAGCTTTTTGAATTCGTGCATCTACGGGCAAGGATATGAATTTATCGCACCTAAATATGTAATGTTCTTTGTTGCATAATGGACAAGTCATACTATCATTCTTGTTTTTACTGAAAGTCTTGTTATTATTGGATTCAGAAATTATAAATGTTTTGTTTTTATTACATGATGATTCGGCCTTGTTAAGATTTTTGACTGCTTTGGCTTCTTCTAATGTTTCGAGAAGATTCGCTCTATTGCTCAAAAATTTAATGAAATCATCTAAAGATGGAGGATTACTAAGTGTATTACGACATTGCTCCCATTCCCTACTTGTAAGAAAGTCCAATTTAGAACTCATTATATGAATTATTAAGGTATCCCAATGTTGCACGGGCTGATCAAGTGTGGATAGAGCTCTAAGATTTTTATTAGTATTATCAATAATATGACGTATACCTTGACTTGATTCTTTCTCAATAGATTTAATATTAAAGAGAGCTTGCACGTGGTTATTGATTAACAACTGTTTGTTGTCAAACCTTTCACAGAGCAATGTCCACGCAGAGCTGTAGTTCTCATACCTAAAATCTAAACTTTTAATAACAAGGGCTGCACTCCCATGCAGCGACGCACGTAGGTAGTGAAACTTATTAATATCATCAATGCTTTTGTCGTTGTGTATCAATGAAACGTAAATATCTTTAAATTCTAACCAATTCTGATAACCACCGCCGAAGTGCGGTAAGTAAATTTTAGGAAGTCTTACATTGCTTTGTTTGTGAGTGATGACTGTAGCTTCCGAAGTAGAGCCTGTTTCCGACCGAGCATCTAATTCGCGTTGAGTATGCTTTCGATGCCGTGATAATAATGAACGGGCGGCAGCGACTTCTTTAAAGTAAGTATTGTTGAATTCTTCACGTTCCGCATACAACTCGTCGGGATTGGCTGAAAAACTTTCCATATCTGTTTGTATTTCATCATAAGCATCATAAGCTTTTTCTAATTTATTAATTCTATCTTCAAGTTCAAATAATTGTGAATCTGAAAATTCTTGACTTTGGCTATGTAACTTTATGAACGTTATGAACTGAGTAAGTTTCGCCTTAATTGTACTACGCTTTTTCTTTAAAACTTTTAAATCTTCCTCGACACCCATTTTATATAATATAACCAAATAATAAAGAGTATATTAATAAACAAATCAAATTTTAACACTTTAATTATATAATTTTCAAAAAGAAAAGTATTTAGAATTTTTTATTGCTTTATCTAAGAAACACTTTTCATAAAAAAACTAACGCCTGTTAAAAATACATCTGTTCAAATACTGTACAAAACATTGCCTGCACAAAGTTGTAAGGCGTAAAAATGCAACGTTTCTTGTAGCAAAGTAAGTTAAGGCGTTCTGCGGTTTTACATCGGAAATGAAACTCAAAGTTACCGACATAAATTGATAATGAATAAAAATGATTGCGTTAGTCGAAAACGAAGGAAATTACTGTTAGAAATGATTATATTAATACATAAAAGGGTTGCAAAAAGTTAGTAATAAGAAATGTAATTAGTTAGTAGAAATGTAATGATTAATTATCGCACACAAACCTATTTAACTGAATTTTAATACTAGGTTATCAGGTGCTTGACTTAGACTAATGCTGTTATTAACGTTACTTCTCGTATTAAGGATATATTTTGAAAAATAATTATTGGTATTATTGAGAAAAGATAGGAGGGATGTGTGATAGAAATGAATATAAGGAAATTGGAAAAATCTCACAGTTTTGCGTCCTTTCCTTTCTGATCCAATGTAACATCCGTATATGATTGATGATGGATTTTTGATTGATTAGGTTGTAATCCGTATTTCCAGTGGTTTGCACAGGTTGTTGAGACTAAGATCGAAGCTGAAGACCACCAGACAAAGATTCACAATCCAGATTTGTTGATATGTTACTCGTATTTCCAAATCTTGATTTTTGTTTAGATTATGCAGCTACGCCGTAGTTTTAGTATCCAATTCACTCGTGAACTTGGTGAGAAACTGTCCGATGAATATCTTGAAGCGGTAAGCAGTATCTCAAAGCCCAGTCCGTCGTAAGTATAATCTTGCAATTAAACGGTCTTCTGAACGGCGAGTTAGGACCATATGTTGGCGCTAATGCCCTATTCGATGATAGGAATACGGAATTTCGACACCAAATGAAAGAGAGTGGACTGTATAACACTATAATGAATAATTACAAGAAATATGGAAACTTAATCTACGCGGTTGCGATGCGTTCGTTGTTAGCTAAACTTAAGTAATGGCTTAGTCACTCCATGAGCTGCCCCGCGCGCCTTGTTCGCCCCTCTTTCGCCCGCACTAATCTCAGTGTTCTGAACAATGACATAGTTCTCCTACCATCATTTGGGTATGAAAGTCACTCACTCACTCTTATAATCTTTGGAAATTGGCTTGATAACTTATTGACATGTAAATAAAAACACATGTCTCTGAACTTTGCTAAGTGTTTTATGTCAAACATGTAGCATATAAGATTATGAGAAGTGCATCGAAGTGAAATGAGCGCAACATTTGGTTATAACAATAAATGGTACAGTAAAGGAGTTTTGCGAACTGTGATTGGAACTTGGGTTCTTAAAGTACGCTTCCATAGTAGCACAGATAATATAATACTATACTAGATAGTAGCATTAATGCAAGTCCAGGTAGTTATAGAGCTCTGTAACATACCTGGGTTATTCCTTAGTTACCTAGATGGTTCTCCATCATATCGATAAAATTATTTCTAGTGGTAATTCAAAAGCTCCTAAAATTGTTTTATTTTTTAATTACTATTGCAAGGAAATAACCCTAAAATAAATTATTAATATCGGTTTAATTGATTATAATATACAGATTTGTGATAAGACAAGTTTTCAGCGGAAATATATAAATAAAATAGAATAATGTAATGTTATTTTGCATAATAGCCATTGAATGAGCCAGAATATTTTATAAATTTGTCATTCCGTTTTTAATAATCGGATACCTTTATCTTTTATATTCACATAGCGTTGTTAGACCAATTCACCAGCAGATAACAAACACGTCTTCAAGAGCAGTGCTGTATGTTTTCTAGAGGCACATCAATATGCCGGTTTTACATAACAATAAAACCGATATTATGTGCCGAGATGGAAAACATACAGCACTGCGGGAAGGGCTTTCTGGTGAAGACTATGATTTGAAAATGGCGCCGACTTTGTTTGTTCGTTGTCTACGCCCCTTGCGGTGAATTTATATACTCAACAGATCAACCAATGGTACCTTCATTCAACGGGTATAGACCATAGACAAAAGTAAGATTAACAATGCATTCTTCAAGAGCAGTGCTGTATGTTTTCCATCTCGGCACATAATATCGGTTTTATTGTTATGTAAAACCGGTATATTGCTAAGCAACAATCATTAACTTTAACTGTATAATCTATTTGCGAATACTCTTATGGCCAAGTTGATAACTGAATTTATAAACACTAATTGTATGGTTTGCTGTCCAACATACTGATTCCAAATAAATAAATAATTGTTACCTTCAGTTTTATTCAAACCCCTAACTTTCGGGCCCAACCCGGCTAGTACGAGCGCTATTATATTGACGCGATAACGGTTAGAATGAGTTGGCAGTATACGATACTAAGTAAGTGCGTCAGAGATGGCTGCTTTATCTCACGCGATAAGTAGTTTAAACACCGCTCGTACAAGCTTTTTCACCTGTGCACTACGTCGCAGTCGTTGTCAATCTAACTAAACCACTCTCTACAACCCGTTCCAGGGTAAAGAGGGTAAATTATGTTTTGGTTTGATTGTATAACTTGTACTTGTACTTGTTGTGTGTATATTGTTAATTTTTGTGCTTTAAACAGCAAATAAATAACTTTTCTTCTTCTTCTTTTTCTATTTGCATACATACATACTCACGGCTATTAATCCCTTGAAGGGGTAGCCAGAGTTAGGGAATTAGAAATTCCTCAGCCACTTTTGTAAGTTGCATGGGGAAAAGATGGTGAAATAAAAGTAGTTGGTGATGGGTCTCTAACCGCATCGCCCAATAATCCCTTAAAAGCCCCAATACCGTTAGTCGCCTCTTACGTACACCCACCGGCGAAATGGGGTAGTGCCATTCTAAGCCGACACTACACAGCTCAATTTTTCTATTTGCATATTAACTATATACTTATTTATTTAACTTTTGGCTACAGTAACAATATTGATAAAGGATTTCATTTTATCAATGCAACATAAAATAAATCCAATATACAATATTGATATAAATGACAGATCGTAAATGATAGATGATATGAAAACCTGTTGAAACAAAAAGTGTAAATAAGCGGAAGAACAATGAATTTTCGAACAACGAAAAGAGTTATAATTATAAAAAAACAGTTATAATAAAAAGTATATACTTTGTTAATTGCAGTTCTCGTTATGTTCACATCAAATTACCACATTGGCTCCTAGAATTTTAAATGGTTAAAGTTAAGAACCTGCTTCTTAGTGTAATTGTGTTTTCACCGCATTTTGTGTCAATATTGATAATTATTATTATTGGGAATACTTTTAGTTCCTCGCCTCTCCCATAACACACACAGAAAATTAGAATTTTAAATGGGAGAGGCGGTACTCCCCGACAAAAGCACAGTCGGTCGGGGTCAGGGAGTCAGGTTCAAGAACCGACGGACGATCCGAGCCGTATCGAGCAGCACCGCTTTCTGCATTTGTGCTGGAACCGACACGCCACAGAAATCCAACCGCCTCAAGTTGGTCGCGAGGCTGGTTGGAATTAACCCGTTTGCGGACATAATAATTGGGATTATTTCTGTCGAAGTCACAACCCACATGTCGGTGATCTCGTGAGCCAGATCGAGATATTTCCGACGCTTCTCGGTGTCGGCTTTAACGAGACCCTCGTCATGAGGGATAGTGACATCCACTAGAAATACCCTTGACTGCGACCGATCCCATACCACGATATCAGGCTTATTCGCAAGAATAGTCTTGTCCGTGATAACGGATCGGTCCCAATAGATTTTGGCACGGTCGTTTTCTAGGATTGGCTCCGGCAGATACTTGTAATACGGCAGCCTCGGTTGCAAGAGTCCGTATTTTAGAGCGAGCTCCTGATGCAGGATTTTGGCTGCTTGGTTGTGTCTGTGCAAGTACTCAGTGTTAGCAACCGAAGCCGAACAACCGGAAATAACATGCCTAAGTGACTCTCCGGGACGGCCACATGCTCGACAAACGTCTGTGGTACCGTCCTTTAGGATGTATTTCCGATAGTTTCGCGTCTTGATAACCTGGTCTTGTATTACACAGACAAAACCTTCGGTTTCCCCAAAAAGGTCCCCAAAACGCAGCCAATGCAGGGAGGCTTTACGGTCCACGAAAGGTTCGTGAAGTACCTTGTAAAACCTCCCGTGCAGCTCCTTCTCTTTCCATACGGACTCCCGAACAGAGGTGCTAAGTACCTCCGGGTTTCCGCCAATCCTGTGAGGCCAACGATAAGGGAGTCAGTCCTTTATCACTAGCGACCACCTCCCCCCGGGTTCTATCATCCGTCATCGTCAAAAAATAGTTTCTGAGGCTGCATACCTCGCGGTTGTGCATGGTTTTGGCACTCAAGAGGCCTCGACCACCACACTTCCGCGGGATATACAGTCTCATAACCGACGACCTCGGATGATGCATTCCATAATTATTATTATTACGATAATTTATTAAACTATGATAATTTGTAAATTGTGATTGAATTTAATTGTCTAATAGTAATAAATTTTTCCTAGTACAAACTCGTTTATATATAAATTATATTCTAATGTTAGTTATAAGTTTTAGACATATTACGAGTATTTAATTATTATAATTTTTAATTAATTTTTAATTTCTTCATATAATGTACTGTCACAGGATTGTATATAAGAAAAATAATAACAATGAATTTATTTATTTTTAGTAAAATCAACAACAAAGCTTTTGTAAAACACTGTAGGCGTCCGCAGTACAGGTCAGGCCTAGTGCGGAGCCATTGCTCAAATATCATGTATACTTTTTTGCTAATAAATAATTTAATTTAATATTATAGCTCAAACTTTGGAACAGAAAATATACTTACAATAACCTCAATCCCGGAAAGACTAAAAGTTTTGAGTGGAGGTACGTCTCTTGGAGAGAATCTACAGAACTCCCTGTCTCCTCTATACCACTTGACAGAGTACAGTACTTCTTGTTCTAGTTCGTAGTGGCACCTCATCACCACCTTTGTGCCCCGTTGTACCACCTCTGGCACCACCAGGCTCACGTTGCGAAGACTTGATGTGCCTGGAAAAAAATATTTATTTTCGTTAACACATTTTTTTATTTCATACAGTGTGTCAATATTTAGGTGAAATTCTACATACATACATACATACATATTCTCACGCCGTTAGTTCCCATTGGGGTAGGCAGAGACTATCGATCGCCACTTTGTACGATCCTGGCAAACCTCTCTGGCTTCGTTTACATCCATCAATCTTTTCATACATGCTCTTTTATTCTTCATACTGCGGACACCTGCCTTTTTGAGCACATGTTCTATTTGATCCAAATGTGTCCTCCGAGGTCGTCCTCTACTAACATTACCTTCCACATTGGCTCTATATATCTCTTTCACCAATTTACTGTCATCCATCCTCTCTATGTGCCCAAACCATCTCAACATTCCTTTTTCTATCTTTCTTACAATATCATCTTTTACACCACACCTTTCACGAATCACATCATTCCTCACACGATCACATAACCTTACATTACACACTTTTCTGAGGGATCTCATTTCTACTGCATTCACTCTACTTTCATGCTTCTTCTGCCACACCCAACATTCACTGCCATACATAAGCGTAGGAACGAGGTCAGCATCATGCACAGCCATTCGGGCCTTTGCAGACACCGACTGACTAGACATTAGACTATCCAGTGCTCCATTTACCGCATTACCCTTTTTCACTCTTCTCTCGATATCTTCATCACACTTTCCATCGCTAGTAAACAAACTTCCCAAATATACAAACTCTTTCACTTGTTCCACTTTCTTACCATTAATCTCAATCACGCATTCGGTCATATTCACCTCTCTCTCAAAAACCATAGTTTTTGTTTTATCCACATTCACCCTCATTCCCTTTTTCTCAAAAGACGCACATGCAATATTCATCATCTCTTGCAGCTCTTCCAGCGATGATGCAAGTAGCACTTGATCGTCGGCATATAAGAGGCATTTAATGATGAATCCACCCATTCTCAATCCATAATCACTTTCACGCAACTCTGTTAAACAGTCATCCATGAACAAATTGAAGAGCCACGGGGAAGCTACACAACCCTGTCGGACACCCCGAGAGATCCCGAACCAGTCAGTATTTTCCCCGTTTACTCTCACACATGCACTGGAATCCTCATAGAGTGATACCAGTGCACGTATAAGTCGACTCCCCAAACCGAACTTGGATAACACCTCCCATAAACACTTTCTTACCACCCTATCATACGCCTTCTCTAAATCAATGAAGGAGCAATACACCTTTCGGTTCTTAGCTAAGAACTTTTCGGTGATGCTCCTTAAAGAGAAGATTTGGTCCATACATCCCATTCCCTTTCTAAATCCTGCTTGCACATCCCAAATTTTATCTTCCGTTTCATTCATCACTCTTTCAATCAAAACCTTTGCATACAATTTACCGACAATGCTGAGTAGGCTAATTCCACGGTAGTTTCTAGCCTCCTGGTGTGACCCCTTTCCTTTATATAAAGGCACAATTACCGCTTTGCACCAGTCTTGTGGCACTTTGCCACTCGACCAGCATTTTTGGAAAAGGAAGTACAACCAGGAAGCCACCACCCCTTTACCAGCCCTCAGCATTTCAGTGTTTATCCTGTCATACCCTGCCGCTTTCCCTAGTTTCATACTTTTCATTGCTTTCATAATTTCTTCCATACTGATCTCACTGTCACTAAAGTCACCCATAACGTCGTTCCAATCAACATTACTGCCGATTGGCGAAGAAATGGATGTATCCTCTTTTTCAAAGAGTCCCTCAAAATAGTTCTTCCATACTCGTCTTATGCTACTTTCATCCGTCGCCAATTCACCCTGTTCATCTCTCACAACATTCACTCTCGTGTTTTGGGAAACTCCCTTTTCTTTCCGGATATATTTCCAGAACAACTTTTGGTTATTCCGGAAATTATCGGAGAGTTTCCTCTCACACCATTCTATCAGATCACGCTTTTTCTTTTCTATTTTCTTCTTAACCTCATTCTTAAGTCTCTTATATTCATCTTCACTATTCTTCACTACATCATCTGTTACTCTCGCATCCATTCGTTTACTAGCTTTAATCGCTAGTAAATCTAACCAAGCTTTCTTCTTATCTCCAACTGCCTCTTTCACATCTTTATCCCACCAACTTGTTGGTGGTCTATTTGTTCTTTTACTCAATCCACATACTTCCGTCGCACATTCAACCATTGACGATTTGAGCACATCCCATACTTCTTCTATTTCCAATTCATCCTTCATCTCCACGCAACTTAGCCTGTCGTCCAATTTCTTCATATATTCATCTCTAATATTTTCATCCTCTTCCAATTTCTCCACTTTTATTCTCGCAAAATCCGTTGTTGACACTTTAGGCCTGTGACGCCAACGCGTGCACAGACCCCTAAATCGTGATATAACGAGAAAGTGATCTGTGCCAACGTTAATGCCCCTATGGACTCTGGTGTCAACAACCTTTGCTCTTAGCCTTTCATCCACTATCACAAAATCTATCATACTTCTCTCGCTTCCTCTCTGTCTAGTATACATATGGATATCTTTGTGTTCAAACAACGTGTTCGTAACACAAAGATTCCTCTCCAAACATACATCAATCACTTTCTCACCATTCTCGTTCACTCTTTTATCACCAAACTTTCCTAAAACTCTTTCACAACCGTTGCGTGACACACCAACCCAACCATTAAAATCTCCTAACATAACAATTTTCTCATTTTCATCACACCCATTCGCAACATCGTCTAACAGATTCCAAAACTCCTCCCTCTCGGATAGTGATCTAGACATGTCCGGAGCATACACGCAAATTATGCGCATCCGGACAAGCCCTACCTTCACCTTTATCCATAGGAGCCTTGGACTCACACACGCATAATCTTTCATGCACTTAGCCATCCTTTCAGATATCAGAAGTCCCACGCCTTGGCAAGCTCTGTCACTCTCGGCAACTCCTGACCAGATAGCTGTAAATGGGCCAAGTTGTGAAACCTCTTTTCCCTTGCGCTTCGTTTCATTCTAATTCGAAATTCTAATGAGAACTAAGTCCTACATTGAACGTATACACGCTTAACGCTGCAACTGACTTAATCGATCACAGTGTATTTGGCGCCGTTAGTTTAAATTTTGCTTATTTGAAAGCTTCAATTTAAGATTGTATGCAATTAATAGCCATTTTGTGTCAAATTTAAGAAAATAAGTGTGAATAGCTTCTTGCTGATAGGATGGATAGGGTTTTACAAGGATAAGAAATGCATACATTGTAAAACTTAAAGACTCCAACGTTCCCACCGTATATCCCCGAAGGGGTTGGCAGAGGTACTAATACTTCTAAACGTCCTTCACCTGGCGTTTAGAGTACCCACGTTTTGCTTGGACAGTGTACTCATGTGATAGGGGGCAGGCCTATCGCCGAATTGTTCGAATACATTGTCATATGATTAAGTAAAAATCAGCCACGTAGGTTTACACACAATATTTTTCCCTCAACGTCAATAACCATGATTAATTAATCACATCGATAAACGGTGTTCTACCCACTGAGCTAACACGTTGTCTTGCAAAAATCTCACTACAAAAACTGTTTTTGTATACACACACACACACACACATACCGGCGCCATTATTTCCCGTTTATTTTACTTACTCACTTATACTCACGCCCATTGTTCCCATTGGGGTAGGCAGAGACTATGGATCGCCACTTTGTACGATCCAGGCAAATCTCTCTTGCCTCTGTTACATTGATCATTCTTCTAATACATGCTCTTTTATTCTTCATACTTCGGACGCCGGCCTTTGTGAGCACACACTCTATTTGGTCCAGGTATATCCTCCGCGGTCGTCTTCTACTCACATTACCTTCCACGTTGGCTCTATAGATATCTTTCACCAATTTACTGTCATCTATCCTCTCTATGTGCCCAAACCACCTTAACATTCCTTTCTCTATCTTACACACTACGTCATCTTTCACATCTAAGCGGTCACGAATTACACAATTTTTCAGTCTATCGCACAACCTTACATTACATATACTTCTAAGGGGTCTCATTTCCACTGCATTTACTCTGCTTTCATGGCTCTTTTGCAATGCCCAACATTCATTGCGTTACCGTACCAGTACAGCATTGCATTGCATTCGCGCCTTTTCGGACTGGCTCGACATTAGACTGTTTATGGCTCCATTTACCGCATTTGCCTTTTAAATTCTCCTTCCTATATCTTCCTCGCATTTTCCGTCTCTAGTAAACAAACTTCCCAGATAAACAAACTCTTTCACTTGTTCCACTTTCTTGCAACCTATTGTAATCAAACATTCTGTCATACTTCCCTCTCTCTCGAAAACCATTGTCTTAGTTTTGTCCACACAGACCATAATCACTTTCGTGTAATTCTTTCAAACAGTCGTCTATGAACAGATTGAAGAGCCACGGAGAAGCTACACAACCCTGACGTACACCCCTAGAGATTTCGAACCAGTCCGTGTTTTTTCCGTTTATTCTTATACATGCGCTGGAATCCTCGTAGAGTGACTCCAATGCAGGTTAAATTGGATATCCAAACCGAACTTAGACAACACCTTCGATAAATTCTTTCTTACTACCTACCCTATCATACGCCTTCTCCAGATCAATGAAGGTGCAATACACTTTTTGGTTCTTTGCTAAGAATTTCTCTGTGATGCACCTTAAGGAAAAGATTTGATCGATACATCTCATTCCCTTTCTAAACCCTGCTTGCACATCCTAGATTTTTTCATCAGATTCTTTCAATCAATACCTTAGCATACAATTTACCGACAACACTAAGTATGCTAATACCACGTTAGTTTTTTGCTACCTAGCGTGACCCTTTTCCTTTATATAAGGGCACTATCACCGCTCTGCACTAATCCTTTGGTACTTTGCCAAGTGCCCAACACTCTCAAAAAAGGAAGAACAGCCAAGAAGCCACTAACCCTTTACCAGCCCTTGGCATTTCGATGTTAACTCTATTATACCCTGCCGCTCTCCCTTATTTCATACTTTTCATTGCTTTTACAATTTCTTCCAAACTTATCATACTTTCACACTCGTCACCCAATACTTCGTTACAAACAATATTATTAACAATTGTTAAAGCAATAGAATAATATTCTAATTCCATCAGTCATTAATTGACCTTTTTCATTCTTCATCACATTTGTTCTGGTGTTTTATGAAACTTCCCTTTCACGTCTAATAGATTTCCAAAACAATTTTTGATTGTTTTGGAAATTATTGGAGATTTTCTTTTGACTCCATACTTTTAGTCACGCTTTTTCTGTTATATTTTATTTTTAACTACACTCTTTATCCTCTTTTATTCATCTTCGACTTTTTTGACTTCGTCATCATTTATTCGTTTATTAACTTTTATCGCTAGTAAATCGTGCCATTTTCATTCACTGCATCTTTCACATTTTTATTATACCAACTGGATGATGGTCTAATTTTCCTTTTGCTCACTCGACAAACTTCCGTCGTCTACGTCTAAACATTCTATTATCGTAGATTTGAGCACACTCCATACATCTTCAATTTCCATTTCATCCGTCATTTCTACGCAACTTAGTCTTTCATCCAATTTCTTTACATATTCACATTCTATTTTTTCATCTTCTACCAAAGAAATAAAACTATACTAACTAGAACATAGATGAGACACATCGTACTAAAACTTCTAACTGTTCACTGGAATAACTTATGCATTTTTCCAATATATGAAATAATACAGCTTTTGAATGTTCGATGGATTTAGTTGTATTAAGGTACTAGGAATGCTAGATGTCCATGGTTATCTATAGGTATATTTTTTTAAGAACTTTTTGTATGTTATGAAAGAAGGTTTTTTTTTATATTTATTTTTAAATTTACAGTAAAGCTTATTTTACTAAACTAAAACTTACCAAATGAAAACTTAAACTTACTTATAAAATAAAATAAAACGATGGAAAAGGAAGCTATAACGAGATGATAGTCCAATGGGTAGAACACCCGCCCGTAAACAGACAGGCGTGAGTTCTAATCTCGGGTCGGGCCTACACCAATTTGTATTTTCTAAAGTCATATGTGTGGTTGTTCACGGTGAGGGAAAACATCATGAGGAAACCCACATGGCCGAGTTGTACTTAGCCATGTGACAGTGTATTTGTACAAAACGGCGATAGGCCTGCCCCCTATCACGTGAGTACACTGTCTAAGCAAAGCGTGGGTACCTACATTGGACACTGGGTGGCGCTGTCACTTGTTGTTAAGAAGTATTGGTACCTCTACCAAACCCTTCGGGGATAAACGGCGTGAACGTTTATTATTTATTTTATTTTATTTTATTTTATTTTCTTTGGAAGATTAACAGACCAATACAAACAATAAAATACTAATTATGAATACACAATGCCATTTACAAATCTTCACCTATAGCAAAATAACATAATACTTACAGAACTAAAAACTAAAAAGATTTAGGTAATAATTAAATAATTATAATGTTGAGGTTAGTGTAGAAATTATTGGCCGAAATGTAAATTAGTTAATAATTTTCTTCATAATCATGTTATGTTTATAAAAAAGGTGACCAACAAAACTTTTTTAAGGGACTTCATTCAATGTAATCAGGTCCCTTGAAACAAAATAAGGTTATGTAAATTCGTCACTGTTATAATTTTAAGGAGTGAATTTTTTATTTATTATTTTGGTTATTGTAAATGCGTCAAAGTCTTATTTCCTGTAAAGACAGCAGAATAATCAAACAATATTTAAATTACAAACGTTATAATTTTTCATTCGAACAACAATTCAGCAAAATTTACTTATAACTATTTGCAAATTTTAAAAAACAGTACAAGTACAACAACCCAAATTAAATAATATTCCCATCCCTATTCTTACACTGCTCAGCAGTGGTATTAAACATTTGGCTGGTTCATCAAAATGCAAAAAGATATACTAAAGACATCTATACTACCATATCAAACAAATTTCTTTATGAAACCCACAAGAATTAGCTTTTTAAGTATAGCGACACGCGCAACAAACTACGCGGTTCGTTCAGTTTAAAACGATCGTAGTGCTTATCAGTCATTCGAAATTCCGTTGCTCTGAAAAACACTTTCAACCTAACGACATGCTGTAAAGACCGCTACATTAATAAATAGTTTACTTAAAAAAAATACAAACTTTGGAACATCTGACTTTTTTGACATTTACGGGACAAAAGTTGTTAAGTTAGATTGATTGACGAACTGAACAAGTTTAAAAGTGTCACAGTCACAGGATTTTTGTTAGAGTATAAAAAAGTGTTAGCTGGGCTCGCTCGACTCTCGCTTCACCACAGTAGCCAAAGGTTTGACACCTCTGAATTAACTTCAATGAATTAGTGAATCTACTCAACAATAGATGCCGCTGTTTTAAATTACATTAAATTCTAGACATTTCTTAGAAATGTAAAATGAAACACATCAAATTAATGATTAAAAATATAAATAGTTGAAAAAATATCAATTTTTTTCTTCTGCTTGCACTCCATATTTAGATTTACAACGACGTAATGCGCACTTCGGTATATTCGTTTTTCTTTCGTAAATTCAATTGATGTTACCTAAGACGTACTTCCCCGCGGCCGATTTACCACAGACTAAACGACTTGTTACCTATATGTAACAAGTCTTAGCGTACAAACTAAGTGTAATATGTCCCGTCTCTGTATATATAAATTTAAGGTCTTTGTCTTCTACTTAATTTTCTACTCTTTTTCTCGAAAGTTCAGTAATGCACTTTATTTTCTACTCTTTTTCTCGAAAGTTCAGTAATTGGCACTTTAGTCTATTGACGCCACCTTTTGAACACACTTCTTACTCGTGACACGACGAGGAAATGATCTGTTCCCACGTTTACACCTCTATAAACTCTAGTGTCAACCACTTTTGATTTCAGTCGTTCATCCACAATCACAAAATCTATCATATTTCTCTCGCTGTCTCGCTTTATTTTACTAATCGCAATTTTAGACAGATATTTCTGTAAAGGGAAAAAAGCAATCCAATTATAACGTGAAATATTTATACTCCAAAATTAAATATTGAGTTACAACAATACTCATGATTATTCCAAGACCGTTGTCAAAAATACCTGTCCAACAAGGCTATGTAAAAATGAATTGAAAGAATTCGGCCAATAAGATGGTGCCCTACAAGAAAATACCCAATTACACAAATAGCTATAATGACATTTATTGTTGGATGAAATTGTCCGTTTTTGTTTTCGTTTAACTGCTAAAGGTTTTTGTTACAAAGATGCCACACGAAGGGTCAGCCCAAGGGATGTATCAAACATATTTATCTTAAACAGACCTTGAAAACTTTTGCCTTAAGTAAAAAAGGTATATATCGGGCTTACATTTCTTCGTAATTTTGTTGGTTGTATAAGATTTTATGTGAGGGAATAAGCAAAAAGTTACACTTTTAATTAAACCTTGGCTACATACAAACATATACTAATGGCTCTTAATCCAGAGCCAGAATAAGAAATTCCTGAGCCAATTTGGGAAGATGAGATGAAAAAAGATTACAAAATAAAGGCTTGTTGGTGATAGGTCTCCCGCCACATTGCCCAACAATCACTTTAAAATCCTAAACTTAGAGTAAGTAGTCGTGAGAGCTAATAAGTCAGTGCAGCACATTCTAACAATATATAATATTTACCTAACATAACATAACATACACGTTCACGCCGTTTATCCCCGAAGGGGTTGGCAGAGGTACCAATACTCCTGAACTCACATGGCAAGCGCCACCTAGTTTTCCAGAGAAGGTACCCACGTTTTGCTTAGACAGTGTACTCACGTGATAGGGGGCAGGCCTATCGCCGTTTTGTACGAATACACTGTCACATGACTAAGTACAAACTCAGCCATGTGGGTTTCCTCACGATGTTTTCCCTCACCGTTAGCAACTATGATAAATTAACCACACATATGACTTTAGAAAAGACAAATTGGTGTAGGCCCGTCCCAGGATTGGAACTCACGCCCTTCTGTTTTCGGGCGGGTGTTCTACCCACTGGACTATCATGTCGCTTATCATAATATTTAATGGTATTAAACATGGTCAAACCATTTATCTATATCTTCTATCTATCTATCTATACATATAATAAAATTGAAGAAAAGTGGTGTCTGTACAATGGAAATATGTTTAAAAAAGTAGCAGGGGTTGTTAAAATATCGATGCCAAACACGGAATTATAATTAATATTTTTTCTGCCTGTTTGTCTGTATGTTTGTGCACGCTAATATAAGAAACTGCTAATTCGATTTAGATGCGGTCTCCACAAATGTATTTTAATAAGCTTCATTTAACATTTAACGCTTATTTCAAGTCAATCGGTTCATAAACAAAAAAGATATGTCAATTTAAAGAATCACGGCGAACATTTGTTAAGGAAATCAGGCTATGTATTGTAAACGCCTCGCGCCTGGGCGTCCGTGGCTATATAAAGCGCGCTGAAAGCCGCGCCACTTCCATAAACTCTATTTGAGTAAGCTTGAACATAACCTTGGCCTCGCCAGCGTCGACCTCAGCTGCCCGACACACATAAACTCATAGTGAACCCGCACAAGCCAGAGGGCCAGCAGCAACCAATCCATTCAAGGATTAATTTATTCCTAGCGAACGCACTATAAGCAACTAGCATTCGGATATTGTGATTCACATGAATACTGACTGTTTTCATATTTTATCATTTTTATTATTTGAGGGTTTATACTGCAGAAACTTCGACTCGGCGAGATTCTCGACTGAGTTTAAATCTTCTCAAATAATGACAATTTGAAACAGAGAAAACGAGGAACAACCAAACGTACGTTCATCTATAGATTGCGAAGCTCACGCGCTATCGTGTGAGTCTGAGACCCTCACTAAAAGTGAAATTCGTCCGAGTGCTCAGAGGATTAGTACAGCAAATGCCCGGTCTCATGAAACACAGGAAGAACAGGAAATACGTCTTATTGCTAATCGTGAAACTCTGCTTGAGTCTGAGACTTCTCATGATAGGTCCTGATAGGTCAATTTGTTTGAGCTCTCAAAGACCACGGACTTTCCAATCTAGAGAGCTGGAAAGTAGTTTCAATTGTGAATCGCGATTAACAGCAGATAGGAAGCGACACAACGATGATAGACTTAATAAAAATGATGATGAATATCGACAAAGATCACAAACAGCTGGAGAAAACTATGAGCAAACCCGTCAGAGCGAAAAAAGATATTTATTAGCTAAGGGAGATCAAGTTAGGGAAATTCGGCAACAAGAAACTGCTGACGAATGCCAGTCACGGCTGTACCAATAGACTGTAGAACCAATAGAATGGTGTCAAGATCAATAGAAGATCCAGATTGTGGAGTAGAAATTTAAATCCTTCCATAGGCAAACAAGGGGAAATCAGGATTTTCATATTCATCCGGTTGTAATAACTATAAATTCGCCATAATGAGGTATGGTAGTATACTGTCAGTTTTGTAACGCCTTAAAATGGCAAAAAAAAAACAAAATGACATACGCTGTTCAGGAAGCAAAGTGCTTTTTGAAAATTTCCTTGAGCCCCAGACATTGGACAAGCTTTACTAAATGGAAAACATCCTAAGTCAGAATGGTTTTTAGACAATAACCGTTTGTATGATAGTGCATTGCAAATGACATCTTTTGGGGCCGAACAAATCACAAAAGTCCCTTTCATGCCAACTTTTAAGTGCAGGGCCAGGTTTCAAGAAAAAAGCTCAAGTTTTTTCTGATTAGCTACTTGAGACTGGTAATGGCGTGTATCTTCATTAAAAAACCTATGCAACATAATTTCATCAATGCGAGACCTCATAACATCTGTGTATGGAAGCGCAACGCAAATACCAACTTTCAAAAATTCCTGGTTTGGCGAAAGAGTAATTTTGACGCCACGAGAGTGTGTTTTGAAAAAGGCGGGCGTCCAAAGTTTGAAGAATAAAAGACAAGTATAAAAAGATTAATGGACGTAAACAAAGCTAGAGAGGTTTGCCAGGATCGTGCAAAGTGGCGATCAATAGTCTCTGCCTACCCCAATGGGAAATAATGGCGTGAGTATATGTACGTATGAAACGACCAAGCAACAACAATCAACGTTAAATTAAATGAAATTAAGTTAAAAACGAGTATCTTAATTTAGTTACAACAGAGTTTAAACTGTTACAAAACAGATCAATTTCACAAAATTATATATAGTTTTATAATGTGGAGGGACAAATAACTGTTTATTGCGAGAGCCATGTCTAGGTATCCTAAACGATATTTTTTCTAAAAGTTCTGGGGAGTCAACTTTACTATTTAATAATTTAAACAGGAAACGTAAGTCAAATTACTTACGTCTATCTTGAAGAGTGGTTAGTTTATGATTTGAGAGAGGATTTGAGAGGGAGTTATGGAAGAAGGAGAATCTATTAGCTACCCAGTAGAATTTTTATTATTATTTAATGCTCCTAGACAACCAGCACACAAAATTTAATTAAAAGTAGGCGTATCATTGTGTTTCTAAGAAATTTAAGCCCTTAAAAACTTTGCAATAGCACCAGGTTAAAAGTAACCAATTTACAAAGAAATCTGATAGAAGCAGAGATTTTAACTGGGTGTGGAATATGAGATACTGTTTTCATTCTTCGGATTCCTCTCATTCCATACCATTTTTCAATTAGTTTTAAACGAGTCCAGTTTCCAGTCATCCTTTGCTTTGCGATGATAATTAATAAAGCCCAAGGTCAGACGCAGAAATTTATGGGTGTAGATCTAAGTATCAGCTGTTTCTTGCACGGTCAGTTGTATGTGGCTCTATCACGAGGTAGCGACCCTAGGAACCCGTATGCGTTCATCCTCGATGGCCATACGTTAAATATCGTTTACAGAGAAGCATTACTCTAAAGTAAATTTTTATCTACCCAAACGACGTATATGTAATTCTTAATATGCTCCGAAAAGTCACCATTCCACGCGGACGAAGTCGCGGGCACAGCTAGTTTTCAAATATGAATAAAATTTGCAAGCAAAACCACAATTCATTATTACTTAGAAAATAGCTCGGGTTCAAGCGTTAGGTGCTTGGCTCGAGTGCCGAACAAAAACGATAAAGTCTGATTTCTGAATGCACTTATAGAAGCTGGCATCTAAAACGAGTATTGGTAATTGGACGATGTGATTACCAAGTTATTTATGTAACTTTGGCACAAAACGTTATTCGAATAGCTAGATCGATTTGATTTTACAGAATAAGATTAGTGTCTGTTCAGCTGAGAAGGACACAAGTTTATTTACATACATACATACATATAGCTGATACATACATATATATAGCTGTGTAGTGTCGGCTTAGAATAGCACTACCCCATTTCTTCCGGTGGGTGTACGTAAGAGGCGACTAATATATATACATACATATACTCACGGCTATAAATCCCTAGAAGGGGTAGCCAGTGTTTTATTTTAGTATGATTATTTATTCTAAGAATAAAAATACATACATATATATTGACATATACTCACGGCTATAACTCCCTAGAAGGGGTAGCCAGAGCCAAGGAATTATAAATACCTCAGCCACTTTTGGAAGTTTAGTGGGAAAAAGGTGTTAAAATAAAGGTTTATGGTGATGGGTCTCCAACCGCATCGCCCAAAAATCCAATAAAAAGCCCCAATACCCTTAGTCGCCTCTTACGACACCCGTGGGTAGAAAGGGGTAGCGACATTCTAAGCCCGCACTACACGGCAAAGCCGGCACTACACGGCAAATACATTTTATTTTTTACATTTCAAGTGCAAGAATCACAATGTTTATTTTTATAGTTGGTAAAATGATGGGTCTCCAACAGCATCGCCCAAAAATCCTTTATAAGCCCCAATACCATTAGTCGCCTCTTGCGTAGTGCTAGTCTAAGCCGACACTACACAGCAAACTACCGCAAGTTTATTTATTTTTTGTGATTATGAAAAAAAACGATAAATGTTGCCTGCATGCCAGGGAAGTGGCTTCTTCAGAAAGAATCAATCAAACTAGGTCAAACGTATATCCCCGAAGGGGTTGGTCATACCTCTGAACATCACGCGTCATTGACACCAGGAGCTCAGAGTACCCACGTTTTGCTTGGACAGTGTACTCAAGTGACCTATTACGTAACTTAAGGTGCAGGCCTGTCGCTGGTTTGTACAAAATATTCATCAATCAAATATACCGTAGAAGCATGAGTAAGTAAACGTAAGCTATTCTACGGTCTATTTGATTGATTTCTCCATTTAGGTCTGAATATAAACGTATTGGTTCTTCACTTCACAATTTGTCGGTTGGTTGAAGAATCAACGCGTGTAACCTATTTTTGATAGTGTTTTAAATTTTTAGGAGATATGTTAAGAGAGAGAAAATGTTTATGTATTATGAGAGACTCAGAAGAAACCAGTGCACGGCCTAAAATATTTTTGTTTTTTGTGTGTAAATTTTGAAATTTTCTTTAAGTACCCATAAATACTTTTGATAATAGTTCTAATCAGAAAAATGGTAGCCAGAGCTTAAAAACTTGCAGTTTCCCACTTCTTGAAGATATCGAGTGTAAATATAAAGGTCAAATGAAAAATTAGAAGAAATCTTGCCCCAATGAAGCCGCAGAAGAACAAATCCACAAACTCTTGGTTTTCCGATATGACACCCACGAGATAATACGACTACTATAAATTTGTATTTTGCAACACGGTAGTTTAGCTGTGTATTTTTCTTCCGGTGGGTGTACGTAACAGGCGACTAACGAACTTGGGGCTTTTTGAGGGATTTTTGGGCGATGCGATTGGAGACCCATCACCAACAACCTTTATTCTACCATCTTTTCCTTACTCAACTTCCAAAAGTGGCTGAGGAATTTATAATTTCTCAGCTCTGGCTACCCCTTTTAGGGATTTATAGCCGTGAGTATATGTATGTATGTATGTAGTTTCATCGAAGTTTTTTTTTATTTATAAATTTCTCTATATATACTCGTTCCATTATTGACTCACTGACAGAAAGCGCACAGCCAAAACGGCTAGGTCTAGAGAGCTGAAATTTAGTAAGTAAATAGTTTTAGTTCTCTAGATAAACACTAACCAACTATTCCTTGACATTCTCACTGTAACGGGATTTACGCGATATGTAAGTCTGTATAAGACTTCTACAATTTCGATTCTATCATATTGAAATTTAGTATAAAGTCTCCTCAACAGATATAAAAGTACATTACAAAAGGATTACCTGAAATTCTAAAGGGAACGGGCAAATTTAAGGTTGTATAAAAGTTCCACAATTTAGTTTTTTTAGGTTGAAATTTGGTAAAAAGTCTTCGCAATAGATGTAAAAGTAGATTACAAAAGATTTATTAAAATAAATAGGAACAGGAGAAACAACTTCTTCAATAATTTTCATTACATTGTATGAGTCTAATCATTAAGTTATTATAATTGATGAATCACTCACATAAAGACTTATATGGATTTGGGTAATAGTGGTAACCTTACCGTGCGGATGAAATTGCGGGCAAAAGCTAGTCATCAATAAAGTTTAAGTAATAGAAGCATTAAGTATTAGCTGAAACTACTAAGAATAACTGAATCATCAGACTTGCTCTAACTATCAATCTAAAACCTAATTAAGAATGAAAGAAATATTTATTGCATATAGTGCATATTAAAAAAAATAGAATTTTAATCTAACACCATTTCCTTAACATAAATAACTCAAATAAATTCTCCACTAACAAAACAGTTGAGTATAGTGTGCTTGTCTACTCGGCTCCATATTTTCATAAATTGGCGCCATATTATAGCAACAGCTGATCACAGCAGTGGAGGAGCGAATAACAAAGCAAGGCAACCGTGAAATTTTAGGCCGGTAGTTCACTTTGGCCGGTCTGTCTTTGGCCTGTTGGCCTGTAATTGCAACGGATGTTTCATTTGCGAAATTATGTGTAATATTTTGGTAGAATTTGGAGAAGCAATTGCTGTGGCCTAAATGTAGCAACCCGATGAACGCCATTAAGGAAAATGTAATTGAATTAAAGCCATATTATAGCGGAGTATTTCTTTCTTCCTTGTTGACCTGAGTTTATATATTTGCTTACGGATTATTCTAGGAAGCTTACTGTATTGAAATTTGAATATGACAAACGTTGAATGGAGGTTGCACGTGATTCAATGTTCAAATAGTGCAATATATTTTCTATGGGTGTTGTAATTACCACGGTAAAGTGCTTTTGAAGTGAATATTGGTTAATATGTCTAGAAACCCATCATCAACTATCTTTTATTATACAATATTTAACAGATTATAGCACATCTAATAATTGTGTTACATTATTTATTTTATAAATTTTTTCTGTGTAGTGTCGGCTTAGGATAGCACTACCCCATTTCTTCCGGCGAGTGTACGTAAGAGGCAACTAACGGTATTAAGGTTTTTAAGGGCTTTTTGGGCGATGCGGTTGGAGACCCATCAACAACAACCTTTATTTTGCCATCTTTTCTCCACCCAACTTTTCAAAAGTGGAAAAGGAATTTCTAATTTCTTAGCTCTGGCTACCCCTTCTAGGTATTTATAGCCGATTATGTGTGTATGTTTATGCATAAAATTTTACTATTAATAAGCATGCAGTTATTTTTAAATAGTAACCTAAACCATATTATAAGTATTTATTTATATCTATACTTAAATGTTTTTTTTTATCTGTGAGCAAATTAACAAACATCAGCTTGGTTATAAGCTGTATCAAATGTAATCTAATTAATGTCAAGCAGTGAAGTTTTCTGTCTTTATATATTTGTTTATGTGAAATTAATTATGTTATGTTGATATGAGAAATGTTTTTTTTTAATAATTGTACTTTTATTACTATTTTTGTAACTTTTATTGAGAATACCCTATGCTCCATTTTGTTAAGGTCAGTAAACAAGAATAAGTACCTTGCTCTTATGCCACGAGTAGGCATTATTTATATAGTTATTATGTCATCTTGTTTGAGCATTCGTGGCAGCGGCCATTTTATAAACCTTACCTCGAGTGAAGAGGAGAGACAGCTGAAAGTAATAAACTAGAGAGGCCAACTGCTGTTTGTGTAGTTATATTTATGGAGAGTTTATACAGCGGAAGATAATGTTCTCATTTTTCGCTTAAATGTATGGACAAGCATAGGACTAGAATAGCAAACTTTAATATTAGTTTTATAAAAAGTCTTTGTAAGCAACTTAACAAAGTAAAAGATTTTGAATTCTCTGTTTCATAAATTTTTTTGGTGTTCGCAAATATGTCCATGCCTCTAAATATTCTTTTATCATTAAACAATCAAACTAAAAAACAGCTAGTCCGATATCAAACCAATTAACTTTATTACCTTTTGCTTAATAAACTTCCAAAATGGCGGAGTAATAAGAGATCCTGAAAAAAATATTAATCAATATTATTAGCAGCCGTGATAGCCCAGTGGGTAGAACACTCGGTTATCGTGCAAACGACTAGTGTTCAAATCCTGGGTCGGGCCTACACCAATTTGTCTTTTCTATAGACATATGTGTGGTTAATTTATCATGGTTGTTAACGGTGAGGGAAAACATCGTGAGGAAACCCACATGGCTGAGTTGTACTTAGTCATGTGACAGTGTATTCGTACAAAACGGCGATAGGCCTGCCCCCTATCACGTGAATACACTGTCCATGCAAAACGTGGGTACTCTGAACACCAGGTGACAAAGTCACGTGATGTTCAGAAGTATAAGTACCTCTGCCAACCCCTTTGGGGATATTCGGCGTGAACGTTTATGTTTTATGTTTATGTTTAGTAGGTAAAAGTTATAAAATTCAATATCCAACATATCGATTAAGTAAAGAGCATTCTCGCTGGGATTGGTCGAACCATATTTATGTATCTGCTTCACATAACGTTACAGTTTTACATTTCACCTTTATTTTACTATTCTGCAGCGTACTGCGATACAGGAGAAATTGGAATCTGTATTTCTAGTTCGCTTAGAACCGTAAGATTAATGTGGCTTTACTTTTTTGAAGAGATCCGTAAAAGAACTAACCATTTAACCTCAACTGACATAGCTCAACTTATCTCTGAGTGTTTTTGAAAATCAGACTTTTTATTCTGTAGAATTCTGCATTTGAAAAGTATTCAACAACAAAAGCTCTCGATCTAAAAACAAAACTGATTTGAAGACTAATGTCTTCAAATGAGATGATGATTTAATTTTGAATATTGTTTTTCTGTTCTATTTAAAAAAGATCCACTTAAATACATACATACATACTTATACTCACGGCTATAAATCCCTTGAAGGTGTAGCCAGAGCAAGAGAATCAGAAATTCTTCAGCCACTTTTGGAAGTTGCGTGGGGAAAAGATGGTAAAATAAAGGTTGTTGGTGATGGGCATCCAACCGCATCGCCCAAAAATCCCTTAAAAGCCCCAAACCGTTAGCCGTCTCCGACGTACACCCACCGGAAGAAATGGGGTAGTGCTATTTTTAGCCGACACTACACAGCTTAAATATATGGTTATAAATGTATCAATAGGTACTAAATGTTAAACATATCTATTTAAAATGATCGAAACGGTATTTAAATAAAAACACATTATTATAATTTAAATCTTTTTGTTCATGAAAACCTCATGTGGGGATTATTACTCAAATTGACAAATTGACACGGTGGCTCAATTGGCAGAGCGTCGGGGCGTATACCCGAGGTCGCGGGTTCGATTCCCGCCTGGGTCGAAATTTTTCTTTCCTTTATTTATTCTTTATTTATTAACACATTATTATGTTTACTGGATTTACTCCTTACCAACTAAATATTGTAAACATTATTTTTTAATGCATAATTGTTAAAAACTAGATGACCTGTGCAACGTCGTCTGCATGACATAACCCTCCTTTATTCTATAACCTTTTGTTTAATCAATTTCCAAAAAGGCTGAGTAATCTGTGATTCCAAAGCTCTGGCTACCCTTTCATATACAAATAGCTTACTGTGTACTGTACTCATGTACAGAATACAGTTGAAAACACTAATATGAAAAAAAAACATCAACAAAGAGTGGGTAAAAGTTTTGAAATTCAATATCCAACATATCTATTAAGTAAAGAGTATTCTCTCTGGGATTGGCCGAACCTATATTTATGTGTCTGCTTCACTTTACGTTACAGTTTTATATTTCACATATTCTTTACTGTTCTGCAGCGTACTGCGATACAGGGGAAATTGGAATCTGTATTTCTAGTTCGCTTAAACCGTAAGATTAATGTAGCTTTAGTTATTTGGAGAGACCCGTAAAAGAACTAACCATCTAACCATTTAACCTCAACCGACTCAAGAGTTACGAAACTTATCTGTTAGTGTTCTCGGAAATCAGACTTTAATTTCGTAGGATTCTGCATTTAAAAAGCGCTACTACTAAATTAGCCCTCTATTAAACAGATAACTCATTTGGAGACACTAGATTTTTTTTATTTTGCTATTGTTTTTGTGCTCTATTTAGAAAAAGATCAACTTACATATTTAGTCATAACTTAATTAATAGTATAGTAACCAAATATTGTACATAATATGTACATCAAATCGTTGGAACGGTATTTTAAAATAACCAGATTATTATTTTTACTGATTTATTAGATACTAGTGGATCGGCCCAGCTTCGCACGGTTAGCGTAGTTTTAAAAATATCTGAGGTTACTCCAATCACTGCTCAACCTTTGTGAAATTTAGCGCCACTTATAGCACTCCTGAATAGTTTAGCTTTGTGATTGTAAAAGCGCTTAAAAAACTGTTCAGTATCTCCGAAAATAAACCCGTGCAAACAAACAATCAGAGTTACAAACTTTGCATACATCATACATATACTCACGGCTATCTTTCGCCCGCGCAACCATTACTAAAAAGTAATTCAGCATGATTCAGCATTCACGTGCGACGACAGGACGTGATGGCTTATTACATGTATTAATTTGGTGTTTCTATACCGATTTCTATGATTCTTTTTTTATTGAATAGGTAATAATGTAAACTTTTTTAAATGTGAGATGAATGAGAGAACTATAAACGTAAGAGTAAACGAATATAATCTAGATGCTCCGAACTGCTAAGCTATCAGGACACACACGTGTTATTGTGAGTCAACCATAAAAGATAGAAATAATGCTGTTGAAGGATATTTTTTAGACAATTTTATGTAGAATATTTCCGTGATACATGATTTCTATGTAACTGTAACCATTAAGGCTGCACACGCGACGAAAGCTTAAAACATGGAGTAACTTCCCCCGTTTTCCCAAAATTTCCCAAAATTCCCCTTCACTAATTTGCTTAAAAGTACACTATAACCAGCCTAGGAGTATGAAAAATAATTCTACCAAGTTTCGTCAAAATCCGTCGAGTAGTTTTTGTTTCCATAAGGAACATACAAACCAACAGACAGACAGACAGACAGACAGACAGACGGACAGACAGACAGACAGACAAAAATTTTACTGATTTAATTTTTGGCATCAGTATCAATCACTAATCACCCCCTGATAGTTATTTTGAAAATATATTTAATGTACAGAATTGACCTCTCTACAGATTTATTATAAGTATAGATTTTTAACATTATTTTGCAATGCATCATATTAACTAGAACTTAAAGGCCAATTGCGATTGAAATGAACTGAGCTGAGCGAGTTAGGAAAACCTCAGTCTTCTTGCTATCAGTCCGTCTTAAGCTATAAGCCGCGCTCTAAATAAGAAACCATTAACTTTTTCTATTGACTTCAATGGGAAAATAGTTTATCGGTGATTATTCCTCAATGGTAGGTTCGATCACGATATGCGACGCCTCAGGACAGTAAGCAATGTCCACTTGATCACTGTGAGTGAGTATAAGTAAGTAAGTAATTAAAATCTTCACATCCCTTTTTATGAAATTTTCTTTAAGATGCTAATTTTCATATAAAAAGTGACCCCTGGACAAAATTTCATGTTTCTAGGTACAGTAGTTTCGGCTATGCGTTGATTCTGAATCAGTCAGAAACGTAACATAAATCAAGTTAGAAGTAGAACTACAATTACAAGAAGTACAATTTATTCACTTATGGTATGGAATACCGACTTTATTATATTTATCTATATACATTTAACATGATATTGTATACGCGACAACGTGATAGCTCAATGGGTAGAACACCGGTTATCGTGCAAACGACTAGTGTTCAAATCCCGGGTTGGGCCTACACCAAATTGTCTTTTCTAAAGACATGTGTGGTTAATTTATTATTTTTGTTAACGGTGAGAGAAAACATCGTGAGGAAACCTACATGGCTGAGTCATGTGACAGTGTATTCGTACAAAATGGCGGTAGGCCTGCCCCCTATCACGTGAGTACACTGTCCATGCAAAACGTGGGTACTCTGATCACCAGGTGACAAAGTCACGTGATATTCAGAAGTATTAGTACCTCTGCCAACCCCTTCGGGGATATTCGGCGTGAACGTTTATGTTATGTTATGATATTTTACATATATAAATCAATTTTATTAGGACTGATAAATGTGATACTGCTTAAAGGAGCAATAGATTGGCTGTCCATGATGTGGCACATAAAAGGCACAAAAACTAACAATATGCAGACAATAAGTAATAAAATAATAAAAGTAAAAGAATACAGAAAAAAAACAATACTAAAATAATTAAAAACACAAAACAAAAATTAAATAAAAATATTAAAAAGCTCCTCTGTTTCTTCAATTTGTTCATGGATGACTGTCTGATAAAGTTGCGTGAAAGTGATTATGGACTGAGAATAAATGGATTCATCATCAAATGCCTCTTATATGCTGATGACCCAGTGTTACTTGCATCGGCGGTTGAAGAGTTGCATGAATATTGCATGTACATCTTTTGAAAGAAACCAAAACCATGGTTTTTGAGAGAGAGAAGAATATGACCAAATGCCTGATTGAAATGAATGGTAAGAAAGTGGAACAAGTGAAAGAGTTTGTATATCTGGGATGTTTGTTTACTAGGGATGGGAAGTGTGATGAAGATATCGAGAAAAGAGTGAAAAAGGGTAATGCGGCTAATGGAGCTTTGAATAGTCTCATGTCTAGTCAGTCGGTGCCCGATGAGGCCCTAATGGCAGTGCATGATACTGTTCTGGTTCCTACGCTTATGTATGGTAGTGAATAATTTGAATGTTTTTGTTCATGAAAACCTCATGTGGGGATTATTACTAATAAATAAAGGAAGGAAAAAATTCGACACAGGCGGGAATTGAACCCGCGACCTCGGGTATACGCCCCCGTCGCTCTGCCAACTGAGCTACCATGTCAATGGCTGCCAGCGCGAAATTCTTCTATCCTTTGTTTCTCTTACACTTTTAAGTAGTGTTTGCGTTTTCTCGACACTCCGTAGCAATAATTTCTTTGGGAAAACAACGATTTTCGGTTCAGCTAGTATTTGTATAGTATCCGATCTCTTTATTCCCCAGTCTGCCTTATAAGCAATGTTAGTAGTAAATTTTCGCCGAAGTATGAATAATAAAAGTGCTCTTATAAAAATATTGGTCGATGTTATGAAGCTCGAGAGGTTGGCTAGGATCGTACAAAGTGGCGATCTATAGTATCTGCCCACCCACAGAAAAAAGATATGAAAACTGCGAAAAAATAATCTTCTATACTTATAATAAATCTGTAGAGAGGTCAATTCTGTACATGAAATATATTTTCAAAATAACTATCAGGGGGTGATTAGTGATCGATACTGATGCCAAAAATGCAATCAGTAAAATTTTTGTCTGTCTGTCTGTCTGTCTGTCTGTCTGTCTGTCTGTCTGTCTGTCTGTCTGTCTGTCTGTCGGTTTGTATGTTCCTTATGGAAACAAAAACTACTCGACGGATTTTAACGAAACTTGGTACAATTATTCTCCATACTCCTGGGCAGGTTTTTGTATACTTTTCAGCAGAGTAGTAAAGGGGAATTTTGGGAAATTTTGGGAAAACGGGAGAAGTTACTACATTTTTTAAGCTTCCGTCGCGTGTGCAGCCTTAATGGTTAAACTTACATAGAAATCATGTATGACGGAAATATTCTTCATAAAATTATCTAAAAAAAAATTCTCAACAGTTTATGTCTATCTTTTACGGTTGACTCATAATAACACGTGTAATTCCTGATAGCTTAGCAGTTCGGAACATTCTGATTATATTTGTTTACTCTTACGTTTGTAAACCTCTCACTCATCCCTAATTTAAAAAAGGTAACATTATTACCTATTCAATAAAAAAAGAATCATAGAAATCGGTAGAGGAACACCGAAATTATAAATAAAATAAGCCATCGCGCCCGTGACCAAAACCGAATCGTTACTAATTTACATATAACATACTAGATGGCGCCAGTAGTTGCATCTTACAACATGTAATGATTTATTTTTTTGATTGTTATAAATACTTCATAGCGTTTTATTCCAAAATTTGCTATTAAACGGAAATACTGAACCGTTCATTAAAGCGCATTAAAAATCACCAAACTACACTGTTTAGGGAGTGCTATAAATTTATTAAATTGAAAACATTGCGCTGAATTTGACAATGCTTGAGCAGTGAATTTGACAATGCTTGAAAGAAACCTCAGATATTTAAAAAAACAACGCTACCCGTGCGAAGCTGGGACGATCCACTAGTAAAAAATAATTTTGATAGAAAAAAGAAAAGACATCTTACAAATACTCACAGTTATTAAAACCAAACACTGAGAAAATAAAAAAAAAGAACACTGTTTTTTTAATTACAATTCCAAATGATTAACAAACAACTCTCAACTCAAACTCAACCACTCACGCTGTATATATGCGAAGGGGTTGGAAGAAGTACTAATACTTCTGGACATCACGCAACATGACACCTGGTGTGAATCCCTGTCTGTATCCCTCGAGGTCACCGAGGGCGGGCGGGTCAATACGTGGGACACTCAGAAAATTTTGCGAAAATAAAAAAAAAATGTTCTATGGGTCAAAATGTTTTTATTAAATCTTTTCAAAGTACTCTCCACCAGCATCTATACAAAGTTTCATACGTCTAAACCAGTTTTCGAAACACTTTTTCCAGTCCGCCGCAGACACCTCATTTACAGCCCGCTGAAACGCTGACAGCGCATCTTCCGGCGATGAAAATTGTATCCCTTTGAGTTGATTTTTTATTTAAGGGAATAAAAAGAAGTCACACGGTGCCAGGTCAGGGCTGTAAGGAGGGTGACCCAAGAGTTTGACCGGCGTGCTGTTCAAGGAGACGGTCGTTTTGAGCGCGGTGTAAGCGGGCGCGTTGTCGTGGTGAAGCAGTAGCCCGCGGAGCCCTGTGTTTGGTCGATTGTTGCTCACAACTGAGAAAACTACTGGCAAGCATTTAGTAGTATACCAGTCTGCGTTAATACTTCTTTGATCTTGTAAAGGAATTGACACCAAATAGCCAGTCATATTGAAAAAACTTACGATCAAAATCTTCCCACCGCTTCTAGATCTCTTCACTTTGGTAGGGGTCGCTTCGTTTTGAAATACCCAAACCGTCGACTGGCGCTTCGTTTCTGGATCGTATTGATAAATCCAGGACTCATCACCTGTAACGATGTCGTAAACACGCCGAGACGAGCCAGCATCAAATTTATTAATCATATCACGACACCATTCCATCCGGGCCTGTTTCTGTACCTCGGTGAGGTTGTGTGGCACCCAGCGTGAAACTATCCTCCTCACGTGAAGATGTTCGTGTAAAATCTCATGAACGCTTCCCGATCCAATATGCATAATGTGTTGAATCTCTAGATACGTTATCGCCTATTGTCATGAATCAAATTTTTCACTTCCACCACGTTTTCATCCGTAACAGCCGTAAGAGGGCGACCACTTCTTTCTTCATCCCGCAAAGTTAATCGACCACGCTTGAATTCGTTATACCAACGATACACGGTTGCCTTGGAAAGCCTTTCATCCATAAACGCCATTTGAAGTCTATCGTATGATTCGTCTGGTTTTAAGCGACATTTGAAATCGTAAAAAATCATAGCGCGAAAATGTTCCCGGCTCAGATTCATTTTTCAGTAAGACACGACAATTTAAAATAGCTCGTAAAAAATAAAGAGGGAAATCTTAAAATTGGAACGTACCTTTTTTATTTATAAAGACTCATATTTTCAGTATACATTACAACCGGCCAGTGTTTCACACATTAAAACCTTTTTTCGCAATACTTTCTGAGTAGCCTGGTATATGCGTGACTTTTGGAATAAAAAACAGATTTTTTGATAAAAAAATAATTTTATTTTTCAACGTAGTCTCCCTTGAGCTCTATACACTTTGTCCAACGCTTCACCAATTTTTTTATCCCTTCCAAAAAAAAAGATTTGTCGAGGTCCTTAAAATAGGCCTTTGTTTGCGAGTGTCGAGAAGTCACATCATTGGAGTCATATCTTTTTCCACCTAGCCATTTCTTCAGGTTTGGGAACAAGTAGTAGTCGCTCGGAGCCAAATCTGGAGAATAGGGCGGATGAGGGAGCAATTCATGGATTTTTGCCATGGCAACTGCACATGTGTGCACATTTGCATTGTCTTAGTGGAAAAGAACTTTTTTCCAAATGGCCAACTTAGGCCAAATGAGGTCGGTTTTTTTTCAAATCGTCATTGAATCGGTCCAATAAGTTGGCATAGTATTCCCCATTGATTGTTCTTCCCTTTTGTAGGTAGTCAATTTGGATTATCCCGCGTGCATCCCAAAAAACAGTCGCTATAACTTTATTGGCTGACAAACCCACCTTGGCCTTCTTTGGCGCCGATTCACCCTTAGAAACCCATAGTTTTGACTGTTGTTTGGTCTCTGGTGTGTTGTGATGGATCCATGTTTCGTCCACGCGTACAAAACGGCGCCAAAACTCCTCCACATTGCGATTAAACAACGCCAATCCTTCCTGTGAAGTTGTTACACGATTGCGTTTGTGGTCGATTGTGAGCAAACGCGGCACCGATCTTGCGGAAAGCTTTCTCATGCCCAAGTGATCATAAAAATTGAAACTACTGAGCCATGCGAGATCCCTACGGCTTCCACAACCTCTCGCACTTTCAATCCTCGGTCGGCCAACACCATATCGTTATTTTTTCGATTGTTTCGGGTGTAGAGACCTCAACTGGGCGTCCAAGACGTTCGGCATCTTCAGTGCTTGTACGGCCACAGTGAAATTCAGTAAACCACTTTTTTACCATTGAAATCGATGGTGCAGAGTCCCCATAGTATTTATCAATCTTAGCCTTGGTCTCGGTAATAGTTTTTTTTTCGCAAGAAATAATGATTTCACTTTTTTCCATTTTCTCCTCAAAGGGTCTAGCAGGCTAAGGGAACAAGATTGGCCCCCGAAGCCGATCTGGCTGATTGCGATCTTGGTTTTTGACGTTTGCCGCGGAGGTACACCCATTTTTTTTCTATGCACTTGTACATGTCTTTAGTAGCTCTTTTTGAGATTTTTTTGGTGGGTGTACCTCCGCGGCAAACGTCAAAAAAATGAACTAAAAAAAATAAACTATGATTTTTTGACTGAAGTACTATTGGTAGGCCCCCCATAATGCGATTAAAAGTTCATTTTATTCTCGTTTATCGTGATTTGGTTTGGTTGTTCTAGCTTGCGTAGTTTATCTAAAATATAAGTTTAAAAAATACCTTGATGATTTGGTAAATGTCAAAAATCTCCAAAACAAAAGAAGATCGAGGGCTGATTTTTGTCACAAAGTAACCGTGGCTGAAACCGGTGCACCACCATAAAAATCAGCCAGATCGGCTTCGGGGGCCAATCTTGTTCCCTTAGCCTGCTAGACCCTTTGTGAGTAGTCTGATAAAAATAGCTGTTAAACACAAACTAACTGACGCAGCAAGTTAAAATTTAGACAGGAGTCAACTGACAGATGCCTGTTCACAGGAGCAGTGTTGCTGTTTCAGTAAAGAGGTCAGAAATTCAAAAAGTCACGGACTTATTGACCCGCCCTCGTATATTAGCTATTATATTCAATGCTACTTTATATATTATGCTATTGTATATATAGCTAAAACAACAACGATAATTCATGATCTGTTAAGTTTTCAGCTTAGTTTGGTGACAGACAGACAGAGAAGTCTTACATCCAACTACATACATACATATAGTCTCTGCATGATAAGCGCTTGTTTTAACCACTGACGACCGATTTCTAAATTGAGTATTCCAGCTGAGAACAACTTAAGTATCGTTTTGTCTCATTCAGTTGTTAAGATCTTAATGCGACAGAACGATACTTAAGTTGTTCTCAGCTTGAATACTCAATTCAGAAATCGGGGGTGAGTTGTCTTGGTTTTATTACATTCCGGTGCATATTTATTTAACTTACATATTTTTGTATCATTTGGAACGGAACCATGAATGAAGATGAAAATAAATTTACACATATTTATTACTTATTTCATAATTTCTAGCTAGCTAGCTTATAATTTTACTACCCCATTTCTTCCGGCGGGTGTACGTAAGAGGCGACTAACGGTACTGGGGCTTTTAAGGGATTTTTGGGCGATGCGGTTGGAGACCCATCACCAACAACCTTTATTTTACCATCTTTTCCCCACTCAACTTTCCAAAAGTGGCTGAGGAATTTAGAATTCCCTAGCTCTGGCTACCCCTTCTAGGGATTTATAGCCGTGAGTATGTGTATATATATTTTTACTAATTCTATTGATGGAATGTCATATCTAGTGTGTAATTAATTTGGTGTCATCACTATTTACCACAATAATCCAGTCACTGCCGTTTGTGTGCCTATCAAAATTTCAATTGTTTTTTAATTAAAATTTGCAATATGAATACCGTATGCTCTGCATTTTAAAAATATTTAAAACGGAATGTGTCATACAAAATTAATTAGTTTGGTGATACATTTCTCATTTTATACGCTATTTTGCCATTTAAATGCCTTTTAAACGTACACCTAATTAGAGTATTTCACGACGTATTCCTGAGAACAATGTAGAAAGTTATGTGAGCTTTAAGTATAAATAAGTGCTATAAGTATGAATGGGTAAGCTTCACAACACTACACGTTCACTCGCTACCGTACTCTTGGTGCCACTCAGTGTAATAATCACTTTATCTTGTCTTATAAAAAGAGCAAATACATGTGTCTTTGTAATAAATAGGCTCCGACAACAATCAAACGATTTTAAAAAAAATTCTGCCATCAGAATCCTACAACTGCTCTAACATTACTCATAATTTCATAAAAGTTGACTAGCAATTACAGAAACCAAGCGAAGCTGATCTTGTGGTCTTGTTTCGTTAAATATGAATATTATTTTGTTTAATTAACATGTATGAAAAGATTGATGGATGTAGACGAAGCAAGAGGAGTTTGCCAGGATCGTACGAAGTGGCGATCAATAGTCTCTGCCTACCCCAATGGGAATTAACGGCGTGAGTATATGTATATATGTATAATTAACATATATACTCGTATATTATTATTTATAATTTTTAAACAGTATTATTTTATTGTTAATAATATTGTTTTAAAGTAAGCTCAATAGATTTTTATTGTTTTTTGGCCTTGTTTTGTGCATCTACCCAAATAACTAAATTATTGACCTCACCTTCTAAAGGTTGTCTTTGGAAAGAAAGAGATCGCTTTTAGCGATAAGACCTCCAAATGTTCCTCACTGTAGACTGTTCGATCATTTGTTTTGTAAATATGTGTTTGATGTGCAATAAAGAGTTATTCTATTCTATTCTTGTTCAAACTTCTTAGGTTCTAACATAATTGTAAAAATTCGATGATTGATAAAAATGTATGGAGTGAGTAAAGCCCATGGTTTTTTTTACAAAATTGAAATAGCTGACGCCAACGGTTGAATTGATTAACACTAAATTTAAAGTACACACATACTCACGGCTACAAATCCCTAAGGCCTCAAAAAAAAGTGAAATCAAGGTCAATGTGTTAAGTGATGGCTTTCAAACCGCATCGCCCAAAAAGCCCTGACACCCTTAGTCACCTCTTATAATCACGAACGTCTTTGTATTCTGATTTTTTGCCTCTAAGAATGAATCAATAGTAGATAAGGCCATTTAATGATTTTAAAACGTTTTTTAATTCAAAATTGAGCGAATTGAATGTAGTTCTGTTGTAGTTGACTAACAAATAAATAATATATTTCATGTCACTCCTGTCATGATTTTATAAATATAATCTTTTATAAAATATGCCGTGTAGTGCCGGCTTAGAATGTCGCTACCCCTTTCTACCCACGGGTGTCGTAAGAGGCGACTAAGGGTATTGGGGCTTTTTATTGGATTTTTGGGCGATGCGGTTGGAGACCCATCACCAAAAACCTTTATTTTACGATCTTTTCCCCACTCAACTTCCAAAAATGGCCGAGGAATTTATAATTCCTTAGCTCTGGTTACCCCTTCTAGGGAATTATAGCCGTGAGTATATGTATGTATGTATGTAAATATTGTTTAAAGAACTAGTGATCCGTGTCGATTTCGCCCGGATTATTCTTCAGATATTAAGAAAACCTCCTATGGAACTTAGTGTGTCGATATAAGGTTTTTTGAAATTGCTGAGAGGTTTCAGAACCAATTCATGCATACAACCGAAAACACAAAAGAACGTCCTTTTTATAATAAGTAAAGCTAATAAATAAGTAATTAAATTTATATTGACATGCATTTTGGAAATCGCTTGGTTGTTTTTTTTGTTTTTATATTACATCTTTAAATATACCCCAAGAGCTGACAGGCATTTTTGAGTACATCCTTGAGGCACATTGAAAATATTATTGTTGATTAGTTGCGAATGTGTGGATGATGAAATGGCCGACCTGGCTGGGAGGTTGCGGGGCGTTAATGAGCTATGAATTTTTTAATTCGCAATTTTTCTCATGCAGAAAATGTTCTTGAGGCACTTTGAATCTTACAGCATTTTAAAGTCTGATGTTTAATTACACGATATATCATAATGCCAGGCGATTTGGTTGGGATTTAAATGGTGACAGGCGATTTAAAGTTATATTTTTTTTTGCGCAAAAAATGTACTTGAGTCAAGCTGGGATCTATACACAATAATTGTTGTGTTGATAAGATGCCATATATCAAATGACAGGCCGTTCTGGCGGTTATTTAATCTTGCCAGGTGATAATAATAGTTGCCTGTGAGTGCGAGTGAGCGGCATAGCGGGTTGTTATGAGCGTGAGAGAGAGCGTATATCTGCAGTCGACTGAGTGGAGCGTGCCGTGACGTGATTGGCTGGGAGATATTACTGGTCCCAGTCAAATCCGGCCTACAGATTTTATGAAACAATTAAAAAACATAAAATTTAAACAAGCCTTAGTCAAATTTATCATTGATCATTGGTCACAAAATGAAATGATACCGTTTATTGGTAATACAACAATTAACGTAAATTATGATCTTTGTTATTCATACAAAGCTGACGATAATTTAATTCTTATGAACATCAATGAGAGTATGACATGTGAAGATCATGAAGAAGCAGACACAAAAATAGTGCATCATGTCTGTAAAATTGATGCAGATACAACAACAAATGTACTCATAAAATCATGCGATACAGACGTATTATTGATAATGCTTGGAAACATGGATCATCTTGATAGCGACCAACTGAATATTTTTATGGAATACGGCACTGGAAATAGAAGAAGATTCATTGATATATCACAATTATATGCCAAATTCGGAAATTCAGTATGCGCAAGTTTGCCTGGCTTTCATGCAGTCACTGGGTGTGACTACAATCCTTCATTTTTTAATAAAGGCAAGCGGAGGCCTTTCCAACTATTAATGAAAAATAAACTGTATCAAAAAGCGTTTATTGATCTAGGATGTGCGCATACGACAGATTTACGCAATGAGGTTTTTAACATGCTTGAGAAGTTCGTGTGTGAAATGTGCGGTGTCAATAATATCGCAGATATAAACATAGCACGGTTTGGAAAATTTTGCAAGACATTTAAAGCTAAGAGCACGGAAGAGCCTTTCAAAAAAACTGTCAAAAACTATGATCCGTCTACGTTACCACCATGTAAAGCAGAGTTGCACCAACAACTTTTAAGAGCTCAATATGTTACAAGTATCTGGAGAAATGCACATTTACGTTTTCCAAGTAACCTAGTACCCACTGAACATGGATGGCAGCTGAAGGAGGATAAACTGGATTTTTATTGGTTTGATGGGGATTGCATGCCGCAATTAGTTATCGATGCAATTGATCCTGGGACATTTGAACACTCTGATGAAAATGTTACAGGTATGTAATAATAATTTGTTAAATACTCGCACTATTAATTGTATTTCACATTTGTTAATTTTTTTTATTTATTTTCAGACAATGAAGAAGAGTTCATAGAACTCAACTCTATGGACGAGTTCACAAGCGACGAGGAGATTCCATCAGATATCGATGAAAAAAAAAATTACATAAAAAGTATATCAAAATTTTTTTGTAAAAATTTATTTTTTATAATAAATAATAATAAAATGATATCACCTGGCAAGATTAAATAACCGCCAGAACGGCCTGTCATTTGATATATGGCATCTTATCAACACAACAATTATTGTGTATAGATCCCAGCTTGACTCAAGTACATTTTTTGCGCAAAAAAAAATATAACTTTAAATCGCCTGTCACCATTTAAATCCCAACCAAATCGCCTGGCATTATGATATATCGTGTAATTAAACATCAGACTTTAAAATGCTGTAAGATTCAAAGTGCCTCAAGAACATTTTCTGCATGAGAAAAATTGCGAATTAAAAAATTCATAGCTCATTAACGCCCCGCAACCTCCCAGCCAGGTCGGCCATTTCATCATCCACACATTCGCAACTAATCAACAATAATATTTTCAATGTGCCTCAAGGATGTACTCAAAAATGCCTGTCAGCTCTCCGGCTAATACCACATACAAGTATTTAAACAAAAGAGTAATGTTTTTGTATTTAATTAACGTACTTACTTACACTCTTACATACTCTTTACTATTTTCATCAAATTCAATATAAAATGTAAATTAAGAATAAATTAAATACACTTATTAAACAAGCTTTCTGTAAATATTCATTGCAGCTGAGTGTGATAAAAAAATACATACGGTTATGTAAAATATTTTAGTACGTCTTGATTTATAAAGTTCTAAATTTTGCAATAATACCAACCTTCAATAAAAACCAGCAAGCACCAGAACAAATCCAATCTATATAAATCCATTATGCACAAAAATAACACAATCACATTAAAATCACTTCCAAAAACCACACTCCAAACTTTGTATTACTCATTCCATATTTCACTCAATTGGATAATTAAATACTTCATAAATGATTACTAATTAATTGAATTCGCGTCGTAACATTTCGTAGACGTTTTAGGAAGCTACGCGCGTAGCGTGCGCCCTCGTAGACGACTAGCACTCCACTGACGCATCGCTCCTAGTTTCGGCATGACAGTACCGTAGAGCATTGTGCGGATTATTTCTTTCTAGCGCATACGGATGTGCCACAATTTATGGTTCACATTTTTCTTATACAACTTGAAATATTCTAGCCTAGACTTGTCAAAGACTGTTTTGAATTTAATTACTGTTAGAAACATAATCAATATTAATAATTAATAGTAATACGAGTAGTTACACCTCCGGGTATACGCCCCCGCCGGTGTCAAAATTTTCTTTTCTTTATTTATCCTTTATTTATTAGTAATAATCCTCACATGAGGTTTTCATGAAACAAAACATTAAATTTAGAATAAAAATATATTAATTGCATGCAATCTATCATTAAGTTATAATTATTAATGTGATCTAACCAAATCGATCGTACACTCAAAAATTATACATAAAACAGTTTTATGTGAAGATATTTGAATAAAGGATACAAATAGATTTCATCTGAACAGGGCTTGTTATTAAAAAAAGCAATGTTACTTATTAACTTATTTTGTAAGCTAAGGAATTAGAAATTCCTCAGCCACTTTTGGAAAGTTGAGTGGGGAAAAGATGGTATAATAAAGGTTGTTGGTTGTGAGTGATGTGGTCTCCAACCGCATCGCCCAATGTTCCCTTAAAAGCCCCAATACCGTTAGTCACCTCTTACGTACACCCACCGGTAGAAATGGGGTAGCGCTATTCTAAGCCGGCGCTACACAGCTTTTTATTTAATTTGTTTTTAATTTTTTTAAATTGTTTTTAAAGAATTTTATTTGAATGAGTCTCTGCCAAATCACCCAAAAATCACTTCAAAAACCCTAATACTCTTAGACGCCTCTTGTCACGCCTGGGGAATGAATTCACTGAGCAGCATTAAATACTTAATAAAGAAGATCTTATAGTAGAAAGATTGTGAAACTTAAACAAATGTCATTAAGACATTTTTTACTTTTGTTTATAATGAAATAATAAACTCTATATTGCACATTAAAATACACAAATCTTCTTAAAAAAACAATAATGAACTATTGCTGTGTCAGTTTGCGTTTGAACACTCGTACACATTAGTGTGTTATCCCAATAATGGCGCGCACTTGTTAATTAATCATTGAGTACGCAAATATACAACACTGTGTTGCCGAAACATCACTTACTGGAACACGGGGTATTGGTTTTAGGTTACATATAATTAAACTGTATCCTTACGACCATGATATTTTTCTTTTATTGTTTTTGAAGAATTTTATTTGAATGGGTCTCTTTCAAATCATCCATAAATCACTTAAAAAGGCCCCGATACTCTAAAACGCCTCTGTCACACCTGGGGCATGAATTTACTACGCAGTATTAAATACTAGATACAGCGATAGCCTTGCCCCCTATCACGTGAGTACACTGTCCATGCAAAACGTGGGTACTCTGAACACCAGGTGACAAAGTCACGTGGTGTTCAGAAGTATTAGTACCTCTGCCAACCCCTTCGGGGATATTCGGCGTGAACGTTTATGTTATGTTATTATGTTATATTAAATACTAAAAAAAGAAGAGAGTCTGTCATACTATTGTAGAAAGATCTCAAATCTATAAAAAATCTTACTATTGTTTATAATGAAATAATAAACTCTATATTAAAAAGACACTAATGAAGTATTGCTGTGTCAGTTCGTGTTTGAATATACATGAGTGTGTTATCCCAACGGCTTGCACTATTTAGCTGTGTGGTGAATTAATCATTGAGTCCGAAACATACAACATTACGCTGCCGCAACATAACTAACTGGAATACGGGCTTCAGTTAACATATTACTATACTACCAAAAAAAGTAGCTGGAGATTTGGCATAAGAACATTTTCAGTATTTTTTTTGGTAATTGAATGGGAGTAGGATTGCAGATGGGTGTAAAAATAATGGCTGATGGGTTCCCAGACATAACACAGTGTTTACTTAAAAGCTCAAAAATGCTAAATCACCCACCAGAAAAAATAGGTTTGCGCTATTCAAAGTCCGCTATGTTAGTTGTAAAATATACCTAAAACTGTAATTAACTGCAATTCGTACCTAAAAAAATAAGGATTAAGGAAAATATGAACACTTTAGTTTTTAACAATTCAACGGTTTCATAATAGTTAGCTTGTGATTCGTTACATATTGGTTGTTCAGTAAATAGAGCTTACTCTCGATTGATGGATATGTCAGCTTTCTAGCTATGAGAATGTTCCTTTTTGTTTTATGTCAATCTTTACATTAAAATGAATACTTACTACGCAAAAGATTACTATGCTAGACTATGCAGCATGTATGAAAAGATTGATGGATGTACGAAGTGGCGGTCGATAGTCTCTGCCTACCCCAATGGGAACTAATGGCGTGAGTAAATGTATGTCTGTATGTAACAGACTATTTTCGAGCATAAACTCCTCAGCTCCTGTTCACAGCATTTATCGCATAGACATAACTTTTTACATAGTTACTAATGAACTATTGCTGTGTCAGTTTGCATTTGAAGGCACATGAGTGTGTTATCCCAATGGCTCGCACTATTTAGCTGTGTTGTGAATTAATCACTGGGTCCGCAAACATACAACACTGCGCTGCCGCAACACCACTTGAATAGGTATTAGGTGTTTTTAACTTACTTTTGGAAATTTAATGCAAATAGATTGTTAAACAATATAATAAGCAGCCGTGATAGCCCAGTGGGTAGAACACTCGGTTAACGTGCAAGTGACTAGTGTTCAAATCCCGGGTCGGGCCTACACCAATTTGTCTTTTCTAAAGACATATGTGTGGTTAATTTATCATGGTTGTTAACGGTGAGGGAAAACATCGTGAGGAAACCCACATGGCTGAGTTGGACTTAGTCATGTGACAGTGTATTCGTACAAAACGGCGATAGGCCTGCCCCCTATCACGTGAGTACACTGTCCATGCAAAACGTGGGTACTCTGAACACCAGATGACAAAGTCACGTGATGTTCAGAAGTATTAGTACCTCTGCCAACCCCTTCGGGGATATGCGGCGTGAACGTTTATGCTTATGCTTATGCTTATTATTGTTAAACAAAGGATGGAGGATGATGGGCCTCCCGCCATAAAGACAACAATCACTGGGAAGCCCAAATAATGCTAAGAAGCTCAAGAAAAAATATTAGGTTAGAGCAATTTGAAGTCTGCATTATGCTTTACTAGCTCTAAAATATACCTAAAACTTTAATTTCTAGCTCAATTAATAAGAATAAGAGGATATGAATGATTTTGTTGTTTTACAAATTAAAGTTTCATTACAGCTTATGTTTTGTAACATATTGATACATACATACATACACACATGTACTCACGGCTATAAATCCCTAGAAAGGGTAGCCAGAGCTAAAAAACTAGAAGTTCCTCAGCCACTTTTGGAAAGTTGAGTGGGGAAAAGATGGCAAAATAAAGGATGTTGGTGATGGGTCTCCAACCGCATAGCCCAATAATCCCTTAAAAGCCCCATACCGTTAGTCGCCTCTTACGAACACCCACCGGCAGAAATGGGGTAGTGTTATTCTAAGCTGACACTACACAGCAACATATTGATAGTTAAGTAAAATAGAGCTAACACTCAAACGCAGAGTATGTCAATATTCTTGCTATTAAAATCAATATGATTTTTATATTTTATCAAAAATTATATTATATGTCAATCTTTATATTACTTACTCAAGAAAAGATTGCATCATTCATTTATGGCTGACTGAATTTGCAAAAATCTTTATTCAATAACTCATTTAATATCGCACAGAAAAATATATTTTATTTCACTTCAAAGCCAATATGTGAAAAGAATCGGATAATAAAAGTTTTAGAAAAGTAAATGGAGGCTGTCAAAATGGTGATGCGATGGCTGATTCTTTATAAGCCAACGCAACCACAGAGTTACACCAATGCTACCCAACAAAAATACGACGTGTATGGTTTAAACTAAGCCAGGGCAGATTTCTATTGACAATTGTATAAAATGTGAGTACACTGTCCATGCAAAACGTGGGTACTCTGAACACCAGGTGACAAAGTCACGTGATGTTCAGAAGTATTAGTACCTCTGCCAACCCCTTCGGGGATATTCTGCGTGAACGTTTATGTTTATGTTATGTTATGTTATTATGTATAAAATGTATAAGTAGGTGATTTACAATTCTTGCTTTAAACTCTACCAACCTTTTAGCTGAATAGGAATAGAAAAATTAGAACACAAAATGAGAACGTTATCTCAAAAACATAAATAATTGAAAAATCGAGGATGCGGAAAATTAAAAGAGACAAATGAGGTGTTTTTCTAGTCTTATTTGTAGAAAATATGACGTCTAATATTATTGGTGCTGTTTTTTCTATCACTGAAATCCCTGAAATCTTGGCGTGTTAGTACCGGCTTAGAATGTCGCTACCCCTTTCTACCGATGGGTGTCGTAAGAGGCGACTAAGGGTATTGGGGCTTTTTATTGGAATTTTGGGCGATGCGGTTGGAGACCCATCACCACAAACCTTTATTTTACCATCTTTACCCCACTCAACTTCCAAAAGTGGCTGAGGAATTTATAATCCCTTAGCTCTGGTTACCCCTTCTAGGGAAATATAGCCGTGAGTATATGTATGTATGTATGTGAAATCCCTGAAATGATTATTTTCTATCACGGTTTTAGTATTTAGTCTACTTAAACTAGGCCAGAACTGGAACTATAGCCAAATAATCATTTTAAATAGTTTATTGTACATTCTGGCCCCTCGTTATGAACGTATAAGTAGTGTGATATAGAAGCTGTATAGTGGTAGCTTAGAATAGCACTACCCCATTTCTTCCGGTGGGTGTACGTAAGAGGCAACTAACGGTATTGGGGCTTTTAAGGGATTTTTGGGCGATGCGGTGGGAGACCCATCACCAACAACCTTTATTTCAGAATCTGTTTCCCACTCAACTTTCCAAAAGTGGCTGAGGAACTACTTAGTTATGGCTACCCCTTCTAGAGATTTACAGCCGTGAGTATATATATGTGTGTAAGTAATGTGATGAAAAACCTTGAGTTTCTCGTCGCAACTACCTCGATCCACTTTGTTGTACAATGTAATTGTTTCCAAGTGCTGTTGATGTTGCGAATCGCGTGATTGCGGCAAATACAATGTGCAACTAATGGCGAATTGTGTCTAATCAGGCACTTCACTTCGAGAGTGCTTACCAACTTGCGCTGCTAGTAGGATGTACACAATATTTTTTTTATTTATCATGATTTTTACTGATGAAATTGTACAGTTTTATATAGCTGTGCGAGTAGCTATACTGAGACGGCATTTTTCAGTGCTTAAGGTTTTTTATGAATGATTTGTAAGCGGTCGTGATTCAAATACATAAAATATCACTATAAATCTGTATAGGTATTTTTGGCCACCATATCAAAGTATATACCAACGAATGGTGAATTTCATGATCTAAAACTTTTGTGGTTAAAAATAGAATACGCATCCAAGTCCAATTGTAATTGTAATAAATTAACGACGCATATAAATTAAAATAAGTTATTATTTTAAGGTTCAATTCAGAACTTAAGCCCATGTTAGGCTACATCAAGGACAGTGTTCTTCTGCATTGATAAATAGTTTGTATTTATCAAATTATTTAGACATATTAAAAATCTTACTAATTGCTACCGGTGTGAAATGATTTTGATATGATTATCTAAATCTGATCCTTTCAGTCACCAGGAAAAGGCTTTTCCACTAGAAGAAAGACGTAACTGCGGATTCCAATGTAATTATTTAAAAAAAACTAGCTCCATTTAACAATTCAAGATTCTCAACTAGCCGCAAAAATACTTTAAAACTAGGTTAATTTGATGGCCTACAACATAGGCTTTTCAGGAAAGCTATGCTGAGCAATTGTTTTGCCGATCTTCATATAGCCAAAGAGCTATGAATGCAGTAGAGCGGAAATTTGACCAAATTTCTTTTATCAACAATATTCGATCGCCTATCACAACTAAACGATTTCCGGTAACACTTTGACGCTAGGTTTATTCAATAGCCTAGATTATAGGCTTTACAGAAAAACTATGCTCATCAATAGTATTGCCTGTCTTCATATAGCCAAAGAGCTATGAATGAAGTAGAGTGGAAATTTAACAAATTTCTTTTATCAACAATATTCGATCGCCTATCACAACTAAACGATTTCCGGTAACACTTTGACGCTAGGTTTATTCAATAGCCTAGATTATAGGCTTTACAGAAAAACTATGCTCATCAATAGTATTGCCTGTCTTCATATAGCCAAAGAGCTATGAATGAAGTAGAGTGGAAATTTAACAAATTTCTTTAATCAACAATATTCGATCGCCTCTCACAACTAAACGATTTCCGGTAACACTTTCACGCTAAGTTTATTAAATAGCCTAAATTATTGGCTTTTTAAAAACACTATGCACATTAATAATATTGCCTGTCTTCATATAGCCAAAGAGCTATAAATGAAGTAGAGTGGAAATTTAACAAATTTCTTTTATCAACAATATTCGATCGCCTCTCACAACTAAACGATTTGCGGTAACACTTTGACGTTAAGTTTATTAAATAGCCTAGATTATAGGTTTTTAGGCATCATAAATAGGAAAATAAAACTATAACATCCACCTTACCGAATTTTCTAGAAGAATGAATTATCTTAAGATTGATGTAAAAATAAGCTCTTTGGCTATATGAAGACAGGCAATACTATTGATAAGTATAGTTTTTCTGTCAAACCTATAATCTAGGCTTTAAAATTAACATAGCGTTAAAGTGTTACCGGAAACCGTTTAGTTGTGAGAAGCGATCGAATATTGTTGATAAAAGAAATTGGTAATTTTCCACTCTACTTCATTCATAGCTCTTTAGCTATATGAAGACAGGCAACACTATTAATCGGCATAGTCTTTTTGTAAAGTCTAAAATCTAGGCTATTTAATAAACTTAGCGTTAAATTGTTACCGGAAATCGTTTAGTTGTGAGAGGCAATCGAATATTGTTGATAAAAGAAATTTGTTAAATTTCCACTTTCATAGCTCTTTGGCTATATGAAGACAGGCAATACTATTAATGAGCATAGTCTCTTTGTAAAGCCTATAATCTGGGCTATTTAATAAACCTAGCGTCAAAGTGTTATCGCAAATTGTTTAGTTGTGAGAGGCGATCGAATATCGTTGATAAAAGAAATTTGTTAAATTTCCACTCTACTTTATTCATAGCTCTTTGGCTATATAAAGACAGGCAATACTATTAATGTGCATAACGTTTTTGAAAAGCCTATAATCTAGGCTATTTAATAAACTTAGCGTCAAAGTGTTACCGGAAATCGTTTAGTTGTGAGAGGCGATTGAATATTGTTGATAAAAGAAATTTGTTAAATTTCCACTCTACTTCATTCATAGCTCTTTGGCTATATGAAGACAGGCAATACTATGCATGAGCATAGTTTTTTTGTTAAGCGTATAATCTAGGCTATCCAATAAACCTAGCGTCAAAGTGTTACCGGAAATCGTTTAGTTGTGAGAGGCGATCGAATATTGTTGATAAAAGAAATTTGTTAAATTTCAGCTCTACTTCATTCATAGCTCTTTGGCTATATGAAGACAGGCAATACTATTGATGAGCATCGTCTTTTTGTCAAGCCTATAATTTAGGCTATCCAATAAACCTAGCGTCAAAGAATTACCAGAAATCGTGTAGTTGTGAGAGGCGATCGAATATTGTTGATAAAAGAAATTTGTTAAATTTCCACTCTACTTCATTCATAGCTCTTTGGCTATATGAAGACAGGCAATACTATTGATGAGCATAGTTTTTCTGTAAAGCCTATAATCTAGGCTATTGAATAAACCTAGCGTCAAAGTGTTACCGGAAATCGTTTAGTTGTGATAGGCGATCGAATATTGTTTATAAAAGAAATTTGGTCAAATTTCCGCTCTACTGCATTCATAGCTCTTTGGCTATATGAAGATCGGCAAAACAATTGCTTAGCATAGCTTTCCTGAAAAGCCTATGTTGTAGGCCATCAAATTAACCTAGTTTTAAAGTATTATTGCGGCTAGTTGAGAATCTTGAATTGGTAAATGGAGCTAGTTTTTTTTAAATAATTACATTGGAATCCGCAGTTACGTCTTTCTTCTAGTGGAAAAGCCTATTCCTGGTGACTGAAAGGATCAGATTTAGATAATAATATCAAAATCATTGATTTTTGGACGTTTATTTCCATTTCTTAGTTAATTAGAAAAAAACTTCTTAATTTGGTCGGGTTATAATCGGCCGCTGAAATCGGCCGCTAACTTCACACCGGTCTAATTGCTGTATTTAAAAAAAGTATAATATTTCAAATTTAATACAATAAATAAATTTTTGCTTTATATAAAAAACTTAATAAAAGAATAAAGCATAAGAATAAAAATAAAAATAAAAATACCTTAATCCATCATAACATTAACTCAGTGAGCGTAAAATATCTTTTCTCTCTCTGTACCTTGCGAAACAAGGCTCCATTATAATGCACAACTGGTTGAAACTAGTTAATGAATATACATTGTAGGATAAATTACTCGACGAACAATAGGGCAGGATGTTTCTTCCTGGCTCCGAGAAATCTACAAGTAATCTCGTAGACGGTATTCTGCGTAGACGGAAGCTACGTGGAAACTTCGTAGCATAGTTTAACCTTCGTAAATTGAAGAGCAGCATAATTGGGTTGTAGTCAAAGTGTAGTCAAAATCCAAGTTTGTTACATATATTTATATGTTTTTATTAAATAAGGACAATTACATGCAAGTATGCGCATTTAATGCCAGAAAAGTAAGTTATTTGTTGTCAAAAAAATTATAATTATATTAATTAGATCATAGTTTTTATATTTTTTTCTTTATGTGGCCATTATACCCTTATTATTTCCAAATCTCAGTTCTCTATGTTTATGGGAAGTACTAGTTCTATTTTGACAACCATGAGTCCAAATGACTAACAGACTTGAAGTTTTGGATTTCAGTATGTGATTATAGTTTACTGAATGATGAAAATTTATGTCTTCTAGTTTTACCCAGAGGTTATCAAATAGGAGGATGAAAATGCAACGAACGAGTGCCAGAAAAGGATAGTACGGTACGGTAGTGTTTGCTTCACGCTCGACTTGGCTGCCTACGTATGGCGGGTTACAGTTTGTAGATCCATTTTTAAAACGTTTGCAGTAAGGCCTCTTATAACATACACAATTGATATCGCCAATTTCACGAATGTTTAAATAACATAACATAACATAAACGTTCACGCCGTTTATCCCCGAAGGGGTTGGCAGAGGTACCAATACTTCTGAACTCACATGGCAACGTCATCTAGTGTCCAGAGAAGGTACCCACGTTTTGCTTAGACAGTGTACTCACGTGATAGGGGGCAGGCCTATCGCCGTTTTGTACGAATACACTGTCACATGACTAAGTACAACTCAGCCATGTGGGTTTCCTCACGATGTTTTCCCTCACCGTTAACAACCATGATAAATTAACCACACATATGACTTTAGAAAAGACAAATTGGTGTAGGCCCGACCCAGGATTGGAACTCACGCCCTTCTGTTTTCGGGCGGGTGTTCTACCCACTGGACAATCATGTCGCATGTTTAAATAAACCCACTTAAATTTTCATCATAGATAAGTATTAACAAACATACACCTTACACATATTTATGTAGTTCTGTATTTATGTATTTATGTAGTTTACTAATTCTGAAGCTCTGGGGATTTCCCCAGAGCTTCAGAATTAGTAAATTGTTCAGTTCAATTGGAATTAAAAAGGGGAAAATATTATAAAATATTTTTTTTTTGGTGACGGGTCTCCAATGCATCGCCCGAAAATCACATAACAAGCCCCGATACCCTTAGTCACCTCTTACGATAACCCATGTGAAGAAATGGGGTAGTGGTATTCCAAGCCGACACTACACAGTAAGTATTGACATACCAAACAGCAACACAAGAACATAAGTTCATGACAATGACATATAGGATAAAGCGATCATACTATGGAATTTGCAAGACATAAACGTTTTAGGGTCTGCCATTACAAACATTTTAATATCAGCATTCTTTTCACTGACGGTCGGCATTCAACGGTTCTGAAGTGGCGGCCACGTACTTTGTTAAGGTTTTTGAGAGGCTTTATATTGTTTATTGAAAACATTGGGGTTGCATATTTAGTTTAATAGCGGTGTAATCATGTCTATTATTTTAGTATTTAAACCAGTCATATTTTTTTTTATAAAAAACATTAAGACTTTTACTAATACCTAAAAATCCTAAAATCTTTCGAATTAGATATTCTTTCAGGCACTTTTAGAAGTATTTTGGCGGAAATATGGTGAAAAAGGATGAATGGTGATGAAAAAGTATGTTTGGAAATAGATTTCCATCCATTAACTCACCAACCATTCAAAAATCCTATACCCTTAGTCGCTTTATATGCCACCCTTACAAATGAATATTTAAAGGTATCAAAATCCCCTTAACTACTCTAAGCCTACCTATCTAGTTGATAATTAATTATAAAATCAAAATTGTAAAAAAACTTATATTTTCCGAATAAAATAGATTAAAAAAGTTTTAGAATCTGTGTAGTGTCTCCTGTTTTTCCGGTATGTGTATGTAAGAGGCGCCTAACGGGCTTTTAAGGGTTTTTTGGGCGATGGGGTTGGAGACCCATTACCAACAACCTTTATTTTACCATCTTTATCCCACTAAACTTTACAAAAGTGGCTGAGGAATATCTAATTATTTAACTCTAGCTATCCCTTCTAGTGATTTATAGCCGTAAGTATATGTATGTATGTAAAATAGTATTAATATAGTGTGATATAGTAAATTTTATAACAAAAAACATTTTTTTTTAACTTTTCTTTTCAATTTCAAGTCCTATAACTTTTCATAATAAAGCTTTCAATAGACCTACATGTAAATGATATTTCATTATACTCCAGCTACGTATACCCACGATAACGTATTAGGAATAACGTATTATATTCTTTGGAATGATTATAATATCTTTGGCTATGTGATGGATTGCGCTACATAATTTGCGGGCTTATTCCAAAAACTAGTCATGCTAAGAACGAAAACAATAGAAGATTTGTTTTTATTTGGAGTAATATATGTGTTGGATATCTTATACAACATATATTTGATATATGTGTAGTGTCTTAGTATAGCATCCATTTCATTTATTTCAATTCAACCCGCAGGTGTCTTTAGAGGCAACTTAGGGTATTGGGGCTTTTTAAGCGTTTGTTGGACGATGCGGTTAGAGACCTATCTCCAAAAACCTTTATTTACGATACTTTCCCTATTTGACTACCGAAAGTGTAAACATAAACGTTCACGCCGAATATCCCCGAAGGGGTTGGCAGAGGTACTAATACTTCTGAACATCACGTGACATCGTCACCTAGCGTTCAGAGTACACACGTTTTGCATGGACAGTGTACTCACGTGATAGGGGGCAGGCCTATCGCCGTTTTGTACGAATACACTGTCACATGACCAAGTACAACTCAGTCATGTGGGTTTCCTCACGATGTTTTCCCTCACCGTTAACAACCGTAATAAATTCCGAAAGTGTATTTTTAAATAAATTTAGTTTTGATAAAATTATAAAATCGGGTAAATTTACTCCAACAAAAATTAATATGACTTTGTAAATTATATATTAAACTTCACAATTGGTAACCCTTCTCATTACCAATTATTGTTTAATCGACATTTCTCGGTACACATGCAAGAAAGGTTGTCTGAAAGAGACAGTCAGTGATAAGAACGCCAACAGTACATTTTGTTGTTAAATTTGTATTTATAAATATATGATTACTTTTTTGATGTGCAATAATAATATAAAATATACCTATATATATATATATATATATATAAATTAATATATATAATTATTATATATATATATATATATATATATATATATATATATATATATATATATATATATATATGTATATAATAATAATAATAATGTTAATGTTAATATATAATAATGTTTTCTTTTCTTTTTTTTAAGATGTAAGCAAAGAACATCTGTAGTTAGCTGCCTCTAACTCAACTCAAACGTTCAAGCTGAATATCCCTGAAGGGGTTGACAAAGGTACTAATACTTCTGAACATCACATGACATAGTCACCTGTTCTTCAATGTACACACGTTTGCTTGGACAGTGTACACACGTGATTTGGGGCAGGATTAATGCCCTTTTGTACGAATACACTGCCACTTGACTAAGTACAACTTTGTCGTGTGGGTATTCCTCACGATGTTTTCCCTAACCTGCTGGATCCAGGCCACTCTCCCCATTCGTCATGGTGGCATCGGCATCCACAGCCTTTCAAGTATAGCCTTGCCTGCCTTTTTGTCATCTGGTTTTGGAATCTGTGATCTCTTCTTGCGCATCACTAACAAAGTGGTGGGTGTGACAGAGATCGCAGGTCTGTCAGAGGCAAAAAGTGCGTGGTTGGATATGGTCGGTCCAAACACAAATGTCCCTACCACTCTGTCCTCTCAGAGGCTTTGGAATGAGCCACTCTGCCCTCAAGTTCAAGTAAATCTCACCAATACAGCTCTTGACATGGTGGAGCGAGCTCGTCTCCTAGCCTGCTGTGAGCCAGAATTGGGACATTGGTTGAAAGCGTTGCCTTCTAGCAATCTAGGAACGTTGCTAGACAGGGGCACTTTTTCTATTGCCATAGGTCTAAGGTTGGGCGCAAAATTAAATGAACAGCATCACTGCCGCTGCGGTGCTTTAGTGGAACAGCTAGGACACCATGGACTTTCATGTCGTCGCAGCGCTGGACGTCTGTCACGGCATGCTGCCCTCAATGACATCATCAGGCGGGCCCTTACCACCATCAACGTGCCAGCTATCTTAGAACCTTCGGGTTTGCTACGTGATGATGGTAAGAGGCCTGACGGGATGTCATTGATACCTTGGAGGAATGGGAAGACGCTTGTGTGGGAAGCAACTTGTGTTGATACGCTGGCGCCTTCCCATTTGTCAGGGTCTGCGGCTCGGGCTGGAGCTGCGGCTCATGAAGCCGAGGGTCTTAAGAAACGTAAGTATGGCTTCCTTGACGAAAGTCATATTTTTGTTCCTTTTGCTGTAGAGACCCTCGGCCCATGGGGTCCAGATGCGCGTAGATTATTCAAGGATATATCTACGCGCCTTGTTGAAACTAGTGAAAGTACAAAGGGGCAATGCAGCCAGCCTTTTGGGAACCCTTCCCCCCAGCGGCAGTGATTTTGAAAATATTTTTTATATTGTTTAATTATTATTTCTATCTTTTGTATATATATTTAAAACTCATAGATTAAGATTGTATTTAAATGTTAATTACCATTAACAACAAAATAATTTTGTCAAAGTCAATTTAAAAATATGAACGCTACAAGAATAGACACTCAAGTAAAGCTATCAGTTACAGAACATCATTCATTATTCAACGGATTGCCAACCGCAGCAACCCTTCATCCTAATATAGAAATAACATATTATTTTAAGAGAAACAACTATTTTCCTTTATGAAAACCTACAACTACTGTGTAGAATGAATTTGGGAGGCAAACATAATGTAAATACATTGTAACAGCAAAGCTTAAATTATATGAAGGTATGCTTAAATATTAATGAGTGCCGTGTAGCTTAGAATATCACTCCCCCTTTCTACTTAATAAAATACCATTAAAATTTCATGATACTAATAATTCAATACAGTTTGAATTCTTTGTTTTTAAATGGTTCCCCATAACTCGGTCATAATATCTTCCTCACGATAAGGTTAACTGCATGGGTAAATGGATAATAATGGATCCAGACTGATAAATTGACGACCGATTACTGAATTGAGTATTCCAGCTGAGAACAACTTAAGTATCGTTTTGTCTCATTCATTTGTTAAGATTTCAATGCAACAGAACGATACTTATGTTGTTCTCAGCTTGAATACTCAATTTAGAAATCGGGGGTGAGTATAATAGATGTGAGTATGACTCAAGATTCTTGTGGTAGTATGTTTGTTCAAACCTACGATAAGCACGACTTACTATACTTATTTCACTGCTATAAATCGCAAAAAAATTAGACAGAATTTGATTATCAACAATTTATTTTGGCATATAATGAAGTTAAGAGGTAAAACGTGTTCTACTCCCAAAATTACCTTAAAATTACTTTGAGCCAAAAAGAAATTATAATTGCTTCATGCATAAAAGGCGTGCTTATTATTATACCATAATCATTGACGTAAATGGAGGATATTATGAGCAAGAAATTATGAAAAATTGCCGTGTAGTGCCGACTTAGAATTTCACTACCCCTTCCTACTCACGGGTATCGAAAGAGGTGACTAAATGTTCTGGGCTTTTTTAAGTGGTTTTTGGGCGATGCGGTTTTTAGCTCTGAAACTATGGCTACCCTTTCTTGAAATTTATGAACATGAGTATAGATGTATGTATGTATAAATTATGAAAAGTTATTAGAAGTTTGCAGCAATAGTTCCTCTTCAATTCCTTCCGGAATATACAGCGTATACTATATCATGTCAAATGAAATATTTATGTGCAACAGGCCACGCTAACGGGAATAGTCCTGAAGGAGTTTTATAAAGCGACTACAGGAACTGTAACTTTAATTTTCTTTCTTTCTCCCTTAACTTAAATACATACATTGAGAAAAAGGTACATTTTAGAGGTAATAACGTATATTCAGTAAGGAAAGTTGTCATCAGCCAGACATTAATTTCCACTTTTCTACCTTCAACTCTTCACAGTATTTGTACAGACGAAAGTACGGAATCTCTGTCTAATCGCTAATTGAAAATGATGTGTTATCCAATCTCACTGCTGTAAATCTCAAAAAGATGAAGCCAGAGTTCTATCAAACATTTTTCAGACGGAAAATGAAGTTAAGATGTAAAATATGTTTAACTTCCAAAATTACCCTAAAATGCCTAATACTCTTAGCCAACAACGGTTGGTTTGTTCTATAGAGACAACTTGACAATACTATTTTGACAATTGAATAAGAGCACTGGTACACCACATTAAATAAATAAAAAATTAACAACATGACTAAAACAATGCTAAATATGTATGTTATTCAATAATATTTTTAATGACACTTTCTTCGTTTAAATAACTTTACCCGATAACGACAGAGCTACAGGAGGTTGTTAAATAACTTTTATGAAATCATCAAGGACTGGACTTTCTGAAAATTTCTGTAACTTCAATAACAATCAAAGTTGCTCGACAGAAATAACATTGAGATTGAATTTAGAGCCATGAAATAAATTATGCTTAAGGTAAGATAAGATAAGCTGTGAATTGTCGGTTCAGAAAAACATTAACCCATTTCTTCCGTAAGAGGTGACTTAGTGTTTTAAGGCTTAATACTACATTAATTAATAAATACATGCATGCATATACTCACGGCTATAAATCCCTAGAAGGGGTAGCTAGAGCTACGGAATTAGAAATTTCTGAACCACTTTTGGCAGGTTCAGTGGGGAAAAGAAGGAAAAAATAGGTTTGCTCCAACCGCATCGCGCAAAAATCCTTTAAAAGCCCCAAATACCGTTAATCGCGTTTTAAGAACAACCATAGGAAGAAATGGGCTAGTGCTACTCCAAGGCGACACTATACAGCTTAATATAAATTTTAATATGTTTTCCCCATTGAAAAAAAGGACAACTCTTTTTTAAGGTTTACAGCCGTGAGAATATGTGTCATAAAGTTTCACAGGAAAAAACTTTTAACCCAAAATACATTTCTCATCTTCAGAGTTTTTATATAATTTGTCAGCCATGTCCGTAAATATTCTTTGAGTAATATCAATTTGGGGTTAACATTTTTGTAAGAGAATTATATATCAAATAAACTATTTACACTAAGATGGTATTTGTAGTTCGATGGCTGTAATGGATATTTTCATCATGGCAATTCGGTATGCAACGTTTTATAAAAGTGATGCTGATTACAAAACCACTTCGAAATATTAGATTTATACACCAATAATTGAAATTAAATCAATTAAAGCTATGATGACCTTTATTTTATCAAAAAACAGTAACAGTGTTTGACCTTTAATGTTATTTCAAAAGACATTCGTATTTGCAGTTTAGTAATAAAATTTAAAAAAATCATAGGTTTATTTAATATAATATCGTAATAATATTATTCGAGATCACTAATTCGTGAAATGTTTTGAAATCAGTAACATTTTTAGTAAACATTTTGCTTGATTTGCATGTCGCTACGTGATTTTGCTGAACGAAAACATCATTAAAAGAAAAAGTTGAACAAACTTTAAGCAATCATAACTATACAATTACTCATTTTAAATAAAAAATATTCAAAGCAATCTTTTATTTTCGTGTTTTCTATCGAATAAAAATATTTAATATAAACAAAAAAATGCATACCGAATTCTTCAATTCCCTCCACCACGAGCACGCCCAGGCACCCAGATCTCTGGACAACTACTTCGTACCAACTAATCAAAACAGAAATGAAATATTATTGTCTACACAAAAATTAAGGTGTTACTCGACCTTTAAACTAAATGTCGCGTGGTAAAAAACAGCCTTCACTTACGCACTTACTTAGTAGCGTAAACTGTCATCTTATTAATTACTAGTTGATCGGCCCCGCTTCGCACGGGTAGCGTAGTTTTAAAAATATTGGAGGTTTCTTCAATCACTGCTCGAGCGTTATGAAATTAGCGCCTTTATTACAACTTACAGCACTCATGTCTGAATATAGTATTACTTTGTATAGTATTACTATGATCGGTTCAGATCAATATCTCCGAAATTAAGCTAATTTTGAGGTTTTAATTGATGACTACTGGCGCCATCTAGTACGTAATATGTAAATTACTAAGGATTTGGTTTTGATCGCGTGCGACTATTATTATGTTGGGACTATTAATTTTGGTGTTTCTATACCGATTTCTATGATTCTTTTTTTATTGAGTAGGTAATAATGTTAACTTTTGAAATAAGGGTGATTGAGAGTATTATAAACGTAAGAGAAAACAAATATAATCAGAATGCGCCGAACTGCTAAGCTATCAGGAGTTACACGTTTTGTTGTGAGTCAACCATAAAAGATAGACATATATTGTTGCGGAATATTTTTTAGATAATTTTATGTAGAATATTTCCGTCATTCGTGATTTCTATGTAACTTTGACCATTAAGGCTGCACACGCGAGGGAAGCTTAAAAAATGGAGTAACTTCTCCCGTTTTCCCAAAATTTCCCAAAATTCCCCTTTACTATTCTGCTGGAAAGTATACAAAAACCTGCCCAGGAGTATGAAAAATAATTGTACCAAATTTCGTTAAAATCCGTCGAGTAGTTTTTGTTTCCATAAGGAACATACAAACCGACAGACAGACAGACAAAAATTTTACTGATTGCATTTTTGGCATCAGTATCGATCCCTAATCACCCGCTGATAGTTATTTTGAAAATATATTCCATGTACAGAATTGACCTCTCTACAGATTTATCATAAGTATAGATTAAGCGCTTGGTTTGAAGTACGGAGGTCTCGGGTTCGATTCCCGAGGGGTGGTAACCTTACAGATTTAATTTGTAAGATTGAACCCAGTCTGGAAGGATATTGCAGGCTTGAATCACCTGATTATCCGAAAATTAAGATGATTCCGTGCTTCGGAGGGCACGTTAAGCCGTCCCGGCTACTATTACGGTAGTAGTCGTTAGTCTGCCAACCCGCAATTGGCCAGCGTGGTGGACTATGGCCAAATCGCCCTGTTTAGGGTAGGCTCGAGCCCCTTGGTGGACACATATATGGGCTGTGAGTGAGTGAGTGATAAAACAGCCATTTCTTTCTCACTTACTTATTATCGTATATCGTCATGTCATTCTTACCGATATGGTGACGATAAAAGAGCGCTCCTGATAGGTCTCCAGGTTAAATTAACGACAACGGTTTGAAGACTAAAGTTTTAAATTTCAATCTAAATAAAACTGAAATACTTCATTCAAGCCTTAGCATAAACTGATCTCATAAATCTTTAAAACTAAATTGGTAAAATAAAGACTGGGAGTTCATTTGTAATCAACAGTATCAACATTTTTGGGACATGGAATATTTCACTAAAAGCAGTCTAATATTTTCAATGCTGCTTGAAGACCCTTGACAACTTTAAAAGAAGTAGAAAGAACAAATGATTTACAGGAAATATCACATCTAAATCGATCTTCGAACGGAAATTGAAAAAATCATAATTACACATTTTCGTTTTACAAAACAATCTAAAATATTGATAATGCCTTTTTTTAGAAAAAAACTCAAGCTCGATTCAACAGTAAATTTTTATTTACATTTAAAGTCTATTTAACGGACAGTTTTAATTTCCGGTTATCTGACGCGTAATATTTCATGAAGATGAATAAATTCGTAATATTCACGTAAAATTTTAGTAATATTCTTCGATCTATAAGTATATTAATAGTGAATTAACATTTTATGAATATATTTTTTGTAACTCAGATTCTGAGAAAGTGACGCACAACTAAAATACCATATATTTCTATATAATAGAATATAAATATTAATTTTTGAATATTTTCTTAGAACCGATTTATCGTGAATATGTTCCCAGAACCAAATTATTTTCGAGATTCGGGAGGCGATGTGAGAGTAGTCCTTCCGAATAGCACTTCGATTTTAGTGCTTTTCAGCATTACTGTCGCACTTTATAAATGTGATGAAATTTATCAGTTCTAGAAATTTTTCTTCGCATTTCAAGTAAGCATATTTGCGCTGATCGTAGATTATTAGAAAATAATAAAAAAATATCAACACGCATGCAAAAGATTTGTTACATTGTACCTCAGGTGAATAACTTTATTTAGCCAACAGACCACATTATTTATGCAATTACTATAAATCACTTCATCTCAATATATAAACAATGATGAAAATTAATACGTTTAATTTCACGATGTTTTCCCTCACCGTTAACAACCATGATAAATTAACCACACATATATGACTTTAGAAAAGACAAATTGCTGTAGGCCCGACCCAGGATTGGGACTCACGCCCTTATGTTTTCGGGCGGGTGTTCTACCCACTGGACTATCATGTCGTAAAACATCGTGAGGAAACCCACATGGCTGAGTTGTACTTAGTCATGTAACAATGTATTCGTACAAAACGGCGATAGGCCTGCCCCCTGACACGTGAGTACACTGTCTAAGAAAAACGTGGGTACCTTCTCTGAACACTAGATGGCGCTGCCATGTGAGTTCAGAAGTATTGGTACCTCTGCCAACCCCTTCGGGGATAAACGGCGTGAACGTTTATGTTATGATATGTTATGTTTAATTTCAAAATCTTCTTCAACTGTCCTTTCTTTGGTGCCAACTGAGTATCAACTGTCAGCAAAGAATCATTCGTTTTATTCCAAATGGGCATCGTTTATAATGTTAAGCGCAGTTATTATTAACAAGTAGTTAATCATAGTTAGTAATCTAAAAATGATCAACGATAAAGAATCATATCTATATAATTCTTATTATTAGTACATATATTTAATTTATATATATATTTAATTTGTAGTATTCGTATTTTTACCAATAACGCGGTGAGAGGGCTCTTAAACCAAAGTCTGTGAAAAGACTTTCACAATTGTATGCGTGTCGTTTACCTTATAGAAAGTACGAGTATATCATATTTCTAAATGAGTAACATAAGCGTAACAAAGCCTCATTGTATCGCAGACGGCATTCGCCGTTTTAAATTGACTACGCGTGTACAAATGATTGCGTCTCACAATTTATGAGCTGCCACATACACGAATACAAGTAAGAAGTCTTGGTACAGTAAGAATCGAGGGTAGATGGAAATAATTTTGAAACAAGATAAAAAATGATTCATGGATAATGGTAAATTTATGTTTGAGTTGCCTTATTTATGGAATATAAATTTTTCACGCACTTTTGAAAGCGAAGTAGATTTGTGAATGCGTAATGTCGAGATAAAAAATAAAATGATTAAAAAAATAATTATGGGTTTCATACGTTTCACCGAATGTCTTCAGCTCGACGCACGCGATCTGGAAAAAATATTTGAGTGGTACGCCAGCTCGAAAGTGCGTGAAATAGAAAACTACCAGCTCGAAAAACGTTGGCGCGAAACACGCTACATGGAAAATCATTTGGTATGGTTTATCAGTTTGAGAAGCAATTATATATAATGTCGTTATCGTATGAATATTGAAAGAATCTGAACTGATGTTTTTTTGCACCCACCCTCATTAAAATAATTACGTGCGTTGGAAAATCACCATCGATAACGACATCAAATATAATCTTCTCAAACTGATAAACACCAGTATTTTTAAGGATGACCGTAAGTGCGAAAGTGATAGCTGTTGTACCACGTGATATCTATTTGAAAGGCCACTCGTGTTAGCCATGCTGCCAGTTCATTTTTGCTTTTACGCACTCTCACACACGTGGGCACACACTAAGGCTCTGATCACTACTTTTAAGATATCATAGTTGAATCGTTTATCTCTATCGTTCGTTCTATCAATGCTGGTCCTTATAAAATCTAAACATAAATACGTCATTTTTTGTCTACAATATGTACCAAATTTATGAAAGTATAAATTTTTTCAAGGGTCACAGATATCATATAAGAGTTAATGCGCAATATACTGCAACACCTTGCTCGTTTCATTGTGCTGTTTGTAGCAATATTGCAGCTGCGTTTTTGAATTATAACTGTCCAAAGTATACACTTGCTGTGTAGTGACGGCTTAGCATAGCACTACCCCACTTCTTCCTGTAAGTGTACGTAAGAGGCGACTAACGGTTTTGGTGCTTTTAAGGGATTTTTGGGCGATGCGGTTGGAGACTCATCACCAACAACCTTTATTTCACACAACTTCCAAAAGTGGCTGATTAATTTCTGATTCCTTAGCTCTGGCTACCCCTTCTAGGGTTTTATAGTAGTGAGTATATGTATGTATGTATGTAAATTATACTCATGGCTCTTATATAAAAAGCAGTAGCGGTACCTCTGAAATTTACTTTAACTAGTCTGTAAAAAAATATTTAAATAGTAAGTGAAACGATGTAACCGAATAGTTTTTTATCATTATTACTTAATTAAAAGGTTTACTTAGCATACCCCGTTTGTTTTATTCTTTCTTTTTAGGTCAAATTTAGTATTTTAAATTTCCCCCTCTTTCTGTCAACCATTAAATTTTAATATATTTTTTTGGATTTCGGTGACAATACAATTATGGTAATTCAATATCACTGTAAATTTAAGATGGCCGCTGTATTAAAATAGCAGATTACCTAGTTTTTTATCAATCCTTTCAACATGGGTAATAAATGAAAGGGCTCAACAGGTAAAATATAATGTACTATAAAAAACCAAGATGGCCGCCGCTGCAAAAAGGCTGATAACCTTTTTTTATAATATCAATCCCATCTATATGGGTAAGTATATGTGTGCTAATATATAGTCATAAAAATATCGATTTATTTTCAATTGAAATATAGTATACATAAGAATAATCATTTCAAACTTCTTATAAAATAATATTACTATATCCTACTGTACAAGATACAATATGAGTACCAAAAGATAAAGTGGCCTTACCTGCGAGTGTAAAGCCAAACAAAGTGTGATAAATATATATCCAGTTGAAAATGATTTATTTGCCTCTGTTATTTGTGATACATTTAACTTGATGCAAGTTTAAATTTAATTCAAATTTAAGAAAACCATAAGTATATATATGCCGTGTAGTGCCGGCTTAGAATGTCACTACCCCTTTCTACCCACGGGTGTCGTAAGAGGCGACTAAGGGTATTGGTGCTTTTTATTGGATTTTTGGGCGATGCGGTTGGAGACCCATCTTCAACTTCAACTTCCAAAAGTGGCTGAGGAATTTATAATTCCTTAGCTCTGGTTACCCCTTCTAGGGAATTATAGCCGTGAGTATATGTATGTATGCATAAGTATATTGTGATTTTATTATGACGAAACAATTATGGTCGTTGTAATAAAAAAAAACTTTTGATTAAGTTATTTTTCAGTGAAATGATTAATTTACTACATAAGGTACTGGATAAATGCCAATTGTGATTGCTCAGTAGGAAGTACACCGCTTATCGTGCAGACGATGAGGGTTCAAATCCCGAATCGGGCTTACACCAACTTGTCTTTTCTAAAGGAATATAGAAATAAGAAAGAAGAAGAAAGAAAAACATTTATTCGCTGCTACACACGTACAAAGGAAGACACAGCACAAAAATAAGTATATACAAACGGTAACATTTCGAAAATTCGAATATCTCAAATCCGAAATTCACTATTCAGAAAACTGTTCACATAATTAACGTATCACAGATGCTTTATTTTCCACAACTTCATTAGTACATAAATACATTTTCTAGAAGTATCACTTCCCAGAAAAACGAAAACCAGATTATTAAAATGAATTTTTTGCTTTTACCAACTATATCTTTTACTATAATCTCGTTATTCCAAAGGTTTAAAAGACCGAAGTAACTTTATCTATAGTCTTACATATCGTAAATCTATTTAACCAGATATTTTCTATGTTAGAAAAATTGTATAAATAGAACGTGGATGCATGCCTGTTTGTATGTATACTTGCTTGCTTGTTTGCATGCTTGGCTGCATGTAGGGGGGTGCAGGGGGGCAAAGCCCCCCTGCTTGGGGGGGTCGGGGGGCGAAAGCCCCCTGCAGACAAAGAAAAGTTAGGTTACATTCAGTTAGGTTAGGTTAGGTTAGATTATGTATAAAACGAGCGAGCGTAGCGCAGCGGAGCGAGCACCTAAATGTCTGATGCATGGTATACTACTAAACGGGGTATACTACTTACTTAAAATATGCCTGCAAAATTATTAATAGCAGTAGGTATCATTCAATACATCTGTATTTCAAATATATGGAAAATGATTTTTTGGAATAGTGATTATTCGGAAAAGCAATATTGCGGAATTAAGGTATATCTGGTTTTCGATTCTTCGGAAATCCGTTCTAGTGGTTAATCAAAATGATAGTAAACAAAAACAAAAACCAAACGATAATCTGGAATGTAAGAATATGGTATATGAAATTTCGATGAAACAATATTATGGCAATTAAAAAAAAGGCGATTAGTTTTCGGTAAAATAATATTCGGGTTTAAAAGTTTCGGATATACAGTATGTAACCTATACAAACACACAGAAAAATAACCTGCGTAGTAGCAACGAATTTGGAAGCTGCCTCAGCATTATCGTTAGGCATTTGTCTTAATGTCTTTGGCAAACAAGTCTAATTAAAAAAAGGCATATATGTGTGGTATATTTACTGATAGAAGAATGAAACGAAACCTGTCAATGAGCTGTCATTGCAATGTCTAATGTCACTATATATTGAATTTTCTCTGCGTCAATTAAATAAAATATCCTCTTTCTCATAAAAAACAGTTTTCTCTGTAAATTAATAAATAATAGTAGAGTAAAATTCCTTTACTTATCATGGTTGTTAACGTTGATAAAAACATCATGAGGAAACCCACATGGCTAGGTTGTACTTTTTCACTAGGCAGAGTATTCTTACAAAAGGGCAATGGGCCTGACCCCGATCACGTGTGTACACTGTCCAATCAAATCTTGGTTACTCTGAACACCAGTTGACAATGTCACGTGATGTTTAGAAGTATGAGTACCTCTGCCAACGGCGTATACGGCGTGAATGTTTGAATTTAAATTAATATCACACCATTATATTATAATCTCAAAAGAAAAACAACCATGCTAATCATATATTAGAAACAGAAACATCCTATATTTATTTTAAAACCTTAGGTTGGTAGATTTTATAAAGTAGGGTATATGTATATATTTGGATTTATTATATTATTTAAGTATGTATTTATCTATTTATTAAGATATTCCATAGCATATTTGACATAATCATTATTATATATATAATTCATATACAGGTTGTAAATAAGTTGTGTTTAGTTAAGTTCTATTTAAGTTGCATATATACTTGACCATAATGTTTTAAAGAGTTGTCTATTTGTTCCTTACCATAAAGGTTGACTGGAAGAAATCGCGTCAAGGCGATAAGTCCGCCTTTGTGTACATATACTGTTGCACCTATTCTGTAATATACTGTTTGTGTGTTGTTTTGTATGCAATAAAGTGTTTAAATAAATAAATAAATAATAAATATTTACAAAGGAACATCTATTGTTTAATGAAACTCATAAAGGCAACTGTAACGGAGTTCCAATATCACACAGTATTGTTTGATCAGCAAATGACACATATTGTATGCTAGAAATCCAATTAAATTAGTAAACTACCACAATGAAATCCCAGGAGCTGCATAAGAGCTATATTAATTTATTTAAATACTTTATTGCATACACAAAAACACACAAACAGTATATTACACAATAGTTACAACAGTACATGTACACAAAGGCGGACTTATCGCCTTAACGCGATTTCTTCCAGTCAACCTTTATGGTGAGGAACAAATTAGACAACTCTTTAAAACATTATGGTCAAGTATATATGCAACTTAAATAGAACTTAACTAAACATAACTTATTTACAGCCTGTATATTAATTATATATATAATAATTATTATATCAAATATACTATACAATATCTTAATAAATATACATGTATATACATACTTATATAATATAATATAATAAATACAAATAAATACATATACCTAACTTTATAAAATCTACCAACCTAAGGTTTTAAAAAAATGGGATTTCAGTTTATTTTTAAATATATTTAGTGATGATGACAGCCGTATGTCAACTGGTAGTGAGTTCCATAAATTAACTGCTCTGGCTGCAAAGGAATCACCATATGTAGCACTGTTATGAGAAGGTACACTCAACATCTTATTCTCCTGTGATCGCAAGGCACGGCCGTGGGAGCACAAGTATGTGAACTTGGGACGAAGATAATGGGGGGCAGCAGGATTATTAAGGGCATTATATAAAATACAGAGAATATGAGTATTCCTCCGAAGTCGAATTGGGAGCCACTTTAGTTGAGCGCGGTACTCAGAAATATGATCATATTTACGTAATCCAAAAATAAATCGGATACATAAATTCTGGAGACGTTCGAGTTTGTTAAGTAGCTCCTCTGTGAGGTCAAGATAGCTTACATCTGCGTAATCGAGAATCGGAAGCAGTAGAGACTGCGCCAGCGTAATCTTAGTGTGGTGAGGCAGGAAAAATTGCAAGCGCTTAAGTGAGTGACAGGATGCAAAGACTTTTTTACTTACGGCTTCCACTTGGGGCAACCACGAAAATGTACTGTCCATAATAACTCCCAAATTCTTGACAGAATTGACGAAGCGAATATCAGTGCCATCATAGGTCAACTTCTTATCTAGAGCAATATTTGCTTTGTTCAACAACCTCGAACTGCCAAAAATAATTGCCTGTGACTTATCAGGATTCAGCAGAAGTCCAAACTTCTTCACCCATTTCGATATTATCTCCAGGTTATTATTTATGACATCAACTGCCGAGTTTATATCTTCCGGAAGAGCACTTGTGTAGATTTGAAGGTCGTCTGCATATAGGTGATAGAGAGAAGTAAGTTCTTTAGCTAGGATATTAATAAATAGTGAAAAAAGCAAAGGAGAAAGTACGCCGCCTTGCGGGACGCCAGCCAGTACCGGGCACCAAGCAGAGCTCTCTGCGTCTGTGCGCACGCACTCGCACTCGTACAAAGCCACTAGAATACATCTTATGTAATAATATTAATAGCTTAACTTTGCCAAATTTGCAAATATAAATAATATTAGTAACTTTTATGCAAGGACAAGGAAGGTTTGCTGTGTAGTGTCGGCTTAGAATAGCACTACCCCATTTCTTCCGGTGGGTGTACGTAGGAGGCGACTAACGGTATTGGGGCTTTTAAGGTATTTTTGGGCAATACGGTTGGAGACCCATCACCAACAACCTTTATTTTATCATAGGCAGAGACTATTGATCGCCACTTAGTACGATCTTGACAAACCTCTCTTGCTTCCCTTACATTCATTATCCTCCTCATACATGCTCTTTTATTGTTCTCACTTCGGACCCCCGCCTTTATAAGAACGTTTTCTATCTGGTCAAGAAACATCCACATTGGCTCTATATATCTCTTTCGCTACTATGGACAAGGAAGGATATAACTAAAATGTTCAAAAGTAATTAATCTTTAGGAATATAATATATTATTTTCTGACATATAAGGTAAAAGGTAAGTACAATTGAATCTGGTCCAAATTATTTTTTTAAGAAATTTAACAATTGATTGATTTGAAAATGTTCGTTCGCTCCACTTCGAGTGTAATAAAATACGTGCAATCCTGACCTCAATTTTTTTTCCCATAGATATGTCAAGAGAGCCGGTCACAAGTTTTCAAAAGTTGAATCATATCTGAGTGAAATAAATTCATAGTAAAAAAAATTAATATATACGGGCATACGACACAGATCAAGCTAGCCCCAAAGTAAGTAAAACTTAATGCCTTGTATCGGATTGTATCGGATACTAACTCAACGTTGTACTTAGTATTATATAATACTTCAAACTTCAAACTTCAAATCGTTTATTGCTTCATTGTGGTAGATTAAGATGTTACAAATATTAATTAAGTTCCGACAATGAACCCTGTTAGGGCACTGCAATATCTTATAACTATCTTAAAATTAACATACAGTTTACAGTGTTTTTATACAGAATTTAAAAGAAAACTTAATGATAATAAGAACATTTTAAGAGACTAGAATAATGAATAATAATAATAAATCAATTTGGTAATCTTCTTTCTTAGCTTAATAATATATTTTTCTTAGTGTCTAAATGAGATCTTTAAGATGCCAACTTATAGGTTTACTTATGATAAATTATAATATTGGTAACGAAGATTTTAAACTATGCAGACAGGAATGTTTATAAATAACATCCAAGACTGAGAAACATCAATTATATTCATTACATAAATGTTGCCCTCAGTGAGATTCGAATCTGCGACCTAATTAGTGCCTAACAAACTTTAGTCAAATTTAGTCAAAGTTTAACAGAGCGGGCATCTATTAATGGACTAAGACAATTAATTGATTGATTTGACCGGCTGATTGCGACAGTTTACCATCATCCATCGTCTCTATCGGAACGGTATACCGTTACGTTACCGTTAGTGTCGACTTCAAAATTTTGAAAAGCTGTATATCTAGTAGTCATACTATTGACAAACAATTAAATGGACAATTATTTTGATGAAAATGGATGAAAACCTTATTTTTTCCAAAAAGACTATTAGTGAAGAGTCTGATAAAGTCGTTCGATGAAAAATTTAATCATGTAAATATGGGGAGCCATATAAAAGTTTTTTTTTATGTTCCTGTAGGAAACTAGTCTGATAGAATTAACGTGATGACCGGACATACAGACAGACAGATAGAATTTTTTTTCAAAAAGCGCAAATTCGACTTCATTATCGAAAATTCAACATATTCCACCGGTTTAATATTTTTTTTCATCAATGTACAGTTTTGACCTCGGTTCAGTTAGATTGATATAAGGCTGGCTGCTCATTAATGATTGTTCGCTGAAATGTAATTTCTTTTTTAACCGACTTCAAAAAAAGGAGTGTTCTCAATTCGACCGGTATATATTTTTTTTATTATTTTTTTATGTTTGTTCGCCGATTACTTCGCCATTTATGAACCGATTTTGATTATTATTTTTTTATTCGAAAGAAGATACTCCCGGATTGGTACCATGATGAGGATATCAGGGTCTGATGATGGGATCCTGGAGAAATCGAGGGGAACCCTCAAATTTTATAGGCAAATGTACCGCGTTTTACATATTTTCTGAACTTATATTGGCATTTGCTTCTGAAAATCATATTGTTATGCTGCTGAGCTGATGATAGAAGGTGTGGATCCTCAATCACTAGGTATTAGGAAACAGTTCTTTCCACATTCTATATAGATTTATACTCCTCTTCGTAGCTTTTATGAAGAGAAGTACAGGTTCACTAAACATTTCTTTTGTTATGTTATTGTTACCGAGAAAGTACCATGAGACCAGGATCTGATGATGGCATCCCAGGAAATCGAGGGGACTGTCGAAACTCACAATTATGTGACAGCGTATTTGTTCAAAACGCCGATAGGCCTGCCCTGTATAACGTGAGAACACTGCCTAATACGAGTAAATCGTGGGTACTCTGAACAACAGGTGACAATGTCACGTAATATTCAGAAGTATTACTACCTCTGCTAACCCCTTCAGGGATATTCGGCGTGAGCGTTTGAGTCTTTCTTGAGATGTAGAATTGAAGACCATCGCCTTTCGAAGGATTTTAAGAACAATGTAAGGTTACATATGGTTGAGCCTATTTAATATCGTACTATAATAGAAATACCGGAAATACGAAGAATAATACAGTAATTGTCGCTTCCTCATCCGAGAGGCATCTTTGCCAGGTCTACCCATCTCTAAAACTCGTAAAATAAAATAATTTTTAACAAAAAGAAAACCGACTTCATAGAAAAACAACCGAAAATAAACAATCTAGTACTAAAAAGTACGAAATAAGTTTTTTAATTGAATATGCGTACTGTGATTGATACCTTAGCAATTTCTTTATTCCACACGCGTCAGTTCAACCTACCTAAATATTACAATTATCTTAAATTAATTTTTGAGTCGGTGCCAGACAAACAAAAGTAAATTCACCCTGCTATCTATCTCTGATTATTACAATCTAAAAAATATTATATCGTACAAAAATCAATTTACCCTACAACTACAAGGTACCCTACATTTTACATGTATATGAAGTGCGAAATACACACTTCTTATTATCAATAATCATCGAGGCTGGCACCGGCTCACAAATTAATTTAAGAGAATTGTAATATTTAGGTAGGTTGAACTGACGCGTGTGGAATAAAGAAATTGCTAAGGTATCAATCACAGTACTCATATTCAATTAAAAAACTTATTTCGTACTTTTTAGTACTAGATTGTTTATTTTCGGTTGTTTTTCTATGAAGTCGGTTTTCTTTTTATTAAAAATATTTTTGTTCTTTTAAGTGTTGAGTTATTTTCTTCTCAACTCCCAGTACCACAGTTACAACGGGTAGTATAAGGTTAGGTAACCTAACTGATTATGTCTGACTTAGTATGTAAGTTACAGGCGGTACCAGAAAACCAGCTCCCCAGCAGTGTCCTGCGGATAATGTTGGGAACCTAGCTGCGGTCATCTTTTCTTTTTAATTTGTATATGTTGTAATTATGTTTCGTGACAAATAAATATTTTTTATCTTTTTTATCAAACTCAAACGTCCACGCTGAATATCCCCGAAGTGGTTGGCAGAGGTACTAGTCCTTCTGAATCAAGTGACATTGTCACCTGGTGTTCAGTTCAGAGTACCCACGTGTTGCTTTGACAGTGTACTCACGAGATAGGGGGCAGGTCTATCGCCGTTTTATATGAATACACATACACTGTCTCATGACTAAGTATAACTTAGCCATGTGGGTGCTCATGATGTTTACCCCGAGGCAATCAACAAATGATTTCTTTTCTTTTCGTTTTCCAACACCGTTAACAACCATGATAAATTAATTTAAGAGAATTGTAATATTATACACATATCTCTTTATTAAGAAAAATGGTCGTAGGCCCGACCCGGGATTAGAACATTAGTCGTCTGCTTGAAAAACGGCATAATTAAATACTCCCTAAAATAAATTTGTTTGTATTTACAATACAGTTGCATACATTAAAATGTTGTCTGCACCGTACGAGGGGCATGCCAAAAATAACTAGAACTTAAAAATTATAAAATTTATTCTTTATTACAAGTATCGATCTTTTCAAAGTATTCACCCTGAGCACGTATACACTTTTCCATACGTCAGAACCAATTGGAAAATACCTGTGACCACTCTTCTTTAGATACCTCAGAAATATCGAAATTATAGGCAACCAGCGCATCTACTTTGCTTTCAAACCTCTTACCCTTTAGTTTTTCTTTGATTTTTGGAAACAAGTAAAAATCACAAGGCGCTAGGATAGGAAAATATGGCGGGTGAGGGAGAATTGACACATTTTTCGAGTTGAAAAAGTCTAGTGTTCTGACAGACGTGTGCAGCGCCGTATTGTCGTGGTGCCAGAGAAGGTGCCGGATTCCTGACTTTGGTCGCTTGTCACACCAAGCTGATATTACTTTTGGAGCACAAACTGTCACATACCGTTCGGAGTTTACCGTTCTTTTATTCTCTAGCACAACAGTAGCAAGATGACCCATTTTGCAGAAAAACGAGGCGACCATTTGTTTCTGTGTGCTTCGTGCACGGCGACATTTCGTTGGAGTTGGCTCGTCTTCAAAGCACCATACAGTTGACTGTCTCTTTGATTCGGGATCATAGTTATATAGCCATGTTTTGTCACCAGTCAGTTTATCATAGACGTTTTTTTTCTCGCCTCCGTTGAATTTATCTATCATGAATAGGCGCCAATCCACCCGATGATCTTTCTGCTCATCGGTAAGTTTGTGCGGCACCCATCTCGAACAACGTTTACGGAGAGAAAGGTGGTCGTGAATTATAGTTGCATTGCTGCTGATCCAATTCCTAGTTCTCGCTCTAGCTCTACATATGTAATTCGTCGGTTTTCGCGAATAAGTTTTTCGACTGCACGAACGTTTTCTTGCGTGACCGCGGTTGGCGGCCGTCCTGTCTTCGCTTCATCTTCGAGACATCCCCGTCCTCTTTTAAATTCAGCAAACTAATGGAATTCTGTTGCTCGGGAACAAACAAACTCACGAAAAGTAGAAGCCAAAAGTTCAAAACATTCTTGAGGATTTAAACTTTTATAAAGTCATAATAAATCATAGCACGAAAAATTATGCTTATTTAAATAAAAAAATATATAAAAGAAGTGTGTTCTATATTCAAATATGTCAATAAAAACCAGCCTATAAGATGGTGTATAGCTTGCCAGTGTCAATTAAATGAGAAAGGAGTATCTAGTTTCTTTTGGCATACCCCTCGTATTTTAACTGACACGACAAGCACTACTTGGTTGCACTCATACGATCTAAGAGTAGAATGATTGCAACAGCACTACTTTGATACAACACATAAGACAAATGAAAGAGTATTTATCGACTTGAGGAAAGTTAAAGTGTGGTATAAAAGCAAACTAATGGCTTCCATAGCACTTTTTAACTTTTGCATTGCAATCACTCGATATTTTGTCGACTATTCAGCCATTGCTATGATAATCTTACACTATTTACTGCACTTAAAGCCGAAAGTAGTGCGCCCAAATCGCATTGAAAGAATGTGCATAGAGCTTTCATATGACATTTTCGAGATCCATCTTATGCTCCAACGGAAACATCCAGCATTATTTTAACATTTATTTAATATTTAACTGCCTCACAGTCATTTTAAAGTATTATCATTAATTATATTAAGAATACAATGTCATCCTTATCAGATAGTTTCTTAGTTCTCTTTTTATTTTAGATTTTTTTACTTTCTTTCGATATGTTTTTGCTAGTTGGGTACCTACTGCCGAATCACTTGGTCCATAACATATAGATTTTTAAAAGACATCTCCTTGAGTGACATTAGCGATGAGTATAAAATTTTGCGTATATTTTTTGTTTATTCGTAATGTACATAAAACATTAAAATATATTTATTTAGCTTTCAAAACAGTTTTGGGTGCGGCCGCGGCGGAGTGATCCTTGGGCCACCGTAAACACCGCAAATTTATACATATACTAGCTGACCCGACAGACTTATTTATGACTAGGCGTTTTTTCCGGTACTCTTAGTTAAATCATCCGGGATGAAAAGTATCCTATGTCAAAATTTGGGTCATTATTTTGTATTATTCTGCTAAATTTCATTCATATACATTATGTACTTAAGGAGCTTTTTCGCTTCAAACACAAACATCTAAACTTTTACAATATATATATATATATATTTATATAAAGTAGTGCGCCCAAATATATATATATATTTTATTAATCACATACGTGTTCCCAAATTACTCATTAATATATTCGGCTATATAATCTTAATACATGAAGTTGTTTTGATTAAACACCATAAGTCCGAGAATCGCTATCAAATATTAAACTTATTATAAATAAGAGTATAAAAGTAAGAAGTAAGGTGACTTTACAATTTTTAATTTGATAGATTCCCAGTTGCGAATGTTCAATACTGAGAAAATACAGAAATATAATTTAAAGTTGCAGAGTTCTTCGAGGTAACTTAATATCATATTTTTAACTCAAAAAAAATCTAATTTGCTTCAATAACATATTGAGCTATATTCGTATTGTAAGTACTCTGTCTTATTAAAATGACTCGGCGTAATATTCTGAGGTTTAATCTTAGCTTTTTGAGGCCAACAAAACTGAGTTAAATATTGAAAACCGAAAAGTCTTCTTTTGAGGTCTCAAAAAGATTAATAAAAGCAAAATTCAATCAAAGAAATTCAAATAATCTAAAATAAAAAGAGAACTAAGAAACCATCTGATAAGGATGACATTGTATTCTTAATATAATTTATGATAATACTTTAAAATGATTGTGAGGCAGTTAAATATTAAATATAGGTTAAAATAATCCATAAAGCTCAAAAGACCCGTAGAATTTCGCCGATTATTGAAATGATTAAAACTGTAAAATAATTTATGCATATTTTTTTTTTTTTTTATTAGGAACATCAACAGCGACATAAGCAATAATACACAGTTAATAATAGAAATCAAGTAAGGCCAATAACAGATGTTCACAGATGTACAGAAAACATATCTAACAATAATCTTGTTTTTACGTTACATTTGATTTTCAACACATGTTTTTTTTTTTTTATAGCAAGTAACGCAACAAATACATACAATTTTAAGAGGAAATAAAATAGATATTAACAACAATATTTAAAGCAAAATTGTTTTGATCCACGATATCTCAAGGGTGTGTGTATATGTGTGCGTGCGTGTGTGTGTGTGTGTGTGTGTGTGTGTGTGTGTGTGTAAAACAAATAAAATCTGTGACATACATAAAGGCATATAAGAATGTATGTGTTATTAATTATACTCTAAATATAATATGTATTTTAAGAATTAAAAAGTACCTCCATTACAGCTTTCCTGAATGCGCATCTACTTAGATTAAATAGATGTAAATCATGGGAGTTTTTATTATATTTGGATAAAATACGACTAAAGGGAGCGTTCTGTGAGTAGTTAGTTCTGGAAATTGTAACGGAGAACAAACTATTTATGGTATGGCGGGTCCTATATGATGGCGTGTTGAGTCCAACCTGTGCAAGTAAGTTTGGGTTATCCAAACGACCATGTATTATATAATGTAGAACGGTTAGGTCAGTTAAAATACGGCGATCCTCTAATCTTAACATTTTATGAAATTTACAACTCATTTCGTAACACTTATGGAAGTTCTTAGTTTTAAAATTTAAGTGTCGTACAAAAATATGTTATATTCTTTCAATCATATGCTTGTACTTAATGTACTGAGGGGACCAAACACTTGAGGCGAACTCCAGAATACTGCGAACATAGGCATAATAAATTATTTTTTAATAATTTGTTTTTTAACATGAAAACCTCATAAGGGGATTATACTCGAGGTCGTAGGTTCGAGTCCTGCTCGTGTCAAAAATGATTGTTTGTTTAATTGTTTACTTTAATTTAATCGGTAACATATCGAAACTTTTCTATAGATATGAAAGCAAAAATTTTGAGAACAAAAAAAAACATGGCTTAAACAATATTGTCACATACATACATACATATACGCACGGTTATAAATCCCTAGATGGGGTAGCCAGAGCTAAGGAATTAGAAATTCCTCAGCCACTTTTGGAAAGTTTAGTGAGGAAAAGATGGTAAAATAAAGGTTGTTGGTGATGGGTCTCCAACCTCATCGCTCAAAATATTTAATTTTAATGGTTAATAATGTAAACTTTCTTAAATTAGACATGAGTGGATGTATTATAACCGTAAGAGTAAAAAAATCTTGTGCGACGGAAGTTTGTGGTGTGTGTAAAAGGTCAAATAGACCACCAACAAGTTGGTGGGATAAAGTTGTGAAAGAGGCGGTTGGAGATAAGAAGAAAGCGTGGTTAGATTAACTAGCGATTAAAGCTAGTAAACGGATGAATGCGAGTGTAACTGACGATGTAGTGCAGAAAAGTGAAGATGAATATAAGAGAGTTAAGAATGAGGTAAAGAAGAAAATAGAAAAGAAAAAGCGGGATTTGCAAGAGTGGTGTGAGAGGAAACTTTCTGATAATTTCCAGAATAACCAAAAGTTAATCTGGAAGTATATCCGGAAGGAAAAGGGAGTTTCCCAAAACACGAGAGTGAGTGTAATAAGAGATGAACAGGGTGAATTGGCGACGGATGAAAGTAGCATGAAACGGGTATGGAAGAATTATTTTGAGGGACTGTTTGAAAAAGAGAATGCATCAATTTCTTCGCCAATCGACAGTAATGTTGATTGGAACGAAGAGATGGGTGATTTCAGTGACAGTGAGATTAGTATGGAAGAAATAATGAAACCAATGAAAAGTATGAAAGTAGGGAAGGCGGCAGGGTATGATAGGATTACTATCGAAATGCTGAGGGCTGGTAAAGGGTTGGTGGCTTCTTGGTTGTACTTCCTTTTCCAAAAATGCTGGTCGAGTGGCAAAGTACCACAAGACTGGTGCAAGGCGGTGATTGTGCCCCTGTATAAAGGAAAAGGGTCACGCCAGGAGGCTAAAAACTACCGCGGCATTAGCCTACTCAGCATTGTCAGTAAATTGTATGCTAAGGTACTGATTGAAAGAGTGATGAATGAAACTGATGAGAAAATATGGGATGAGCAAGCAGGATTTAGGAAAGGAATGGGATGTATGGATCAAATCTTCTCTCTAAGGAGCATCACCGAAAAGTTCTTAGCTAAGAACCAAAAGGTGTATTGCTCCTTCATTGATTTAGAGAAGGCGTATGATAGGGTGGTAAGAAAGTGTTTATGGGAGGTGTTATCCAAGTTCGGTTTGGGGAGTCAACTTATACGTGCATTGGTATCACTCTATGAGGATTCTAGTGCATGTGTAAGAGTAAACGGGGAAAACACTGACTGGTTCGGAATCTCTAGGGGTGTCCGACAGGGATGTGTAGCTTCTCCGTGGCTCTTTAATTTGTTCATGGATGACTGTTTGACAGAGTTGCGTGAAAGTGATTATGGACTAAGGATGGGTGGATTCATCATTAAATGCCTCTTGTATGCTGACGATCAAGTGCTACTTGCATCATCGGCAGAAGAGTTGCAAGAGATGATGAATATTGCATGTGAGTCTTTTGTAAGAAAGGGAATGAGGGTGAATGTGGATAAGACCAACACGATGGTTTTTGAGAGACAGGAAGATGTGACAGAATGCGTGATTGCGATTGATGGTAAGGATGTGGAACAGTTGAAGGAGTTTGTATATCTGGGAAGTTTGTTTACAAGGGATGGAAAATGTGATGAAGACATTGAAAGAAGAGTGAAAAAGGGTAATGCGGTAAATGGAGCAATGAATAGCCTAATGATCAGTCAATCGGTGTCTGAAAAGGCCCGAATGGCTGTGCATGATGCTGTTCTTGTTCCTACGATTATGTATGGAAGCGAATGTTGGGTGTGGCAGAAGAAGCATGAGAGCAGAGTGAATGCAGTAGAGATGAGGTCCCTCAGAAAAATGTGTAATGTTAGATTGTGTGACCGAGTGAGAAATAGCGTTATTCGTGAAAAGTGTGGTGTGAAAGATGATATTGTAAGAAAGATAGAAAAAGGAATGTTGAGATGGTTTGGGCACATAGAGAGGATGGATGATAGAAAATTGGTAAAAGGGATCTATAGAGCTAGTGTGGATGGTAATGTTAGTAGAGGACGACCACGGAGAACACACTTGGACCAAATTGAGAGTGTGCTCAAAAAGGCTGGCGTCCGAAGTATGAAGAATAAAAGAGCATGTATGAAAAGATTGATGGGTGTAAACGAAGCTAGAGAGGTTTGTCAGGATCGTACAAAGTGGCGATCGATAGTCTCTGCCTACCCCAATGGGAATTAATGGCGTGAGTATATGTATGTATGTATGTAGTAAAAAAATATAATCAGAATGCTCTGAACTGCCAAGTTATCAGGAGTTACACGTGTTATTGTGAGTTAACTATAAAAAATAGACATAAGAGCTGTTGAGACATATTTTTTAGAAAATTTCATGTGTATTATTTCCGTAATACCTAATTTCTATGTAATTTTAACCATTAATGCTTCACACGTAACGGAAGCTTAGAAAATGGAGTAAATTCTCCCGTTTTCCCAAAATGTCCCAGAATACCCGTTTATTACTCTGCTGAAAAGTATACTATAACCTGCCCAGGAGTATGAAGACTAATTGTACCAAGTTTCGTCAAAATCCGTCGAGAAGTTTTTATTTCCATAAGGAACTTACAAACCGACAGACAGACAGACAGAAAGACAGACAGACAAAAATTTTACTGATTACATTTTTGGCAGCAGTATCGAGCAAGTTTACCCATTATTGACTTAAGTGTAGTACATTTTATTTATTTATCTTCAACCCCTTTGTAAAATATTCTGTGTTTATCTTGTATCATTATTATTTCTTAATATTACTCAGACATTTTGTAATACTGTGCACAAGAATTCCTAGTGCGAGATCAGGACCATGTTCATATTTATTTGGAATATATAACATAAACATAACATAAACATTCACGCCGAATATCCCCGAAGGGGTTGGCAGAGGTACTAATACTTCTGAACATCACGTGACTTTGTCACTTGGTGTTCAGAGTACCCACGTTTTGCATGGACAGTGTACTCACGCGATAGGGGGCAGGCCTATCGCCGTTTTGTACGAATACACTGTCACATGACTAAGAACAACTCAGCCATGTGGGTTTCCTCACAATGTTTTCCCTCACCGTTAACAACCATGATAAATTAACCACACTATGTCTTTAGAAAAGACAAATTGGTGTAGGCCCGACCCAGGATTTGAACACTAGTCGTTTGCACGATAACCGAGTGTTCTACCCACTGGGCTATCACGGAATATATAAGTAGATGTAAAAAACAGTTTAGACGATAAAAAAGATAGTACGTCATCCTTCGGGAATTTCTTATTTTCGGGAGTTCATTATCATATCATTTAGCTTCTAAATTTACATGTTCATATTCGTTTTCAATGTATTACCTTGTTTCAAACGACACACAGCGCCATCTCCAAGCCACCCAGCAATCAAACAATATTTTGGTGTTCCCTCGGGTGTATTTTTTTTCCCTAATAAAAAGTAACCTATTATTTAATCCAAACTTCTTACTACAAGATTGCAAAATTTCAAAGCAATCACTTTAGTAGTTATGGCGTGAAAGCGGAAAAAAGAAACAAATTCACTTTCCGATTTTTAATAATAGTAAGGATAACTTAAAAAAACATCTTATTTGTATAAGTAAATGTTACCGCAATATCAAGGTGTTTTTTTATAACCAGAATAATAAATAGAGAGACTCTACTGTTCAGGGCGACACCTGGCCCCTATTTCACCACTCTGACAAGTCAGACAATTACGGCACCGATTTCATTCATTAAATATTCGAAGTCTGTTTCTCTTATACGAAATTATTCCTTAAACGCAAATTCAGTCATTTCGAAGGAGACACTTATTCGTTCTCTATACATTCTTCTATATGCAAATTCATCTAAATCACTATCACTGCCACGCCATTTTGAAACTAAAAATACGACAATTGTAAAGCTAGCTCTCACACTAGCCTGACACAGCCTCGATCTCATGTCAATAATTTCCTACAAATCTACAAATATGTCGACTTGGCATCTTGCTGAGCCAATGACCATTTCGATGCATAGGGTTCGTATTAGTTATGTGTTTCTGTTGTTTTAATTATGTATTGTTTTACGTGTTGCACATATTCTATGCACTGAACAAATATTTTTTACTTTCTTTCTTCTTTCGTTCTAAATGCAAAGAAAATTTTTCACGCACATTTCGGGGCTGCATCAAAATCTCCAGAAAGATTAACCTACGCAACCCTCAAATAGACGCTTAATAAATCAGTTCCAAATAAAATATCTTGAAGAGTCTCGGCCATCGGTTTTTGCCCCGAAATGACTAGCAACAAATCGGTTATATCCGCTGTGGGTTTGATTTGATTTATATTTACATCTGGAAATTGATAAACATTTGCTGTGTATTTGGGGTGTGTGATTTTTGGGCGATGCGGTTGGAGACCACCAACAGCCATTATTTCAACACCTTTTCCCCACGCAACTTCCAAAACTGGCTGAGAATTTTTAATTCCCTAGCTCTGGCTACCCCTTCAAGGCTGTGAGTGTGCCTTATGGCTGTGAGTTTATGTATGTATGTTCCATCTAGAATATATAAATAAATTTGCGGGCTTTCCTATTGGCAAAGGCATGGACTAATGATTTTCGCTTTTATAAACCTCAAACTTTCAATCTCTCAGCTATATTCTGCATTAAACTTCGGACAAAAAGTCAAAAAACGTAGAAAAGTTTTTTTTCAAAATGAAGTTAAATACTAACATTTTTTTAACGTCAAAGTTTCAAAATTATCATCAATCCGTTTCTTCGGAACGTGTTCGTAAAGAGAAGAAGCAACAAAGAAACTCTTTACATTTACATATTTTATTTTTTTCAAAATACACTTTGTACAATTTTGGTTTTAACATATGTTTACTTCGTAAAAGATTTTTTATGCAACCAAACCAAACGCTATTTTGACATAATTAAACTAAATTGTCCATCACAAAAAACCAATCACATAATGTGAGAAGTAAAATCCTCACCAGACAATTATTCCTGGGAATAACGAGGGAAGATTTATAGCTTTACGGACACGGTCATACGCGCGTTGGGTCCTTGTCGTTTAAAAAATCTTGAACACTGTAGTAAGATTTCTTTAAAAGCATTGCTTTAATTGCCTTTTTAAAAGATGCCACTAGCAATTCCAATATGTCGGAAGTTTGTTGAACATTTGAAGGGATATAGTATTTTCTAAGATTTTCACGATTGCACATTATAATTGAAACAACTATTGATTTTCGGATATTTTAATCGCGTGTTATTACATTATTTTTATAAGTGTATTGCGTGTATTGCGTGTTATTGATAAGGAATTCTGATAACTCAATTAGTCACACAGTTTATAGGAAACCCACCCACACTGATAGGTACCTCAATGGTGACTCACACCACCATCCATCTCAGTTAGCTACTGTTGGTAAAACTTTGTTTCAGAGAGCCAAACATCTTTGTGACGAACACCATCTTGCTGGAGAGCTCAGTCATGTGAAACAAGTTCTTCACAACAACAAGCTGAAATTGCCCCGCCAACGTCACCGCTCCTCCGATAAACCATCTACTGTCGAAAGACTCCCTGCTACTCTACCTTTTGTAAAGGGTGTAACAGACAAAATTAGTACTGTGTTACAGCGTGCTTCCATTAAGACCTATTTCAAGCCGCACCAAAAGATAAGTCAGTTTCTAAGACCTATCAAATGTCAGATCCCTTTACAAGATGCAGGCGTTTATAAACTAGACTGTGAGTGTGGTCTTTCATACATCGGCCAAACAAAGCGTAGTGTAGCAACTCGCGTTAGAGAACATATTGCTGATATGAAGAATAGGCGTCCTGGAAGATCTGCTTTGTGTGAACACACCTTCGATAAGCCAAATCACCACATGCGTTTTGACAAACCTACAATTCTAGCAAAAGAGAATCGATTGATACCTAGAATGATACGCGAGTCTATTGAAATAAAGAAACATCCAAACTTCAATAGAGATGATGGTTGGCAATTACCACCTGCTTGGAACCCGATCATTAGCACAACTAAGCGAGGGAAGAACACTAGCAAGACTCCAGATAACATTAGCTCTTTTTGTACATAGCAAATATTAAACGCAAATGTAACTTAAAATTTTGTGAAGGTAGTTAGTATTAATAATTTTATAGTACTGTATAATGACAAATAACACCTCAGTCTTCCCGTGACCATGATAACTGAAAAGTTTTCGAAACGTCGGGCTTTAAAAATAATGTAATAACACGCGATTAAAATATCCGAAAATCAAAAGTTGTTTCAATTATAATTTGAAGGGATTGTCCCATAAAGAAGTTACTTACTTTATTAAGTCTCCACTTCGGTTCGGTACGTTAAGTTTGTCCTTATTTCGAGTGTTAACAGTATGCCTATCACTAACTTTACTAAATTGGCCAATATGCTTTTTGGCATTCATTAAATTCTCAAATATGTATTGACAAGGAACAGTTAAAATGCCAATATCTTTAAATATTTCGCGCAAAGAATACCTCGACCTTAACATGTAGATAGATCGGATAGCTCGCTTTTGTAAGACGAAAACTTTATGAACATCAGCCTCTTTACCCCATAATAAAATACCGTACGACATAATACTATGAAAAAATAACTGAAATAAACAATGCGAGCTGTTTCTATGACTGCTATTTCTCTAATCTTACGCACGGCATACGCTACTGAACTCAGCCTTTTAGAAAGTGTTAGTATATGGGGTCCCCATCGCAACTTAGACTCGATTATTATCCCTACGAATTTTGTCTCTTCCAATAATTCTACTTTTTCACTGTCAATAACAATATTGGCATCAACTTGCCTAACATTCGGTAAAGTAAATTTAATACATTTAGTTTTTTTGGCATTCAAAACCAGGTTATTTACAGTAAACCAATGCAATACCAGTGAGATAGCTTACTTACGTCGTCAAGAGATGTAAAGGATCTCGCTACATTAAATATTAAAGATGTGTCATCTGCAAACATAACTATCTCAGAATACTTTTGTACCATAAATGGTAAATCATAAATATAAATCAGAAACAGTAATGGGCCAAGTATAGAACCTTGAGGAACGCCCATCTCTATTTCTGATCCTTCAGACGTGGTTCCATTAATATCAACCTTTAAAGTTCTTTTATTAAGATATGATGCTATTAATTTTAGTGCTTGCTCGTCAAAACCGTAATATTTAAGTTTAATCAACGCTATTTCCTTTTTTACACATCAAAAGCTTTTGTGAGGTCACAAAATATACCTAACGCATCCCGGGAGTTTTCCCATGAATTAAAAATATTTTTCATTAGTTACACTCCTTCATCTACAGTAGACCTACCTTTACTAAAACCATATTCCTCGTCAAGGAATATATTATGTTTCTTGAAATATGAAAGCATTTGGTGGGACATGATTTTCTTAAAAACTTTACTGAGAACTGGTAAAATAGAAATAGGCCTATAATTGGTAAAGTCCTGACTATCTCCTGATTTATATAGTGGGATGAGCCTACTTAACTTCAAACAGTCTGGAAATTCTCCTATATCTATACATTTATTAAAAAGTATCGTTAAATGGGGAGCGATTATATTTATTATTCTGTTTATGAAGAAAACTGACATTTCTGTTATGTCTTCGGTTTTTTTAAGGTTAAAGGTTTTAAAATTTTTAATTATATCATTACTGTCAACGTACATAAAGTCAGTGCATAGTGTCAGTCTCGTTCGATGCGTTGCTTCGGTTCGACGTCGCGTTCGTAATGACTCATCGCAACGGGAGTGGTCATTGAACTCGATCATAATGACTACAATAACAAATGTTTTAAAATGTGATAAATGCAATATTGTGATCAACGAGGTGTTAGCCTTTGTGCAAAATAAAGCCGAAGTCATGGATGAAGTGAGCTTGACGTCTATTTGTGTATCGGCTTTTTCTAATGAGGAGATTCAAGAGGCGAAGAACCTGCTGTTTGACTCTATATCAGCACCAAAAGTGCAAAGAAGGGGTCAGAAGAAGGCCTCCAGGGATATAGACGACATTGTGACACTATTAAAATACACAGATGTTGAAAAGGTACCGGTCTTTGTGGCAAAGGAGTTGCACAAATTACCGCCAGTGTGTTTTGATCACGTTGATGTGACAAGGTTGCTTAAAGACCTAGTTAAAGTCCAAAGTGAACTTAAAGAGATACAAAGGGATTTCCTTACGAAGGAGTTTGTAACGCAGGATGATTTTAAAAAGCTAAAATCGGAAATCGATTTGTTAAAATCTCAGGCAGATACAAAAAAGAGCCCGCAAATTAGCTATGTGGAATATGAGAAAACTGAAAATGCACCTAATATCAATACAAAAAGAGGTGCTTACTGCGTGAATTCAAGTATTGAATGTATGAGTGGACCTATGGGATTTTTGAATTTTTCCTCGAATAAGGAGGGTAGTCTTAACTCATCTTCACCACATACTAACGAGCCGTTAGTGACGTCTGCAAGTGACGCACGCTCCTCTTACGCACGAATCACGACTGCTCGGAGCATCTCGCCTCCGCCGCCGCCGCCGCCGCAGCCGCCGCCGCCGCCGCCGTCGGGGCTGAGTCACAAAGTAGCGGCTGAACGATGCGCGAGCGTGAGGACCACCGCGGTTTCGGACATATCAAAATCAGCCGATGAGGACCGCACACTGACCTCCATTATACTATATAAGTACGCTGGACTAATGATACGTATTAAAATGACAGCTATTTACTGTGCCAATTTGAAGCGCCCCCAATGAAGGAACGGGGAACTAAATATGACGTAAACTGCAAAATGGCCAGTGTTTTTTTACCATAAAGCATAATATATCTATGGTTTTTAGAAACAATTATAAATCAATAGTGCTGTAAAGTTTCGTTTCGATAAAACTTAGCCTTTCCTTTAAGCAGAAACATTTTATCGATATATTTTATCTTCCTGTCCCATCTCTTTTATTAGTTCCTTGTTCCTTCACTGCTGCCGTAAGCGCTAAAATGGCGAAAATCAAATCGCCTCACTGTCACCCGGCCTATAATTAGTCCAGCGTACTTATGTAGTATAATGGAGGTCAGTGGGACCGCACGACTGCGCCGCCGCCGCCGCCGGTGCGTGTAGAGAGAGCGAGTGGGCAATACGGGGATGTGTGTGTGGGAACGAGAAAGGAAATCGCACAAAAAAACAGGCTGCAAGCGCACGGCCAGGGCAACTTGCCGGCGCGCATTGATGAGAGCGAAAAATCAGCTGATTGTGATGACAATGGTTGGAAAACAGTGGATTATAAGAGGAGATATAGATTACGCTTTATCGGAAGGCAAGGGAAGGCAACTGTTGAGCGTAACTCAAAGTTTAAGGCGGCTGAGGACTCGTTAATACCGATATTCGTTTACAATGTGTCCAAAGAAACAACGGGGAATGATATTGCTGAATATATACGTGATAAAACGAAATTAGTTGTACACCCGGAGAAGGTAATAACATCCAGGCGTTACAAGAATTATGACTCATATAAAATGCTAGTGCCTCAGCGTAAATATTATTTATTTACGAATGATTACCTATGGCCAAACGGAATATATTTTCGTAAATATTTTGATTTTAACCGTGTGAAGCAGAATGAGAATGGTGTTTTGAACTCAACAAATATTAACAATGGCGGTCAACCCTAAAATCGACAGAAATCAGCTTAGAATTGTTAGTCTGAACTGTAAATCATTTGAAAGGTCGAAATGTTGTGTCGGAGAAATATGTGACGACACCGATGTATTAGCGCTCCAGGAAACATGGATGCTAAACCATGATCTACCTAATTTATCTATGGTGCACCCGGATTTCACGGCGACTGGTGTTTCGGCTGTCAACTTAGAGGAAGGTGTTCTAAGGGGTCGTCCGTACGGGGGCGTGGCCATTCTTTGGAGGCGAAGTGCTTTCGAAGTAGTTTCGGTCATCGAGTGTCATAATAATCGATTATGTGCCATTAAGTGTCTTGTTAGAGATATTAGTATTTTAATACTTTCTGTGTACATGCCAGTGAATTCGAAACACAATTTGACTCTATTTACAGACTGCCTTGCTGAGATTAACGCGATTTGTGAAAGTAACTGTAGTCAACTGGTGTACATTGTTGGTGATTTGAATGCGCACCCAGGAGAACTATTCTATAATGAAATGTTGAACTTTTGTGATGATGTGAAGTGGACCTGTGCGGACGTGAAACTCCTACCTGCCGACTCGTATACCTACATTAGTGAAGCGCATGGGTGTACGCGATGGCTAGACCACTGTCTTGTCACTGACGCAACACTGTCTGCGATAAGTAATGTTAAAATTATGTACAACGTTAGATGGTCAGACCATATGCCTATTTAGCTATACTATAACTTGGAACTATTACCCAGTTTTGTCAGGGACACTAGAGATAAACTTGTAAATAAAGTAGCTTGGGGTATAAGAACGGAGGAACAGATATGTATGTATACAACCCAGTGTAACCAAAGACTGCGCGATATCGATTTTCCTCAAGAATTGGGTAAGTGCTGTGATCTCATATGTAAAAATACTGTCCACACAAAAGTGATAGATAATTTATATACCACCATTGTTGATATATTAACGAAGGCGTCTATTTCCTGTCATATTGCTAATGTTGTAAAGAGAAAGCCTTTAATAGGGTGGAATAGGCATATTAAACCGTTGCACGCCGCGGCTAGGTTGAGTTTGCAAGATTGGAATGCATATGGTAGGCCTGCCTCAGGTAGAGTGTATGAGAGCATGTGTCGAACACGAAAAGAATTTAAATCTAAGCTTCGCTGGTGCCAGAACAATGAACAGCAAATAAAAATGGACATACTCGCTAGTAAATGTCAGTGTAAAGATTTTTCTGGTTTTTGGAAGGCTACAGCTAAATTAAATCCGAAACCACCGGTATCCGATACGGTTGGTCAGTCTTCGGGCTCGGAAAACATTGCGAATATGTTCTGTGAGCTTTTTAAGATGGAACCCACGGCTTTAAATGTCTCTAGTGACGAGGTGAGGACCACCGTGGCCGGTGAGAGATACGTGAGATTTACGGCGTCAGACGTCAAGCGAGCAATTAAGCGTATAAAGCGTGGTAAATCTCCCGGCCACGATGGTCTCAGCATAGAGCACCTTCGTTTTGCTGGCCCACACATATCTAGATTACTGTGTATGTTGTTTAATTTATGTATAGGGCATTCCTATTTACCTGACGAACTTATGAAGACTGTAGTTGTGCCAATTGTTAAGAACAGAAATGGTAGTGTGGTGGACAGTAGTAACTATAGACCTATTTCGCTTGCTACTGTGATTGCTAAGGTGCTAGACAGTCTGCTTGACGAGCAGCTAGCCGCTAAATCGTCAATCAGTGATTCCCAATTCGGATTTAGGGAAGGGGTATCTACTGAGAGTGCTATTCTGTGCGTCAAGCAGACTGTCAGGTACTACACCGATAGGAAGACACCAGTATACGGATGCTTCCTGGATCTCAGTAAGGCATTTGATGTTGTAAATTATGATGTACTGTGGAGCAAACTGTCAAGGGAGACCAATCTTGATCCGGAACATATGGCTCTATTCAGGTTCTGGTACCAGCACCAAAAAAATTATGTGAGGTGGGGTGACAGTGTGAGCCCTGAGTACCGCCTAAAATGCGGCGTCCGGCAGGGCGGATTGTCTTCTCCGAGGCTTTTTAATATATTTGTAAATGCGCTGATTGAGGAGCTCAGTGGAGCCAAAGTCGGGTGCTCGGTTGATGGAACTTCCATGAATAACATCAGCTATGCTGATGATATGGCGCTACTGAGCCCTTCAGTGAGCGCATTGCAAAAGCTACTTAATATTTGTGAGAGTTATGCTGTTAAATGTGGGCTTAAGTATAACGTTAGCAAAAGTGTTTATCTGGTATTTAGTGCGGGAAACAAACTGCCAAAATCGGTTCCCCCGATAAAGCTATGTGGTAGGGAGCTCATAAGGGTGGATAGTTTTAAGTATTTGGGACACTTCCTTGACGTAAAGCTCTCAGACAATCTTGATATTGAAAGAGAGCGTAGGGCGCTGTCTGTACGATGCAATATGGTGGCCCGCAGGTTTGCTAGGTGTAGCACAGAGGTAAAACTGACCCTGTTCCGAGCTTTCTGTCAGTCTTTCTACACCTGCAGCCTGTGGCTCTCATATAAGCGGAGTGCGTACAGCGCACTACGCGTTCAATACAACGATGCTCTACGAATAATGTCGCGAAAACCCCGGCACTGCAGTGCGTCGCTGATGTTCGCGGAGGCCCATGTTGATGACTTTTTTGCCATCATGCGGAAACGCGCGGCCTCCACTAGGGATAGACTACTTGCGTCCAACAATAGCCTTCTGCGAACATTTGCGGCGAAATGGGACACGCCACTGTTCGGGCAGTGGTCCATTACTTTGTACAGTAGAGATAAAAAATAGGTTTTAAGTCTACTAACGATATTTTTAGTTCTTTAGTTTTGTATTTTAGTTTTTTCTTGTATTACTAACCCTTATGGACCTTGTAGTCTGCAATAAATGTTTTTATTATTATTATTTATAAAAGAAAACTGTGCTGTGTTTTTGGTAACGTTTTGTTCCAACAACTCAAGAGCTTTTTGGGGACATTAATTTAATCTCTCTCTGTTGTCTGAGTGGGGGTATTTATAAAATGAATTTCAAAAATGTAAGCAGTTTGTGATCTTGGCTGTATCAGTTCATTATCTAATAATAAGTTAAAATCATGTGGGGATTTTAGTTTTCCAGTTTCACTGTTGATTATTTTCCAGACAGTCTTACTCTTGTTAGAAGAATTCTTAATTTTATGTTGTAAACATCTAGATTCAGCTTCACCAAAAACTTTTTAAAAAAAATTAGATTATTTTCTGACATAATTAATAAATTCTTGGTTGAAGTTATAGGACTTTTCTCTATAAATGTTATACATGTGATCTCTACTTATTCTAATCCCAGCCGTAGCCCATTCAGCAAAAGAGCATTTTGTATTACATAGTATTACCTTAATTTTAAAGATTTTGTTGAATTCTGTTTTTAGCACATTGATGAATGAAAGACAAGTCTCTAATGATTCACTGCTTCTCATTGGAGGGCTGATGCTAGACCTAATATTATTTTCAAATAAGCTAAGTTTTTTTTTCAGTTATTTGTCTACATACAATAGACTTTTTCTTTTCAATGCTAAATTCTAAATTTATAAATTGACCCTTGTGGCCTGAGGTAATGCAATCAAAAAGGAAGTGACCGGAGTAATCACAATTGCAATTAATATTATCTAAACATGTTGCAGAGGTCGAGGTGATTCGGATTGGCTCATTAAATACATTTAGAAGATAAAATGAGTGAAAAAATGTTAATATTCTTTCTTTACTAGACCCTTACCCAATAAGTCAACATTGAAATCCCCACAAACTACAACCTATTATTTTTGTAATCAATTGCACTAGGAGCTGTTTTCGGTCTATTCGTGTTTGGTCTATTCTTACTCTCATGATCGTTTGCATTACTTTTTTTGTACACATTACGCATCATTATTTCAGAAATAATTGGTACCTTTACTTCCCTTCTAAAATATATTTGGACTCATAGCCATTCAATTCATATTTTCATATTATTATTGGTTGAAACTCTCTAACTCTAAAGAAACTTTCACATAATTTCTAAAATCGTAAAAGCCTGATGTGAAGCAAGTCATATAAAAGCTCCCGCTTGTTAAAAGCACATGGGACCTATTCGTCCGTAACTCACACCAACTTTGCTCATTGAACAGTACTTACCGCGCGCCAAGTTTTGCAAAGAATCCTGTTTTTAGTTATCATTATTGTTTTAGCCGACCGCACTAGAATCAAAGATATATTTTTAAATGTGTCTATTTTTTAGTTGTAAAAATAAAAGCAAATAAGAAACATAGTCGTACAGATTCATCGACTTAAAAATATGTAAAGATCCTAGAACCAACGATTCTGCATCTACTTTTGACATACAACATACATACATACATACATATGCTCACGGCTTTAAAGCCCTAGAAGGGGTAACCAGAGCTAAGGAATTAGAAATTCCTCAGCCACTGTTGGGAAATTGAGTGGGGAAAAGTAAAGGTTGTTGGTGATGGGTCTCCAACCGCATCGCCCAAAAATCCCTTGAAAAACGGGGTAGTGCTATTCTAAGCCGACACTACACAACAAAAAACTACTAACAATAAAATACAACATATCTATAAAAAAATAGTTGCTTTACTTTTATTTTTAAAAACCTAACCAATAACCATACATAAGACTCGCGTCTTTAAAATCCAAAAAAGGGGTAACATATCTTTCTGGATTGGATATTTCTCGGCCATTTATGGAAGTTAAATAGAAAAAGATAATGGTAAAATAAAGGATGGTTGGTGATAAATTTCCTACCACATCGCACATTAATCTCCTTCAAAACTAAAAAAGCTCTAATTTAAATCTTTTTGTTCATGAAAACCTCATGTGGGGATTATTACTAATAAATAAAGAATAAATAAACTAGCTCAATTGGCAAGAGCGACGGGGGCGTCTACCCGAGGTCGCGGGTTCGAATCCCACCTGTGTCGAAATTTTTCTTTCCTTTATTTATTTTTTATTTATTAGTAAAAAAGCTCTCTTATGACACTCGCGAAAAAATTGGGTTTGAGATATTTTACGCTGTGTAGTGTCGGCTTAGAATAGCACTACCCCATTTCTTCCGGTGGGTGTACGTAAGAGGCGACTAACGGTATTGGGGCTTTTAAGGGATTTTTGGGCGATGCGGTTGGAGACCTATCACCAAACCTTTATTTCACCATCTTTTCCCCATTCAAATTTCTAAAAGTGGCTGAGGAATTTTAATTCCTTAGCTCTGGCTACCCCTTCGAGGGATTTATAGCCGTGAGTATATGTATGTATGTATGTATATTTTAAAACACACAGTTTATTTCAAAAGACTTTTTCTAATTAAAACACACAGTGTTTTACATGAAGGGAAAGTGCCAAGTTCTTCACTTTGTGAACGTTACGTTGTCGCAAACTTTTCATATTTAGATAAACTCATGTTATTTCTGTTTGTCTTGCATCGCGAATAATTACTTCGCATAACAATTTAAATATCAAGCGCAATAACAGATAGTAGAGCGACCCAACTTTCTTGTTTTCAAACAGGAAAATATGTGAAACTTTACCCAATTTCAAAATGAAATCACTGTTTTAATGTTCATTCTTCACCTTGCAATCGTACTGTTTTTTACAAACATTAAAAACTTTTATAAGCAACAATAATAAAGTGAAACATTGTAACTATATTAACAGACACTGACTTTCCTGTATTTAAATAATAAAACTCAAACTTTCACGCTGTATATCCCTGAAGGGGCTGGTAGAGGTACTAATACTTCTGAACATCACGTGTCTTTGTAACCTGGTGTTCAGAGTACCCACGTTTTGCTTGGGCAGTGTAATCACGTGATAGAGGGCAGGACTATCGCCGTTTTGTACGAATACACTGTCACGTGACTAAGTACAATTTAGCCATTGGGGTTTCCTCACGATGTTTTACCTCACCGTTAACAACCATGATAATGTATTAAAAATATTAAAACAACATAAATCTATGAGAAAATGTGGTGAAAGCGGTTTGAGTGCAACAAATAAATATATTAATTAAACTATAGGTCAAACTATTTAAGAAGGTTTAAATAAAACAAAAAAATCCTATAAAACAGTTTTTATCTATGAATCTGAAAGATTTATGAATTGTTGAAGCTAAATTTTTATCATTACTTTCATTACTATTTATTTAAAGACCATTAACTCAAATCCTTTGAGAAAAGAGAACATTCTTTTTTATCTTAGAACCTCTAAATTATCGGAGCCATGTCAAGTAAACAACCAACCAACCTTTTTTCATGCGAAATGTACTTCTTGAACATTATTCTTCACTTTCGCAACGCAAAGGATTTTAAACTTTGCCCCGTTAGAAATAGAAGCTGTTTTAATGACAAAATATTTGGAGTAGGGTGAACATGTTTGCATTACAAAACCACAAGGGTCACCAAGATTTATTTTCAATAATGTAATGCGTTTCATTGGAGTAAGTTAGTTAAATAGTATATTAACTCACAGTTTTTTTTTTTGTTTTATAACAAAATATTATCTTACCATTAATTTATTTATTCTCAAAGCGATGGCAGAAGAAAATATGAATTTTACAATCAAAACCACAACATTATGTATTTATACTATTTATAATATGGTCTTGTATTAAGAATTTAATACTAAAAAAGACGATGGAAATGCATGTTTCTCTAAAAAAAAATCCCTATTTTCTGGCTGAACTCACAAACGCTAGTATGTTTTATTTATGTTATACTGAAATATTACAAAGCAAATTTTTTTAACGTGTTGTTTGCGCCACCTGAAGAAATAGTACCTATTTTATGTTCAACATAATTAATATTTTGGAAGCGTAAGTTAAGTTTAACTGTATTAAGTCTCACATGGAATAATATAGTTTATTAAAAAAAACATACATACATACTCACGCCGTTAGTTCCCATTGGGGTAAGCAGAGACTATCGATAGCCAATTTGGACGATCCTGGCACTAGCTTCGTTCACATCCAACAATCTTTGACAAATGAGTCTTTCGAGGACGTCCTCTACTAAAATTAACTCCCACATTGGTATGTATAAATAAATTCTCCATATTGATTTCATACGAAGCACTTACAAAAATGAGTACTTTTTTACACTCTGAGAAGAAATGAAACAACTGCTACGTTTTCAGATACAAACGATATGACCTACCTCTAAAACATACACAACAACATCGTTTAAGTTGCTGTGTAGTGTCGGCTTTGAATAACACTACCCCATTTCTACCCGTGGGTGATCGTAAGAGGCGACTTAGGGTATAGGGGCTTTTTAAGTGATTTTTGGGCGATATGTGGTTTGAGACCCGTCACCAAAAACATTTATTATTACCATCTTTTCCCCAATCAACTTCCAAAAGTGGCTGAGGAATTTCTCATACCAAAGCTCTGGCAACCCCATTAAGGGATTTATAGCCGTGAGTATATGTATGTATTTTTTATTTATTTTTATTTTATTTATTTATTTATTTTTATTAGGAACATCAACAGCGACATAAGTAATAATACACAGTTAATAATAGAAATCAAGTAAGGCCAATGACAGATGTTCACAGGTGTACAGAAAACATATCTAACAATAATCTTATTTTTACGTTACATTTGATTTTCAACACATGTTTTTTTTATAGCAAGTAACTCAAATACATACAATTTTAATAGGAAATAAAATAGATATTAATAACAATATTTAAAGCAAAATTGTTTTGATCCACGATATCTCAGGGGTGTGTGTATGTGCATGTGTGTGTGTATGTGTGCGTGTGTGTGTGTGTGTGTGTGTGTGTGTTTGTGTGTGTGTGTAAAACAAATAAAAATCTGTGACATACATAAAGGCATATAAGAATGTATGTGTTATTAAATTATACTCATAATATAATATGTATATTAAGAATTAAAAATTACGTCCATTACAGCTTTTCTGAATGCGCATCTACTTAGATTAAAAAGATCTAAGTCATGGAAGTTTTTATTATATTCGGATAAAATACGACTAAACGGAGCGTTCTGTGAGTAGTTAGTTCTGGAAATTGGTACGGAGAACAAACTATTTATGGTATGGCGAGTCCTATATGATGGCGTGTTAAGTCCAACCTGTGCAAGTAAGTTTGGGTTATCCAAACGACCATGAATTATATCATGTAGAACGGTTAGGTCAGTTAAAATACGGCGATCCTCTAATCTTAACATTTTATGAAATTTACAACTCATTTCGTAACACTTATGGAAGTTTTTAGTTTTAAAATTTAAGTGTCGTACAAAAATATGTTGTATTCTTTCAATCATATGCTTGTACTTAATGTACTGAGGGGACCAAACACTTGAGGCGAACTCCAGAATACTGCGAACATAGGCATAATAAACCGTCTGTATACATTTAGGGTCTTTAAACGTTTCACAAGTCCTCATTACAAAGCCCAGATTTTTGTATGCACGATTAGTGATATCAACAATTTGTTGTTCAAAAGTAAGCGTTGAATCTAAAGTAACGCCGAGGTCTTTTACTGCATTAACTCTCCGGATAGGCTGTTTATTAATATAGTAAGTATTAATGATGGGTTTATTACTTCGTGAAAAAGTAATTTGCACGCATTTTGACACATTTATGTCTATTCTGTTCTCGTTATAGTAATCGGTGAGGCGATCCAAATCCCTTTGTAGCTTATAACAGTCGTCAGCTTGTCGTATACCACAATAAACCTTTTTGTCATCTGCATACATTATAAAATTGGTCTCACATATGGCTGTAAAAATATCGTACAAATAAATATTATATAAAAGGGGACCCAAATGGGATCCTTGGGGTACTCCTGATGGTATGTCAACAAAACCTGATCGAAAACCACCCAAAACAACAGCTTGATGACGGTTAGATATATAAGATTTTATCCATCTAAAGAAATCACCTTGCACCCCTAAAGCAAGAAGCTTGCGAAGAATAATCACGTGGTCTCCTCGGTCGAAAGCTTTTTGAAAATCAGTATAGACTACGTCAACTTGTATACCTCTATCCATACAACCAAGGACAAAATCTATGAATTCAATGAGGTTAGAAAGTACAGATCTACCTTTAAGAAAACCATGCTGTTGAGACGGAATACTATGCTTAACAACAGGATAGATACGTTTATAAGCAATTTTCTCTAAGATTTTAGCAAAAATGTTTAGGATAGAAATGGGTCTATAGTTAGTAATTTTGTATTTTGGACCATTTTTGTGAACTGGTACTATCAAAGCGTCCTTCCAGATTTTAGGGAAAATACCTGCATGAAAAGAACGATTATAAATTATACAAAGAGGGGTGGAAAGAGGCTTAGCGCAGTTCTTAATAAAGAAGGGAGGAATATTATCAGTGCCAGCACCACCGTTGATGTCCAGAGAAAGAAGCAACTTGTAAATCTCTTCCTCATTAGTACTTATATTACTTATAGTTTTACCAGTATCACACTGTGGAGAAGATAAGGGTATATCGGGGTAGTTGTCAGCAGGTTTGGTAAACACAGAGCAGAAAAAGTCATTAAATGCATCACAGATTGATTGACCAGAGTCGAATGATTTGTTGTTGTGTTGGAATATTTTAGGATACGATGAACCACCGCGACGTGATTTAATAAAAGACCAAAGAGCTTTAGGGTTAACTTTTATGTTATTTTGGATAGTAGTTATGTAATCCCCATAGCAAATGCGTTGTAAATCCTTGCATCGTTTTCGTAATAATGAAAATTGGTCATAATCTAGTGGGTTATTGGTTCGTTTCCAGCGTGAGTGAGCTTTAAATTTCTCTTTTAAACAGCGTTTAAGTGGGAGACTATACCAGACAGGATGGTTGTGGCTTTTACTACGAGTATCAACGGGAATAAATTTTGTGATGGCGTCGTTTAACACTTCGTAAAAGAAATCTAAAGTGTCATCCAGACCTTTATTTTCAAGAGCTGTGTGCCATTGAATTTGTTTTAAATACTCGTTAATTCCATTGTAATCACCTTTACGAAATCGTCGTCTTTGTTGAACAGATTCATGAAAGGGTGCCAATAGGATATCAGTAATGTTAATTTCAAGAGCGGGGTGATATTCATCTATTTTCACTAAAGGGTCGTCACATTTAAGGACTTCAACAGCAGAGTTCGAGAAGCATAAATCTAAAATGTTATCTTTAATATTACTAACAGAGTTGTATTGTGAGAATCCTAAAGTGGAGAGGCCGCCTATAAGACTGAGAGCCGCATCTTGTAACTCAACGCTTCCTCGGCGAAGGTAAAGTGGTGAACCATCGCTGTTCCAATGAACATTTGGTAGATTAAAATCTCCACAAAAAAGATAGTTGTCAAAAGGAAGATCCTGGACTACTGTTTCAAACATCGTCTG